>CM026198.1:31694537-31819819 GCA_014839995.1 Xenentodon cancila | reverse complement strand
TATGTATATTGTATATATATATGTATATATATATGTATATGTGTATATGTATGTATATATGTATATATGTGTGTATATATGTATATGTATATGTATATATGTATATGTATATGTATATGTATATATATATGTATATATATATGTATATGTATATATATATGTGTATGTATATATTTATATATGTATGTATATGTATATATATATGTGTATGTGTATATATATACGTATGTATATATATATACATATATACATATATATATATATATATACATATATACATATATATATATATACATACATATATATATATATATAAATATATATATATGTATATATATATATATGTATGTATATATATTTGTCCTCAACCCGACAGAACAGCTTCGGGATGAATCAGAGCGGAGACTGAGACTCAGGCCTTTATGTACAACATCAGTGTGACGTCACAAATGCACTTCTGGAAGAATGGTCAAAAATTCCCATAAACACTCTTAAACCTTGTGGACAGTCTTCCCAGAAGAGTTGAAGCTGCTATAGTTGCAAAGGGTGGACTGACATCATATTGAACCCAATCTGAATGATTGATTTATAGAAACGAGGTGTTGCTGCTCAACCTGCAGCTATTGGAGAGTTTCAACGACAAGATGATAGATTTCAGTGAGCCAAACTTTATATTAAAAACTTTATTAACCAGAATATTGCTGTTTGTGAAAAAACAAGCTGCACTTTCTTTACATAGTCAAACATTGTTGGCGCGCAGTGACTTTACATAACATTTACCTCCTTTTATTAAGTTCCAAGTCTAAATAAATGCACTTTTTTTCTTTTTTGTGCTTTTTATGAACATACTTTCTTAGCTGTTTTTGATTGTGATCTATTGCACCATTTGGTGTCAAATTGATGAAAAGGTGCTTTAAGGTGCAATTCCACTGATGGCCACTAGGAGCTGAATCTGTTTCTACATGAAAAAAAAAGGTGTTAAATTTATAAAACACTGTGAAATGTTGGTGGATGTTGAAACACAAATCTACCTGAAGATTATACATGCATATTTAAGAACAACAAAGTGTAGTTTTATTTACGAGTGCCATTATTGTGTTGCTGCTCATATGGAGTGACAGAGCGTCGCCGTGTTCACTTTAAAGGGTGGTGTCACTGCTTTCTTTCTGTCCAAGTTTCAGGCCGTCCTCGTCTGTCGGTCTGTCCCACCAGGCTTTGTCCCTGTCCTTCCTCTCATATGGAATTGATTGTGCCTGTAACAAATTGTTGATCAACCACTAGTTAATACTTTTTTTGTTTTTCTTTTTTCTTCATTTCATTTACCTCGTTAGAGGCTTCAGAAATGTCTTGAGCCCGATTCCTGAAATGCAGCGTTGAATCTTTGTTAAAAAGAAGCTTCTTGTGCTGAACTAAAGTTGTGCACAACTCGAGTCATTTTTTTGGACTTACGTGTAGCCTTCGGTATTTTGGCTGATGTCTAAACTCTCTTTATCAGAATCCTGATGTTTCTCCTTCTTCTTAAACCTGAAGAACATTATTATTGAATTCACCACTTGTCATCCAGTAGACAGCAACAACAGAACCTGTTCAAAGTCTCACCTGATGATCAGTGTGACAGCGACAATCAGTCCAATGACGCTCAGGCCCAGCAAGACTCCCAGAGCAATGACCACGCCATGGTTGGAGGCGGGGTTTTGAGGCTGTGTCACCACATCAAAATGAAGCCCCTCCCCAAACACCTGAGCCAGCTCTGCCATCACCGCCGCTGACTGGCTCTTGAGTTTCCTGGTGGGTCAAACAACCAGGGTGAAAAACTGTCACATAGCAGCAGTGCATAGATGTAAAATCTGAACTGAAGAAGACTGGGAGATGATCGTATTAATCCTTCTAATAAATCTTCTCTGATTGACCATTAAAGTCTTACTTTGTGACTTCTTCAGCGGAAATAGCTTCTTCGTCGTGTATTGAGACAAAGCTGACCAAAGTCTTCACCGAGGTCCTCGGTGCTCGAGAGTCGGTGGTTCTTTCGTCGGAGCTGGACACCTGGATGATGGTGACGACCCAGCCCAGAACTTTACTTAAAGACCTGAGAGAGGAAAGAAAAACATGCAATACAAAAGCAGGAAAGAAGGCAATCTTGATGTTTGGTTAAACTCACATCTCCAGCTCTGGAACCTTCTTCTCTACGGTGTTTGCAGGTTGATTTAGTGAGATGATCACCACGTCGCTGCTGCTCGCGCTTCCCCGAACCTCCACCTGGACCAGAAGGTTTTGGTTTGTGCCTCAGCTTTGTCCATTTATTTGTATTACACAGTTATCTTCTAATAAATGAAACACACAGTCCTAAAGCTACGGAATTTGGAGATAACTTACCAATTTAAACAAATAGATGAATAAAACAATCAACAGAACTTAGAAAAAGGCAAAGCAAGCAAACACTTTTTCTTTTGCGGGAGTCCACACAGCAGGTCCGTATGTCTGGATATTTGGTACAGTTTTACACCTTCCTAAATCAGATGCCCTACATTAGCACATTGGACCTTGACCATGGGGTAAAGGGGCAATCTGAGGTTCAGGAGACAAAGTCATCCTCCCAGATGTGTTTCGTAACAGATGTCCTGATTTGTCTGTCTGTTTAATTTTATTCAGTAAGTGAATGTAACTTCTGTTCAAACATACGTCTCTGAAGCCCGACTGGACACGTTCAGGTAACAGTTAAATCAGAAAAGCAGTCAAAAGTAAGAACCACTGAGGCATTACAGCAACAAGTGCAGTCTCAGAAAGCTGTTGTACCTGTGCACTGCTCACTTCTGAATTTGAAGAATGGAAAAACCGCCCTTCTGATCAGATTAGTTGAGGTAAATCAGCTACAGTCCCAGTAAAGTCCTGTTTATGTTGCCGCAGTGAGACTGATCTGATGAAACAGTTCATCTCTCGTAACTGCTTTTATGTCAGTCAACTATTTACTTGCTCCAGGTGCTACAACTAACCTTAAACACTGTGTGTGTTTAAACGGATACTTTTTTACCATGTGTTTGATTCATTTAATGACAGATTACAGAACTAAACTGAAGAATGAATCAATTGTAAAAAAGAAAAGACTTCACCCAGTCTCAGACACTGACCTTCACCGTGGTTGCAGCATAAAGTCCTTGCGGGTCTGAGGCCTTCACCTTCAAAGTGGCCATATTTCCAGCCAGATGTGCTGTTGACACCACGTACACCAGACCCGAGACTGGTTCCACGTCAAAGATTGAGCTATCTGCTAACAGACTGTAAACGAGCTGAGCCTGGTCACCAACATCAGGGTCTGAGGCCTGGTAGTGGACAGAGAGGATGATGAGACAATTATTCAAAAATAGGACCAAATAGGGCCTCATGAACTGGAAACAGCAGCCATAATGAACATTGCTCCAGCAAGTCACCGCCAGTGGGGTTTGGGTTCCCCAAGGCTCAGTTCTGGGGCCTCTGCTGTTCAACATCAGTATGCTCCTACTCTCTCAAATTATGAAAAAAAAAGTATAATCAAAACTATGCAGATGACACACAAATGAATATAACCATCTTGCCAGGAGACTCTAATCCAATTTTAAACATTGATCAAATAAAGAGTGGATGTGCCAGAATCGTGCATCCATCTCCTGGTCCAACCAGAACCCTCAGATCATCAGGGCCACGCCCACTTTTTGTACCCAAAGTTAGAACCAAACACGGTGTGGCAGCGTTATGCTTTTCCTCTCCTCACCTGTGACACAAACTCCCAAAATGCATCAGGGCTGCTGAAACGCATTTCTTTTAGTCAACATTGAAAACCTTTTATTTACTGCTGCATTTCAGTGATCTCCCACAATACACTACAACCTGCTTTTCTTGCATTTCATTTGTTTTATTCTGTTTAACTTATGTCTGTCTGTTGTTAATTTCTGTTCTCAAACTGTTTTACTTTTTAATACATTTTAAAAAATGTTTTTATGTAAAGCACTTTGAATTGTCAGATGCATGAAATGTGCTGTACACATAATTGATTGTCTTCGCCTCGCCTCGCCTCGCCTCGCCTCGCCTTGCCTAACCTTGCCTCGCGTTTGGAGTTTGGGATGTTGTCATAAACACAATGTCGGGAGGTAAGTGAAGAGTGAGTTCACACTGTGGTGTGTTTTCTCAGGTAGCACTGGAGGGAAGAGGAGGGAGGAGCCAGCGCTCTGTCTCCGGTTGATGTTTTATACCAACAGAGATGACAACATCCAAAAAACTACTTACCCTGCCTTTACACCACTAGCAAATGGAATAATCGCATGTTCAGGAAAACAAAACCTACAACCAGCAGAGCAGCAACAACTCCTTTCATGTTTCTTTTTTTTAAGACTATTCCAGGAGACTAGAGAAAACATGTTTAATAGAAATAGTAATCCTACTGTATTTCAGCACGATATCTGTGTAAGTGATGGGCAGGAGATAAACTGACAAGAAGATGAAACTCAGCTGAATTCAACATATATGTAGTAACTCTCTAAAGATGGACGCAAGTATGTCATTTAAGCAGGAAACGGCGCCAGCAATTTCTCAGCAGGACTTGGTTAAGAAAAGCAGAATGAACCTTCCTCAGTTTGAAAGTGTTTTGTGATCTGACCTGTGCCGTGGCACATTTCACCATAAATAATTTTAAATGTTGTGTGCAGAAGAGTGTCATGCTGTTATTGTACTTTAAAACAAGATTGAGACACATGGTGCCAAGTTTTGTTGTAAGTCAATTTTGTTATGAGACATTTTAATTTACGTGGATTCGTATACCTGTAGTTTCACTTGCAGTGAAGCAAAATTACATCCCCGTAATGATACTTTGTGGTGTTTTTTCACTGCTGTTTGCTGACACCCCCAACCCCCCCCGCACACACACACACACACACACACACACACACACACACACACACACACAAACACAGAAACTTGTGTTCGGTTTGAGTTCAAAGTCCACAAACATGTTTTATCACCACAGTAAAAACTGCTGCTGCAGTCATACGACTCAAGAGATAAACATTCCTGAAACCATAATCATGTTTCCCAACAAATGGAAACTTATGGAGGCTGTAATCACCTTCACGTGGATGACGGGAGTTTTATACGGGGCGATGCTGAACACAGAGGCTCTGTAAACCTCAGGGGGGAACTCTGGAGGCTCATTCACATCCTCCACCTGCACTCGGACCTGAAAGAGACAGAAACGTGTCACCACAGACACCGATGACATGATTTAACAGTTCTTTCTATAGGACCGGTCCACTAAATTTTCAGGGTGATACCGTTGCTTCTGCTGATGTGGGGGGCATCCGTGTGTCCACGGCCTGCACGTCCAGGATGTACCACTCTTGCTCTTCTTTGTCCAGCTGTGTTGAGGACAGGATGGTGCCATCGCTGTTGATGGAGAACAGGCCGGTGTACGTTTTCAGCGTGTAGGTGACATCATAATGGTTGCTCCCCGGGGAGGCCCAGACCCGCCCCACCGTTACGCCCGACGGTTGGTTTTCTGGTAAGCTGAAGTTGTAGGAGGAGCTCTCAAAGGCCACACCCTCCACCAGACTGACAACCCTCAGGTTCACCGTGACACGAGCTGCAGGACGAAACATCCTCATCATTGCTGACAGTGCCTCTTCTGCACAAAGTTGTTTTCTTAAATCCCAAAACTTGGAAATAGAACATCTTTTCCCCCACACATTTAAAAAGTAAACCAGCAGCAACAACAGACTGGCTGAGTCTGCACTCGTACCAACACCCATCAAGGTTTAATATTACAATGACCTTTACACTCAGACATGAGTAAAAACAATCCAGCTGACCCGTTGAGTTGAGCGGAGGATGGCCGTGGTCTGTGGCCATGGCTGTCAGCACCAGCGTGGTGTCTTCTGTTACATCAGCGAGGTCGGAGGTCAAAGTCACCACTCCAGTCTCGCTGTCCAAAGCCAAATATTCAGAGTTTCCTGCAGAGAAACTGTAACACCAAAAACACGCACTGATTGAAAATTGAGATGTCCAAAAATAAGTTCTTGTAGACAGGCTTGGAGAGGAAGCACTTGATTGAGGAGGAATTTGGTGTTAGAAATAATTCCAGTGTCTCAAATGCAAGAGCAGCTCCTGGTAATGAAATACGACGAGGACAGCAGGTTGTGAAACTCCTGAGATGCTCTGAACGGACCTGTAGATGATGAGCGAGTTGTTGCCGATGTCTCGGTCGGTGGCGGACAGTGTCAGCAGCTGCTTTCCCTCCTCTGCATCTTTCAGCAGGACGCTGGCGATGTAGCTGCTGGAGCCGAACTCGGGTCTGTTGTCATTCACATCGATTAAACCCACTCTGATGATGGTGATGTTCTGGTGTTGAAGACAGTTGATCACGAATCATTTTATCAAATTAATCAATCAGGCTTCTTTACGAGTTTGACGTACTGGTCTTAATTACAGCTGTGTTTGGGTAATACCACCTCTAAAAGAACGATGTCGAACACAAATCATTTTTTATATTTTATCACCCCTGATCTTACCTCTCTCTGCGGGCTGCCTTTGTCTGAAGCCTTAACGACCAGATCGTAGGTGTCCCTGCTCTCCCGATCCAGGAACCCAATGGCCAGCAACGTCCCATCCTGCAACACATGGCATTAACTCAGGAACCACAAACATCACAAGTGCAGCGTCAACAAGACGCATAAAATGTAAGTTCTCTGTCACAATGTATATATATATATATATATATATATATATATATAATATATATATATATATATATATATATATATATATATATATATATATATATATGCTAATAATTCTCTATAGTGTTTTCTCTTTCTTATTCAGGAATTCAAATTATACTACAGACATAATAAAAGTTTATATGTGTGTATGTATTCAGAGAACCAGCCCACCTCTCTGAATCTGAAAAGCGGTTGTGGCGAGATGAAGGACACGGTGACCTCCCCGTTGATACCAATGTCTGCATCCGTGGGCACGATGGTAAATATTTCTCTTGGGTTTTCCTCTGAGTACTCGCCCTCAGGGATCTGCAAGGTGTCAGGGATACTCGGGAATTGAGGAGCGTTGTCGTTGTAGTCCAAGACGGTGATGTTGATCTGAGCGGTGGCATTCAGACCATCAGTGGGCTGATCTACTGCCATCACCTGAGAACGCACACAGAGAACAACACAGCTGTAACATCACCTGCTCTGATTTTTAAAAAATGCCAAATAAATCTTGTCTGTACTGAAGACGCATCATAAAACAGCAGCAGTAGGAATGCTGACAGGAATCAACAAGAGAGACCACGTCTCTCCAGTTTTAGCTTCCCTCCACTGGCTCCCCGGAAAATTTAAAATCCAATTAAAAATGTTATTACTTGCGTATAAAGTCCAAAATGGCCTAGCGCCGTGATATTTGCAAGACCTGATAGTACCGTACGTTCCTAATAGAGCTCTCGGTTCTCAGAGTGCAGGTTTACTCGTAGTTCCTGGAAGATCCAAATGTAGATCTGGAGGACGGGCTTTCTGTTATCAGGCACCATCACTCTGGAACCAACTTCCAGTTTGGGTGAAGGAGGCTGATACCACCTCCACCTTTAAAACTAAACTTCAAACATTTCTGTTTAGTAAAACATCTAGTTGGTGTAAACTTTAGTGTGTTAGGACCAGTAGTCACAGCTGCAGCTGCAGGACCAGACTAAAGCTGCTGGTCTTCAACAGCTTCATCCTGATCTGCTGCTGTAGACCTGCTGCAGGGGGACCCCAACATGATCCACTGAGTGGTGCCCTTCACCTCCTCTGTTTCTCTTTGCCTTCCCTGTCTCTTCTTCACCTCAATCCTCAGTTATTAATTAGAAGTATCTCATAAACTTAATTGTGCTCCATTGTTTCTGTAGTTTTTTGTGCTTGTCTGGCCCTTCTTTTTCTCTTCTGTACATGTTTGCAGACCAGATCCTCAGGAGCCGCTTGCTGACCTGCAGTCCCACCTCTGACCATCCCAGTGTTTACCTTCACCTGTCTGTGTGGATGTCTGTTGGATACTTGCTGACATCCCGACCTGCAGTCCTCATCCCCTTGTATCACCGTCTATCCATATATCACCCATATACACAGAAGTCTTATCGGTCTACTGCTGATAGTTAATTTTACTGTTGTATCCTGTCTTGTACCTTTGACAGTGTCTCTATTCTCTCTTTAATTCCTGTTCTATCCAGCTGGTCTTTGGCAGGAGGCCCCCCCCTTATGATCCAGGTCCTGATGCAGGTTTCTTCCTTCTTAAAGGGGAGTTTTTTTTTGCCACTTGGTTTATGGTTTTTCTCCCACTAGTGGAGTTTTTACCTGCCGTTGTTTATGTAATAATTAATTGAGGGTCATGTTCTGGGTCTCTGGAAAGCGCCTAGAAACAACTTGTGTTGTAATAGACGCTATATAAATAAAATTGAATTGCATAAACATGAACAAATTGAAATCTGTCAGATAGACCTGATTTAAACCAACTTAGAACTGTACCTTTAATCTCACCAACATGCTCGCAATAACCCGTGAACCTCTTAACTTAGTCTAATGACGAAGGCAGAGAAACTTTTCATCTATTTTGAAAGATTTTAAAAATGTTCTTCTCTTCTTTCAGTTAGTTATAAAGTTAAATTGGCTATTGTCTAATCTAATGAAACAATAAATCCATAAAGTCTGGCTTTATGAACTATAGAAACGATTATATACAATGTTTGAAGGATCTGTTGACACAAATGAACTGAAAACAAGTGTCTACGTATTAAACCACCTTTATCTTCAGTTATCCTCAGAAATATTAAACATTGGTATGCTCTGGGAGGGTCATGTTACAAAACCTCTAAAAACTTTTTAAAATGTAATGTAGAAAACACTTGTTATACCTGTAATATGTAGCTGTCCTGGGTCTCTCTGTCCAGGGTAACACCTTTCCTCAGGGAGACAACACCCTGTTTGTTAATGTCGAATGTTTCACTGGAGTACAGGAAGTGACCATTGGAGAATCCACCCTGAGTGGGAGCAAGAGTGTGTTACATCTATGACACATCTATGACCCACAAGGAGATGTATTTTATCAAATATTGTCTGACAACACACACTAGTAAACTTCTCCTACAGAGCAGCAGAACCACGTGAAGTAACTCACCTCGTCCCTGTCAGTGACCTCCAGGGTGAAGATAGATGCACCAGTGGCCAGGTTCTCAGCGACAGCAACGTCATAGCTGTCCTTACTGAACACAGGTGCGTTGTTGTTCACATCCTTCACTTTCACTAACACAGAGCCATTCCCAACCAGAGATGGAGAACCCCCATCCGTAGCCTGAATCCTCAGAGTGTATGCTTTCACCTCGCTGTAGTCCAGAGGCTGGGCAAGCAGCAGAATCCTGCTGGAAGAGTCCAACTCAAAAACAGCAGGGTCTGATGCAGGACTTTGTTGGAGAATACTGTAAGTAACTCTTCCATTTTCACCTTCATCGGGATCTTTAGCTGATAATGTGAGCAAACTTGTGCCCACTGTCTCTGTTTCTAAGACTTCCACCTGGTACTGGGCTTCAGAGAACTTTGGGATGTTATCATTGATGTCGGACACTTGGACCAGCAGCGTTGCCGTGGCAGACCTGGCTGGACGACCCTGGTCTTCAGCCACCACCAGCAGATTGTACTCTGCTGTGGTCTCCCTGTCGAGGGCACCGGCCACAGTTACCATCCCAGACACAGGATCAATAAAGAACTTTCCCTCTCCTCGCCTCAGTGAGTATCTGATCTCCTTGTTGAAGCTGCTGTCTTTGTCTGTAGCTTGAACCGCAGTAATATTAGAGTCCACCTCTATGTCCTCTGGGACAGATCCTGTGACAGAACTGGAGGCAAAAATGGGACTGTTGTCGTTGATATCAGTGACTTGAACCTCCACGACTGCATTGTCACTGTTGACACTGTCAGAGATCAAGATTTCCACGGAGTAGTTGTGCGGGGCTTCATCGTGATCGAGCTTCACCCTGGTGGTAAGTTCACCGGTGGGGGAGATGGAGAACTTGTCAGCTTCTGTCTGAACTTGGAGAGTCACTGGAATCTCAGAAGTTACTGCAAGGAAGCCCACCTGAAATCATTAAGATGAGAATTACAATGCCTAACATAGTAGTGTTGTAAAAGTACTAAATCATCTAAATTATGAACCATCTAAACATCTAAATACAAATGAATGTGTGATGTCACATAAACAAGCGGTTACCTGTTTAGTTTGGGTCTTTTAGACTCACCTTGAGAATCACAACTCCTGGGTCCTGCTCCTCCTCCACAGTACCTTGGTACACTTTCTGTAAAAACTGAGGTTTTGAGTTACCAGGAGCACGGATGGTCACCTTTGTTGAAGATGAGCGTGATATGATCCCACCTGTAGGATAGGAGGGAAAAATCTTTTTGTTTTTTTTTGCCAGAATGTGATGTTTCAGTTACTATAATCTGTTTCTAGTAATCAAATAGAGGTTGTTGGATGTAAGGAAGTTCAGATTTTACCCTGTGTTTTCAAAATCAGATGATTAAAACATTCATTTAATAATACCGAGGTTTTTAGTTTTCTTTTCCCAACTGCATTTACACATTATTTAGCAACAAAATGTTTTCTTACGCTAAAACATATTTTAAAAGTTTATACAGCATCACTTTGTTCAATTTTTCAAGTGGCCTAGTGCCAAGTGTATCTACAAAGACATGATCTGTTATTAGAGATTGCAAACCTGTGTATAGGTGCAATAAAAACTGTTATGAGAAAAGAAAATTAGATAACAGCTAAAGAGAAAGTGCTTGAGTTAAACGTATTAACCCACAGGGTGTGATGCAGGGTGTGATACAGGGTGTGATGCAGGGTGTGATACAGGGTGTGATACAGGGTGTGATACAGGGTGTGACACATGCATAGATCACAGTTTGAAAGATATAAATATATATGACAGGAGTTGATGAATCATTTGTTTCATGCACATGCCAAATAGTAGGTTTACATCACAGAACTTTAATGTTATGTTTCCATTTCTTACAATAACAGTAAAAATCAAGTAAAATTGAGTCAGACTGATTGTTTCAAGCATTAGGAAATACTGGAACATTATTATTGACATCTACCGTCTGTGGCTGCTATGTACAGAGGGAACTCCAAGACCACGTTTTCCATGAGGGGAATGGTTTTAGCCAGTGAGATCTCTCCCGTGTCCTCATCGATTGAGAAGTATCCTTCACTGTTCCCAAAGTCAATGGAGTATTGAATCTGCCCATTAACATCAATATCTGGATCTTCTGCCTTAACCTTTGAGTTACATGATAAAAATTGCTCTTAGTGGAGCTTCTTGAAACATCAAATGGAAAAGATTTAACAGCAAAAACACACAATATCTTAAGCAGTCAGATACAAATCCTGATAGCTGCATGATTTAACAATGTAGTGTCTGCTCAGCTCTTACAGGAGGTCGACTGTGAATAATTACAGCTGCAACAGATCACTAATTAGTCTTCTCCTTCTAATGATAACAATAGTTTGCTGAAGCTGATGTAAGAACAAAAACCTGCACCTGCTTGCTTACATAATTGTATTTTGTCAAAAAAAGCAACACATCATCTTTTGTTTAGCTGCTGTGTGGGTGCTGGTCAAGAGAGAATATGTCAGATGTCAGAGTACATGGTTCTTGCTACATCTGTCTGCAGTGAATGGTGTAAAACCCAGCTAACATGCTGCCTACAGACCCCTGACAGGGACTTTACCTTGAACACTGAGGAACATACTGTAGTCATTTCAATAGCAAATAACTTTCAAATAAAAAAAAAGATTTTTAAAATATCTAAATCAAATGTGTTTTACCAATGGCAAATGTCATGCCAGATGCAATGTAGAACAGAACATGCAGTATATAAACAAGTTAAGGGGCCACAATAGCTTTTAAATTACAGTTGGCAAACATAAAGATTACATTTGTCAACTATTCCAAACTTATAAAAAATAATCTAGAAATAGCATAAAACATAAAAACAAAACCATGAAAGGTTAGATAAAACAAGTAGAAAAAAACAACATTGATTGTACAAAAATTTGTTGTTGGTTAAAGAAGCACCACAACTCTAAAATAACTTGAAACTGCCATAGGTAATAATTAAGATTAATTTACTGACTATTGACTAAAGAAACTCAGACATTTCTTTTTCATTGATGTTCCTCTGAATAACTGAATAAATAAAAAAACAGAATAATGAAAATGGCCCGAACAAACAGGATGGGATCCCCAACATAATAAGTTTATTAAGTTACTTATTAACTATATTAACTATTGTGGGGTTTCTTCCTTGAATGGAAGCATACAAAAAATTTTTTTACTGTGTATGGTTTTAATTGTGCAAAAGTAACCCTGAATATAGTGGTTTCTGTCACTCACCTGAACCAGCAACATTTCCACTGTCTGATTTGCAAACACTTTTCCCTCATACTCGCTGTTTGTGAAGGTGGGACTGTTGTCGTTCTCATCCAGGAGAATTACACTGACTTGTGCTGTCGCAACTTGGTTGGGGGGATCGCTCTCTCTTGCTTCAATCTTCGTAATTGACAGAAACAAGCCAAAGGTTCATGTTTATGGCGTGTTCGGGCTTAGATACAAGACAGCCTGTTTCTCACAGCTCAAACAAATGTTCAAACAGGTATAAACTACTAACAAAGCAGACTTCCCTGCGCAATTACGACGTTCACTGGTCTATCCCTCAAAAATGAGCAATAAATGTGATTTCATTGGAAAACAAGAAATCTGGATATTTCAAGTGATAGCGAACTGAGGGAAGTGAAAGACCCAGCAGCATGTCGAATATAAAATCAATTTCACCTGAAACACGATCGCCTCAGTGGCCTCTCTATCCAGAACTGTGGAGTTTTTCACTCTAATTGTCCCATCAGAGCTGATAGAGAAAGGAGCAGAACCTGGAAGGACCTGGAAGGTTCCCACGAATCCTCCCTGAGGGACAAGTGACATGGAGAAAAGAGTGAAATGAAACACCATAAACAGAAACTTTCAATGACAGATGTCCACTTTGTGTGAAGCTTGACATGTCATCCACCTGGTCCAGATCAGTGACAGTGGCTTTAAGCACAACGGCATCAACAGGTGAGTTTTCCAGAAGTGATACGGAGTACTCGGTCTTGTCAAATCCTGGAGCGTTATCGTTCACATCCTCAATAGTGACAGTCACCACAGCGTTGGCCGTCTTCAGACTGTCATCTGTTTGAGCCGCCTGCAGAGATAAAACATTACAGACTTATATCAACCACAGTAGTGATGTCTGAAGATCAAAGGAACTTCTTTAGGTTTTCCCCTTTAGGGATCACCACATGGAATCATCTGTTTCCATCTCAACATGTCTTCTGCCTCTCCTCTGTCACACCAACCGACTGTAAATCCTCCTTCACCACATCCAAAAGTCTCCATTTCAATGACTTTTTCTCCTGCTGGCAGCTCCATCTGTACCATCCTTCAATGTTTTTACCATCTCTCCTCTTTTTGTGTCCAAACCATCCTAACCCTGTCTCTTTTTATCCTGTTCATCCTCATCCGTTCCAAAAGAAATGTTAACATCTTTAGCTCTGCCTGCTGTCATAGGCACCACTGTCTCCATGCGAGGATGGTTTCACTACCATCTTGTAAACCTTCTCCTTTATTATTTATTCTCTCACCTGTCAACCTATCCATCACCATTGCAATCAAAAACTGTCTTATCCATGATGCAGCTGATACTCTAACAACACACATCTCTGCTGTCATGCTACCTTGTACATGATTTGCATATTTATCTACAAACGTCAGGTATTCAAATGTTTCAGCAGAATGGAACAGCTGGAATAAGCTTTGGTACATACTAGAGTTAACAACAGTTGGTCATCCATCCATCCATCCATCCATCCATCCATCCATCCATCCATCCATCCATCCATCCATCCATCCATCCATCCATCCATCCATCCATCCATCCATCCATCCATCCATCCATCCATCCATCCATCCTCTCCTCCCTCTCTCGACAGTCATTGTGATAAGAGAGTAATGCCATTAATAGGTCAAAAAGTCCATCACAGAACCACACAAAGACAAACAACCACTGACTCTAATTTGTACTAACATTTTAACAACAACAAAATCTTAGTTTGACTAAATGGGGTAAAAATGTCCTGACATGTACAATCACAGACTTTTTGGGGGATGATGTTCTTCTGTCTGTTTTTAACTGAGGAAGGTCCTGTTATTAAAGTAAGGAGAGAACAGCCTGCTGGTTTGACCTTGTGGCCTCTTTAAAGGTGTCCACTGTTTGTTTACACTACAAATGGTTCACCTAAGACAGCAAAATAAAACAAAGATCTACTCTGTGTCTCCTGTCTGGTATTAAATTTGCAACAGCACGCCCCTTCACGAGCGCCTGCAGATGAAAATGTTCGTACCTGGATGTTGATGGAGATGACACTGCTGTTCATCTCTTCTCTGTCCATAGGAGTCACCACAGACAGAGCCCCAGTGTTCGGATTAATGTTAAAGTTACTTCCATACATTTCTGGAGACACTGAAAAAACAAAATCATGGCATTTTTTTGCCCCTGATGGTTTACAAAATCAAATTAAAAATGCATATACTTTCACTTTTGGCAAATGCACAACAAAGCCTTAACTGGCATTTTATTGTAATATATTTGGGTTTTTGAGGTGCTTGACAAAGGTTTCTCAGAGTAATCACCTGCCCATGTGGTTATCAGCAATTAATGGATGAGTGATCACCAGTCAGACATGTCCATCTAAAGCCTGCTCTCATACACTGAAGTAGAACATTAGATATACGTTTTAACATTTCAAATCTTTTTGATGTATTGGGTGACTAAAAGAGATCTTCTGCACATCATTTACTCCTAAAACACTTGGTTGGAAGAACAAACATGGGTATCTTGGGTTCATACTGACTGCAGTAAGATAAAGTCAAAGCTAATGTAGAAATGATGTGTTTTCTTTTCTTTTAATATCCACAGTGTTTAAACTTTTGCTGACTTCCAACTGTTTGACTTGGTTATACAAAAGCAGAAATCTAAGCCTTCATAACCGCAGTTACCTCCACTGATGCTGTACGCCACAGACACGTTGAGCCCAGTGTCTCCATCCTGGGCTTTTATGGCCTCAGGCTGAATGATGTGGAAAAGTCCAGCCTGAAATATGAAACAAACACAAAACCTATGTTAGAATTCTGCCCTTCAAACACTGACCCTCACACCTCTAAGGTATTATAGTGGATATGAAAACATAATAATGATATTAAACCCAAATATGTTACACTTACTTATTATTTTTGCATTAAGACAGTTGTACTGTACATCAGAGATGGTGTCTGTAAGCCACCGTCAACACAAACCAGCTGTGACAAAGGTGCCTCTGCATTTAGGAAACTTACTTCATTTTCTGGAATAAAAGTCTGGTACAGGTTGTGGCTGAAATAAGGATTCAGATTATCAAAGTCCTCTATGTTAATCACCACAGTGGCGGTGTCATTCAAACCCCCGATATCCTGCAGTACAAAAATATTTAGAGAATTTAGAACAAAGAACAAGGAAGTGAGAAATGAACTATGTTTTGCAGTTCAAAATAACTTTCACACTCACTTGGGCAGTTATTACAAAGCTGTACTTGTGGACTACGTTGTAGTTCAAGCGTCTTTTCAAAATAAAAACCCCAGAACCAAGAATAAGAAAGTCTTCTGAAGCTGGTACCTTTTGAGAAAAAGTGGGATGAAAAAAAAAGAAATACATAAATTAAAAAAAAAAAAAAAAAATTATATATATATATATATATATATATATATATATATATATATATATATATATATATATATATATATATATAGTATATATATATATATATATGTGTGTGTGTGTGTAAGTGTTTATATATAAGATATATATATATATATATATATCTTATATATAAACACACACACACACACACACACACACACACACACACACACACACACACACACACACACACACACACACACTCACACACACACACACACACACACACACACACACACACACACACTCACACACACATATAGTATATAGAGACATAACGGCAACAGATGTAGTTCATAGAGCCCCAGAGAACCTGGTGGTCAATAAAATAGTAAAAAGTTATAGTCAAATGTGAGTGAAAACATTCAACAGATCACTTTTCTTTTTTTCTAAATGATCATATTTGGAAAATTTATTTTTAAATGTATACTCTACATGATAAATACACTAACAATGATTAGTAATTTATCAGTAACTGTTTAAGTCTGTCTTTTTAATATTGCTACCAAACATATTTTTGGTATAAACATTGTTCCTCAAACACTGAATGTGTAATTTGTGTCTAAAGTAATACAATGAGGAACTATTGAGCGCTGGTGAAAATCTCTGATGGCCATTTACACATCAAGTTTCCAATGATCAATATTATTATAAACTATAAAATGCACATCTGTGAAGGTTAAAATCATTTGGTCACCTTCTGATGTGTGATTAATTCCTTTAAACAGTATGTCTGAGTAAATATTGCTTCGCTCACACTATTTTTGTTTTTTATTACTTTCCTAATCTAAAATTTTCAAATGTAAAATTAATTTGTGATCACTAAAATTACATTTTACAACCCTATTGTTTTCTTTGTTAGAGCAGCAGAGCGTTGAAATGTCTGCCTGTCTCTGACGTCTGCCGTACGTCTGTACGTCTGTACGTCTGTACGTCTGTACGTCTGTACGTCTGTACGTCTGTACGTCTGTACGTCTGTATTTCTAGCATTTGCTGTAGCCATGGTATTTCACTTCTTTAGTTATGAAAGATTTCCGACGAGCTTTTTCCAAACACGGTTCACGTTCTTACGATGGTATATGTCACTCTGCTGTTTTGTGGGGTGCTGTCCAAGTCCACAGCTGTGACTTGAAGAACTTCAGTGTCCAGGGGTTGAATCTGAAAGAAGAAATGCATGCATGTGGTTATTGACTATATTTGTTGTTACTTTGGAGTGTTTGAAGAGCTGTTTTGCTTTTCCATAAACACAACCAAGCTACTACAGAGCCACGTCATCACACCTCCATCGCCGTCATTCGATCCTCCCGTTAGTTCTCACAGAGGACCACAGTGCACAGAGGACACAGGAGTCTTCTGTTGACATCAATGTCCTTATTTAACCAGACTGGGTTTACAAAGTTGTCAAAAACAGCTGTTATTATTTGCAAATGCTGTTTGTAATACCGACTGACGTTTCCAAATGCGGGCTGATGTTTATGAATGTCACAACAAACTGGATTCATGCTTGCTGTTTAATTTTGAGTCTATAGATACCAGCGGGTGATGCTAGAACATCCTCAATGCTTGAATGAATGCTTTTTAGCACAGCATTCACAAATGGTGACGGCAGATTGTAAAAGACAGAATGTTGTTCAGCTGCAGCTGCTTTCACTTCAGTTTCATGTTGAAACAGCATTTATTTGTCTCGTTTGAAACAAGCTGACAAAAGACTATAGCAGCTTTATCTTTTTTAAAAATAGTGGTCAAAATATTTTAGTCATTTTTGGTTTGTTGGTATTTTGTTGTGCTGAAGAATTTGTGTAGCACTTTGGTCAACGAGGCTAAAACCACTGATAGTTGGTTTTGGTGTCCTTTTTGAGTTTCATCTTAAACTCGGAAGAAAAAGAAAGCAGAACACTTTTTTCAGCTTCCTTGTCTGGCTTGGACTCTCCTTGTTGTGTTTTAATGTCAGCGCTAATTGATTTTGTCAGAACTGTGTTTCTACAGTCTGGTTCCTACATATTTATGTAAATATATCACAACATTTCCAGCAGGTGTGCAGGCACTCACCTCAGAGACATTACAAATGTAGTGATCTTGAGTAAACTCCGGACCATTGTCATTGATGTCATTGATTTGCAATGTGCGAGTGTTGTTGTACTACAAATATTAACCAAAGGAAAAGAAGAATTAGTTAATTTTTTTTAAAAAGCATTTCTTCAATGATAAATGATTTTTATATTTAATTTCAGAATTTGACCCACCTTGGTGATGGTGTCACACATGATAGAGTAATACAAGGTGCGGTCAGACTGTAACACAAATGAATTAGTCTTTTATTATTAGTATTATTGTTATAATTATTATAATTAATTCAGAGAGAAGAGAGGCACAGACCCACCGTTAACAGTACAAAAGACACAATACATTAGTATAATTATTCATCATGAGCAGAACTAAAACTTCCATGTTTATATGACTGATACATGGTTAGTTGAACCACAGAGACGACTATATAAACAGGTGTGGACAGCAGATACTGAGGTGGTCAGAGGGGGGACTGCAGGTCAGGATGCAGCTCCTGAGGATCTGGTCTGCAAACATGTTCAGAAGAGAAAAAGAGGAGACAGACCAGCACAAGAAACTACAAGAACAATGGACCACAATTATACTTTTGAGATACTTTTAATTAATAACTGAGGATTGAGCTGCAGAAGGGAAAGAGAAACAGAGGAGGTGAAGAGCACCACTCAGTGGATCATGTTGGTGTCCCCCTGCAGCAGGTCTACAGCAGCAGATCTAAGATGAAGCTGTGTTGAAGACTCCAGTCTGGTCCTGCAGCTGCAGCTGTGACTACTGGTCCTGACACACTAAAGTACTAACTTTATACTTTATTAAACAGAAATGTTTTAAGTTTAGTTTTAAAGGTGGAGTTGGTGTCAGCCTCCTTCACCCAAACAGGAAGTTGGTTCCATGGTGATGGTTCCTGATAACAGAAGACCCGTCCTCCAAATCTACATTTGGATCTTCTAGGAACTATGAATAAACCTGCACTCTGAGAACGGAGAGATCTACTAGGAACATATGGATCTATCAGGTCATGCAAATATCACGGCACTAGGCCATTTTGGACTTTATACACAAGTAATAAAATTTTAATTTGATTCTGAGTTTTACGGGGAGCCAGTGGAGGGAGGCTAATCTTTGCGATATTACAGAAATAGAAGAAACCCAGTTTTACAAACCTGATTAATATGCTGTCTAAATGACAAATCCTGATCGAAAATAACACCAAGGTTTCACACAGTTTTACTGGAGGCCATCGCAAGACCATCTAATCCCTTCCTAAGCTGTTTGGGACCACAAACAACAACCTCTGTTTTATCAGAATTTAGTAGCAAAAAATTTCTGGACATCCAGTCTTTGATGTCCTTAAGACACATCTGAAGTTTGTCTAATGGTTCTGTTTCATCTGGCTTCATAGACAGATACAGCTGCGTCTCACCAGCATAACAATGAACATTAATGCTGCATGTATAAACTGAACAAGATTGGCCCTAGCACTGAACCCTGTGGGACACCATAGCAGACCCTCGTCTGTACTGAAGAAACCTCATGCACATGAATAAACTGGAATCTATCAGACAAATATGATTTAAACCAACCTAGAGTTGTCCCTTTAATGCCAACAACATACTCTAGGAACAAAACAGTCTAGAGTCAGGTCAGGGAGGTCTACAGGAACCAAACAGTCTAGAGTCAGCTCAGGGAGGTCTACAGGAACCAGCCTAGAGTCAGCTCAGGGAGGTCTACAGGAACAAAACAGTCTAGAGTCAGCTCAGGGCCTAAGGGAGTTGTCAAATTATTTAGCATCTAACCAATGTCTAATCTATTCCATGCATATTTCAGGCTGAACAAGAATAACAGATGCTGTGAACCAATTACATGTCTTGTCAGGAAGTTTTGTACAAGTTTAAAAAATTGTGTTGACACATTTTCTGCTCCTAATCAGAAGTCCATAATTTCTATAGAAAATGGTTAGCTGAACTCACATTTTTTAGGGCATCTGCATCCAGTGGTTTCTTGGTGCGAATAGTTGCATTTGTGTCCCCGAGTGTGAAGTGCAACTCCAGATATTCAAGATGTGCAGGAAAGAGGAATGGCACCAGCTTGACATTGGTTCCTGGTTCGATACCAATCACCACCTCCACATCCCCTGCAGCAGCCGAAGGATAAATGTCCCAACATCAGAAATTACTTCTGAACATTTAGATTAAAGATTAGAAAAATGAACGTTCCTGTTTGTTTAATGAACATTTAAGAAGAGATGAGAAAGAAGAGACAAAACAAGAAGACTAGTGATTTTTGAGGATTACTTTACCTGAATATTCTTCATCTACTGGACCCAAAGGTATATTTGCAGTTACCTCATGACAGTTTATGGTTGTAGTTCCTGCAAACACAGAAACTATTTTATTTAAAGAAGGCATATCATGCTGTTTCTTCAAATTTTGACATGTTATTAAATCTTAACTCATGTATTTAATATATATATATATATATATATATATATATATATATTACTTTTTTTATACATTTACTTTTTTTGTTTTCATGCCCAATATATATATATATGTATATATATATATATATATACATATATATATATATATATATGTATATATATATATATATATATATATATATATATATCTATATCTATATATATATATTATATATATAATATATATATATATATATATATATATATATATATATATATATTGGGCATGAAAACAAAAAAAGTAAATGTATAAAAAAAGTAATATATATATATATATATATATATATATATTGGGCATGAAAACAAAAAAAGTAATGTCCTTTTCTTTATCATTTTAATGATGATTAATAAAAATGCAGTTGTTTTCTAAATATGAAAAAGCATTTCTGCTAATGCATTTTGATTGTCAAGTTTGACATTTAAAGTTGAATTTTGGGAACTATTTGCTAGATTTTTTTAAATATTAAATCTTAAATGTCTTTTTCTTCTATTATTCATTTTATTTGTTAGTAAGAAAATGCAGCTATATTCTGAAAATGAAAAAGCATTTCTGTTCATCCTTTTTAATTTGAATAATGATACATAGTACAAGTTGGAAGATGGAAATGCTAAAGGGAAGAGGAACCCGAGTTATTAGTGAATGCTGATAACGAGGTTACAAGCCGGTCATGTACAGGTGTAAGGAAGTGATGCAGCACAGTGGTTAACATGCCCTTTCCCAGATTTTCAAAATGTGCATTTTTTTTTATTAAAAAGTCATTATACTTTTCATTTTTGTCATTTTACATACTGCCCTTGTACCAATTTCAACTAAATAAATAGTAAAAATGACTTTATTTATATTCCTCAAAATATATTTTTGGAATCATGTAGTTATATCTACAAAAATGCACAAAAACACAATTTCTCAAAAGCTACAATATTTCCTGGTTATGTGGGATCAGCTTTTGTGACAACAGAAGACCGACACATGCACTCTTTCCTAATACTTTACATATCGTCACAAAATAAAATAACCTTGAATTAAAAGTAGGACAATACAACTTATGACGAACAAGACACAGTGTGTTATTTACAAAAACTAAACCAAAATAGAGAATCAATCTCCAAAAAAATTGCCCTTCCCTTAAGAAGGAGTTGATTGGTGCTTATCAAACTTGGTTTGATCAAATGTTAATCTTCAAGACTTGAAACCTCTATAAAAGGAGAAGTAATTTTATAGAGTATATAGGTATGTGTTAAAACAATACCAAAGAGGAAACAGATGAGCAACGGCCTTAGAGAAGGAATTACAACTACCCATCAATCTGGGAAAAGTTATAAAGCCATATAATAAATAAAAAGTAAATTATAATACAATCTGAAAAATTATCCACAAATGGAAAACATTTAAAATGACTGCCGATCTTCCCTGGAGTGGTTGTCCCAACAAATTCCCTGTATGGACAGACCAGGCTATGCTCAAAGAAATCAAAAAAGAAGAAGAAAAAATAGCTATATTTCAGACCTGATTGACTTCAGCTAGAATCTTAAATGTTCAGGTTCATCACTTTACAACTAGATAAAGACTTAAAACAAGTCTTTATCTAGTTGCTTGTGTAGAAGAACTGCCACGAGAAAGCGATTTCTTTCTAAAAACGACATGGTAACATGTTTGGGCTCACAAAGGCATGTCTGAGTAAACCACTGAATCTTTGGAAAAATGTCTTTGGACAGCCGAACCCAAAGTGGACTAGTCTGGCTACAATGAACGGTTCATTATTGGAGAGACCAAAGCACAGCATATGAGCACAAAAACCTTACATCAGCTGTCTGGCACGGTGGTGGAGGGGAGATGATTGGGGTTGCTTTTACAGTCACATGACCTAAGCACCATACATTCATTATGTTGACCACAAACTCTTCCATATACCTAAAGGTGTTCCTGAGTCAAATGTTTCTGACAGTTAAAGGAGGCCCAAAATTAGATCAAGCAACAGCTCCATGAACTCCAACCAGACTTGTTGATCTATGACAGAACGACTAAAAAAAAACAAAAGGAAAACTGTGGTATAACCTAAAAAATGCAACGCATAAGCAGATGCCAACAATTCTGAACTGAATCAATAATCTAAGGAAGCCTGGGAAAAAAAGAATCCTCAACAATGATGCAAGAAACTGATGACCTCATACAGAAACTATAATTTCCAGTTATTACTGTCAAAGGTGGATCTACAATCTATTCTGTCATGACGTGTACTTAATTCTTTTACTCAACGCTTCTGCAATTTGGCCTAAATTTTTACAACATAATTAATAACACAATAGATAAATAAATTATGATTTTCTTCACTGCTATATTTTATCTATTGTTGACAAATGCTTTTACATCTAATTTCAGATGCCATAATTACTGTTATAATTCTTTTTTCCATCCGTTTCTTCACCATTACACCGTGGCGGAAGGTCAGTTCAATGTTTCAAATAATCTGATCTGATTGGGCTTTGAGATACTAAAATTAAAATAGTGTTTGAAATGAGGCAAGAGCAAGCAGGTATGAAAACATACTTTGTCTGATGAGAATAATGCTATTCTCAGTTCAGTTCAGCTAAAATAAAACTTCACAACTAGAAGAAACCTTCTTCTGTAGAGTTATTTTTGTCACAGCCTGACATTGAACAGAGACTTGCTTACAAGTAAAATAATTTTACCCTGAATAAGAGCCTTCCATTGATCTAATTATTAAAATGACTACCATCATCTAATTCAGTTTGAATTCATGATTCTTGGGCAAAATGGAAATAACAAATTTAAAGGCATGGCTCAGCCTTTTGCATGACGTACTCTCTTATCCTATACCTTAACCATCACAACTGTGCCAAGATCTTAATCTTAAAACTTTGTTGTCCAGCAACGATGTTTAAAACATCCAGAAAAATACAGACCCATTATCCTGGATTGGCAACATGCAACTGTAAATGTTCTTCTGTTTAAGGTCTCAGTTCATATCTGTGCCATGTTTGTCCATTTTTAACATCTAGGAAATTCATCATCCTGAACACACTCACCTATCGGACTTCCAGTGATGACATGAACACAAACGGGGACAATAAGAAGGAGAAATGTCCAAATCAGACCATGGATTTCCATGTCAGTGCAGTTGTGCTTCCTCATAACCTGACGACCGACAGTGAGTAGATTGCCTGAATCACAGTTGCTATGAGGTGTTCACAGGTTGCCCCGCCCTCGCTTCCAGCAATCGTGTTTTATGGCAAGTTGTAAAGTGATTCAGTGACAGTTTTCAGGGTCAAAGTACAGGACCAGGGCTGGAGTTCTTTTCCCCTAAAACATAACAGAGGAGTCATTTATTTTCTGTCCAGAAAGGCTGAATAACATTAACTCTTTATTAAAGATTAAAATCTAAACCATATCCCTTTCTGGAATTAATAAAGTATTTTTGAATTTGAATTGAATTAGTCAAATGTAAAACAAATGTTGGTTTCAAACACAAAACAAAAATGGGTAAATGTATCGTTGTAAATTCATGCTTGATTAGGGTAAGAAACATCGTCTTTCCAAGACTGTTTCCTCCTTTAAATCTAAGCACCTAAAAACAGTTCAGGCAGTTCCAGCCTAAAGAAAAATAAATAAATTAATCTCCTTTTGCCAGTCTTACTAACCAAATTTGGATGGTTTGCTTAACCCTGATTTACAGCTGAGCTCAAAACTGTTTTTACCCTCAAGGAACTACGGGACATTTCTTCTATTTAGTAACCAGAAATTTACACGGTACTATGTGTGACACATCCCTTGGGTGTACTGGTACGCATCATCACTGATGCATCCTGGGGTCATTGGGTGTTTCGGGTCTGGCAACAACAGACACTCAGGTGAACCTCGGCTGTTTTCCCAGGTCGACCTGCAGCTTCCAATCTTGGGCTGTGTGGAGGAGGCCGCTGTTGTCTGGGAACACATCCGTGGTTTCTCTCCAGCCTTGATTAAAGCGGGTTACCTTCTTTGGGGTATGATGGTGATTGCTGTTGTTGATGGCTGAGGCTATGCTTTTAGCTTTGAGCACCTGGCTGTGGCGCCAGCAATAACAACCATCATCCACGGCTTTAGGACACCCGCTGAGGAGATGTTCTAAGGAGCCTCTTCTGGAGCAAAGGAGTCAGGAAGGTCTCTTGCTCTTTCCCCAGACATGGAGATTTGCTGGACATTATAGACTGCCTGCACAAGGATCCAGATGCAATAGAAAAGTAAAACATCCTTAAATGTGAAGCCTTCTTTTTGGCTCAATTTATAACGTAATCTAAATATTTAAGTTTTCATTATACAAAATGTAGGGAAACTTGATGTGGTCAAAATGATTAGCCCCTAAGAGTTTTGAGCCGTTATCCCTTTAATGATGGAATTTTAAAAAGTTACAAAAAAAATCAAATTTTTTTAAAATATTTGTATTCAAAGTTAAATACTAAAATTATAAGCACCCTGAATTCTGTTTTTTAACAGTTTTCTATTTAATATTTTTGTACCTCTATGAGTTTCCTATGTTTGCTTGCTGAAAATTTTATCCAAGTTCTGTTGATTACATTTCTGCTTTGTTCTGTTTCTGCCATCCAAACCTGGTTGTGATTATTTATTCCTTAGTGTGTGGTTAACCAAGCTACATGCCACTACAGTTGCTTTTGTAAAACGCATGTGCAGAGAAAAATTACCTTTGAACATGCATTTATTCTCATCTTATTATCTGCTCAGCTGCAACCATGACAACAGGGTATAGATGCAAGTACTCACCGCTCATAAAAATAAGCTCATAGTTCTTAATGCATGAATGTATAACCAAATATGTCATGAAGGCAGAGGTAAATAGTAACTGAAATAAAAATAGAAGCTTCTAAATCAATGTTAAGATCATACAGAAACGACAGGGCCGACAAGCATACATGTGTGCTTGTCGGGACATATAAGAGGAAGAAAGAGAAGACAAGACATTAATAATTAATAATAATTAATTAATGGGTGCATCTTGGTGACTGTGTGGTATGTTACAGTGTGTGTATTGAATTGTGTACATGCAGTCAACTATACAGTCTCTCTGTGCAATTCAATTCAATTCAATTCAATTCAATTCAATTCAATTCAATTCAATTCAATTCAATTCAATTCAATTCAATTCAATTCAATTCAATTCAATTCAATTCAATTCAATTCAATTTTATTTATGTAGCGTCTATTACAACACAAGTTGTCTCCAGGATCTTTCCAGAGACCAGAACATGACCTCCGAGCAATTATTACATAAACAACTGCAGGTAAAAACTCCCCTAGTGGAGAAAAACCTTAAACCAAACGGTGGCAAAAATCTTTTTTAAGAAGGAAGAAACCTGAATCAGGACCTGGATCATAAGGGGGGACCCTCCTGCCAAAGACCAGCTGGGTAGAGCAGGAAGTAGAGAGAGAGGAGACACAGACACACCGTCAAAGGTACAAGACAGGATACAATAGTATCACTATCCATCAGCAGCAGAACTAAGACTTCTATGTATATATATGACTGATACATGTTTAGTTGGTGATCCACATAGATGAGAACTGCAGGTCGGGGTGTCAGCAGGTCTCCAACAGAGACATCTACACAGACAGGTGGAGGTAAACACTGGGATGGTCAGAGGTGGGACTGCAGGTCAGGATGCAGCTCCAGAGCATCTGGTCTGCAGAACATGCACAGAAGAGAAAAAGAGGAGACAGACCAGCACCACTCAGTGGATCATGTTGGGGTCCCCCTGCAGCAGGTCTACAGCAGCAGATCCAGGATGAAGCTGTGTTGAAGCTGGTCCTGCAGCTGCAGCTGTGACAACTGGTCCTAACACACTAAAGTACTAACTATACTACTATACTGTAAAGTATAACTATACTTTATTAAACAGAAATGTTTTAAGTTTAGTTTTAAAGGTGGAGGTGGTGTCAGCCTCCTTCACCCAAACTGGAAGTTGGTTCCATGGTGATGGTTCCTGATAACAGAAGACCCGTCCTCCAAATCTACATTTGGATCTTCTAGGAACTACGAGTAAACCTGCACTCAGAGAATGGAGAACTCTATTGGGAAAATAAATATCTATCAAGTCATGCAAATATCACCAGGCCATTTTGGACTTTATACACAAGTAATAACAATTGGAATTGGATTCTGAGTTTTCCAGGGAGCCAACGGAAGGAAGCAAAAACTGGAGAGACAGGAATACTTCCCAATGGCTTCATGTATAAGTTGAACAAGTTGAACAACAACCTTCTGTTCTGAAGAAACCTCACAAACAAACAACTTTAATCAATTAGGACATCCCATTACCTGAGCAATGACTTGTTGCCGGGGCAACAATAGCCAGTGTAGCGTATAAATGGCTTCAAACACGAGCATCTCTGGCCTTCTTTTGAGTTTCTACAAAGCAGAAGTGCAGTTTTTTTGTTTATTTCTACTTTTGCATCCATCTGCAAGTTAACATGAATAAGAACATTTGGTTTAATTATCTAAAACTTAATCAGCCAACAAAGTGCAACTTCTCTAAACAACCTTTTAAAGTTCAGAGGACGTTGGATAGGATAAATATCAGTAGTTTAAAGGTTAGTTTAAACTAAATAGTTTAAAAAAAATATATTTAGCAACAGCCATAGCTTAAAAAAAAGTTTTTTAATTTTTTCCGATCCCTTCCTTGTATTTGTACTGATTCTGAGCGTTGAATGAATACTTAAAACCTCCACTTTTATCCTCTATCAGCTTTAGTTCCAGTTTAACAACTAACGGCTGCAACTGCATGAAATTGCACTTCTTGTCCGATTCTATTTTTTAGTCATTACTGACTGCCAGACCCCATCCCAACTTGACTACTCAAAAATGTTTTCTCTTTTACTGTTACAAAAATATTGGACCAAATCAACTTAACCATAACGTATTCATTTCAGGATATGTGCCACAGGTTTTTAAAGTTGTAGTAATTAAACCTTTACTGAAACCCAGACATTCTAGCGAGTTATTTTACCTGCCGTTGTTCATGTATCGTGTGTGTAGGCAGTCAGCTCTGTTATCTGGAATAATAGGCAGGTGACGTTGGCTTTCATCTCAGCTTTCTTCCTACACTGACTTTGTCCCCTGATACCTGACATGTGAGTTTCCGTCTTGCCTTAACTGCTGTAGCTGCTGTAATGTTTGTTTTTTGCAAACCCTTTATCTCAAAGTCAGTCGGTGCTACACAATAAATACATTTTAAACACAAAGTTCAAATTAAAAAGAAACAAGTTATAGCATGACGTTGGGTTTAAGAGCCAAAGGCAATAAAATTACTGTAAAAACAATGAAATGGCCGTATGATGATAGACATTATTGTTATGATGAACTGTATTGTAATAATGATGGTGAAATGTACAACAGTTTTTAAAGGTGTGTGATGGTCCTGCAGGTGTTCAGCTTATCGGTCTGGTTAAAGTGACCTGGTGCAAAGACGGCGGTCCAGTTCTGCCAAAAGTTCCTGGTGCAGATACAGAGGTCAGAGTGAGTGAGGGGGGGCAGTGAGGGAAACGGTGGAAGAGCCGGGAGAGTGTTCAGCGTCCTGACAGCCTGGTGGATGAAACTGTCCCTCAGTCTGCTGGTTCTGGCCCGCAGGGTCCGCAGCCTCCTCCCTGATGGCAGCAGACTGAAGAGGCTGTGTGACGGGTGGGTGGGGTCTCTCACAATGCTGAGGGCTTTGCGAGTCAGACGGCTGCTGTAGATGTCCTGTAGTGAGGGGAGAGAGACACCAACGATCTTCTCAGCTGCTCTCACGACACGTTGGAGAGACTTGCGGCAGGTTACGGTGCAGGATCCGTACCACACGGTGATGCAGCTGGCCAGGATGATCTCCGTGGTGCCTCTGTAGTAGGTTACATGATGGGGGCCGGGGCTCTGGCTCTTCGCAGTTTGTGGAGGAAGTAGAGACGCTGCTGTGCCTTCTTGGCGAGTGATGCAGTGTTAACAGTCCAGGAGAGGTCCTCTGAGATGTGGACACCCAGGAACTTGGTGCATTCATATAGTATTCGTGAGCAGCACTGTGGCTTAGTGGTTAGCACTGTTGCTTCACAGCAAGAAGGTTCCTGGTTCAATTCCCGGTCCGGTGTGTCTTTCTGTGTGGAGTTTGCATGTTCTCCCCGTGCTTGCGTGGGTTCCCTCCGGGTTCTCCGGCTTCCTCCTACAGTCCAAAAACATGCAGGGTAGGTTGATTGATCTTTCTAAATTGCCAGTAGATGTAAATGTGAGTGTGCATGTTTATCTGTCTTTCTATGTGGGCCTGCGAATGACTGGTGACCTTTCCAGGGTGGACCCCTGCCTTTTCCCTACTATGTGTCGGGATAGGCTCCGACAGACCCCCGTACATGTAGTACTCCAGTTAAAAAAAAGCAAATCTCCTGTCATACCCAAACAGTTACTTATTGAATTAATGTGAAGTTTTTGTACATTTATAGGGACACTCTCTTGGCAGGAATTGACTGAAGATATTAAATCCAACTGACACAATCCAGGAAATGACAAAATATACAGGGAGCAGGCTTTAAATGCCTTTCAAACTTTATTACCCTTTATTACTTTTTTCTTTTTACATCTGAACTGTGAATTAAAAGCTAGGAGACCATAATCGCTCTTATTTTAGATAAATGGCCTCTTGTGTTGTTCCTTGTTATAAAAGACCACCTGCCAGCCGTTAGAGTTTCTGTTAGGGTTTTAGATTTAGTAAACTTCATTTTTTATTTATTTATTTATTTATTTATTTATTTATTTATTTATTTATTTATTTATTTATTTATTTATTTATTTATTTATTTATTTATTTATTTATTTATTTATTTATTTAACACAGTTTCCCTGTGTTAAACTCTAGTTTGGTTTCCCTTGCTCAGCCATCCCTGATAAAGTGCTCCTGAGACTAGTCAGCCCCAAGTGTAACTGTCTTCTTGAACAGAAACTAGACTGGTCCAACAGAAACGCCCTCTACAAGAAGGGCCAAAGTCCCCTCCACCTTCTGAGGAGACTGAGGTCCTTCGGGGTCTGCAGGCTTCTGCTGCAGACCTTCTTCAACTCTGTGGTGGCCTCTGTCACCTTCTACGCTGTGGCCTGCTGGGGAGCGAGCAGCACTGATCAGGACAGGAAGAGACTTAACTAGCTGGTTAGGAGGGCCGGTGCTGTCTTGGTCTGCCCGCTGGACTCAGTAGAGGAGGTGGGGAAGAGAACATGACAACGTGGCATCCATCATGGACAATTTTACTCCTATTTTGGCCTTCTTTTGAGTTTCTACAAAGCAGAAGTGCAGACCAAATCAACCTAACTCATGTTTTTTGTTTATTTCTACTTTTGCATCCATCTGCAAGTTAACATGAATAAGCAAATTTGGTTTAATTATCTAAAACTTAATCAGCCAACAAAGTGCAACTTCTCCTAACAACCTTTAAAAGTTCAGAGGACGTTGGATAGGATAAATATCAGTTTTGTTTAAACTTAATAGTCAAAAAAAGGTTTCTTTAATTTTTTTTGATCCCTTCCTTATATTTGTATTGGTTCTGAGTGTTGAATGAATACTAAAAACCTTCACTTTTATCCAGTTTAACAACTAACTGCTGCAACTGCATGGAATTGCACTTCTTGTCTGATTCTATTTTTTAGTCATTACTGACTGCCAGACCCCATCCCAACTTGACTACTCAAAAATGTTTTCTCTTTTACTGTTGAAATAATATTGGTCCTTTAATCAATTAGGATATACCATTACCTATCTTGACCAATTTACTTTTTGTCATGTTTTTTTTGTTTCTGTAGTATTTTTATTCATTTAAACCTACTGAAATATGGGAGCTCATTCAATGTTACAACAGAAAGCAACAAAGATACAGCTGTTTGTCAAAAACAAGATTTGTTCTTACTTAACATTTGTTTTTCTGTTATTCAATCAAAAACGATGACGAGAAAATAACAGTAAAATAGAAACATTTGTTTTAGTTCTTGTCAGAGGGTGAAACAACAGAAAAACTAAACAGAACACACTTTATCCTATTATTCCTATTATTTTGAATAGGATACAGAAACAAATGTACATAAATATGGATATAACTGGTAGCTATAATCATCTCTCCAGTACACCTATTGGTATCCAGCTCCCATGATCCATCTTGATTGTTTTGCAGCTTTTCATGACCTTTTGCTTTCTGTAAGTTGTTCATTCATGTAAAAATGTGAATTTTGAAATACATAAAAATATACTACAGTGAGAAAGATTAATCAGTACCTTGTAAGGCTTTATTTAAAGATCATTCCTGAGAGCTACATGTCAACAAGCATGATTAGTTTGGAAGGGTTACCGGGAAACAAATCTTTTGTCTGAGAAGAACATGGAAATGTGACTGAACTTCACGCAGCTGCTTCTGGATCAACATCCTATTGACAGACATTTGTGGCCAACTAGACCTTCAGTAGAGACACCGTCTACCTACTGTCAAGCACAGAAGAGGAGCAGTGGTTGTGATGTTGTTTTACAGCATCAGGACCTGTACATCCTGCAGTGATCGAGTGATCGCCGGGGGAGTGGTGGCCTAGTGGTTACAGTGGTGGGGGGGCTTGGGCGTGGAGGACCCAGGTTCAGGCGCTGCCCTGCTAGCAGCCCCACTGCTCACTAGTGAAACTAGTTGATGGGTTAAAAGCAGAGGCTAATTTCGGTGTGCATCGTACATACAGCGTGTGCACGATGTCCACACTGATAATGAAAATGAAGAAAAAAAGAGTTGGTCACGAACCGGCATAAATCACTGGTTTTCTTGAGGCAAACGTGAGGCCATCTGACAATTAAACCTTGGCTAAAATTCTGTCATATAACAGGAAAATTATTTGAGGTTTGACAGCAAATCTGTATTAAATTTGTGACAACTAAAGAATCAGGGTTTTATAATGACCTGGTCCAAGTCCAGACCTTGGTGCCACTGAAATGCCTCGGTGGGGCTTCACTGCTGCTAAACGTAGAGAAGGTGCAGGTCACTGAGCGAATGCTAGATTACAATGTCAAATGTCCATGTGTCCAGAGACAACCCACGTAAGCACGGGGAGGACATGCAGGTCTCTCGTAGTAGGGGGTGTTCACTGCTTCTCAAGTTTATGGTGGGTCCTTCAATGAGAAAACAGAAAACAACAAGCAAGTATAACTTAAGATCTTAGTCAACAGATGTTTCTTAATCAAAAGTGAGATGACAACGATTTTCACTTCATGTTTTTTTTAGGCTTGTTCAGTTCTGGTTATGTCACAGTTGTGGTGAGGATTGAGCATGCTTTGTCAGTCCTACCACTATCTCTATATATAAACCACTTCAACGTCAACGTGTTCACCACATCAGCACTGAAAATCAACCGGACTGCACGTATGAATTTTCTCCACTAAAGGTACTTCCAAAATAATTTTTATTTTATTCTATTTTATTGTTATCTAAACAATAAAATAAAGATAAACAACAAAACAGCTGTTGACATCTGTAGAATGACAAACATTGATGCTTATTAATGTTATTTATTGGCTCAGAACCAGCAGTTCCACCTGGAAGCAGGAGGAGAAGGTGAGTGCTTCGTTATCATTCAATTCTACTCATCCAACTTAACTCTTGTACATTTGGTCTTGCCCTTTATTATTGTGCATTATTTATTGTATAATTTATGACAATGCATTGAGTTAAATTCCTACTTGTTAAAGTTTTTCTGTATAGATGGCTGGCCCGGGCCGGCTGGCTGCACTGCTGGCCTTCCTGTTGGCTCAAAACAGTTTGGCTGCTGTCGACCAAAACTGGCTCACAAGTGTTGTACAAGACATCAGAGACAAGTAAGTCAAAGATATTCAAGATGAGTATTGTCTTGTCAATATTTTCAGATGACACCTTTCTTCTCTTCCTTGTCTGCTAAGTTTTTGAAAGAAAATAAGTAATCATTACAACTTGGAATAAAATAAAACAAAACAGGGATTTTTATACTGTGGACAGAAATAACCCAAAAATATTTTATGGGTTCTTTTTTTTCAACTTTGTATAATTTATTAATACACATATATTTTTTTTTTAGCTTTTATGTATTTAACATGTTAAAAAAATGTCATTTGAGAAGATTGTCCCAGTTTTCATTATTACCATTTCTTATCATAAATCATAATAAAATAAAATATAATAAAATATTTTGTTCTGTTTGACTATTATAAAAATCATATCATATAATTTGTATCATATACTATAATGTGAATAATTTGACTTACAAAAGGGTTCTTTTGTTGTTTTAAAAGTAAGTTACTCTGAAACAAATCCATTTTTGTATTTTACAAATAATGAATATCTATAAAGTTTTCTATATGTTTACACTGCTGTGGTCCAAACGTTACAAATAAATTACCATTTATGGTGTATGGTTTAGCATGAAACAAAATAATGCAAATGTAATGTTTCCCATTTACAGGTATGCGCTGGGGGACACCTTCAGTCTGGCTGTAAACATACCACAGAACCAAGACCCAAGCAGTCTTACACAAGTTCTTCAGAATGACCCAGTGGACAAAGTGAAAGCAGTAGTTTCACTGGGCAAAGTGTACCGAGGCACCAGGATGGTTGCAGCAGGACAGTTAGGGGCCCTGTCACGTGTTATAAAGGAAACACAAGCCTTCTCCAAAAACAGTCAGAGTCATGTCCTCATAATCTACTCACAAGACTACCCAAATGCAAATGAGAATGGTATTGCTAAACAGATTAACAAAATAAAGCAGGCCTGGGGTAGTTATGCATTTGTATTTTCTAAAGTAGCTGATGTTCCAGGTACTGACGCAGACCAAAAGGTTCAATCCTTTAAACAAAGTGAGATTTCCAAACTTGGGCTTGAAAACATATTCCGATGTTATAAACCTGCTGACTCCTTTCTGTGTACAAGCTGCACAACAGGTGGAGATGTTACACCTTCATGTGTTGCAAATGCAGAAACATCTATCACAGGCTCTGGCAAAGGCACCACCAAAGCCCTTGGTGTAGGTTCGGGCACAAACACAGGAGGTAGACGTAGGAAAGGTGGGAAACATAGTAAAGGAGGCTGGGTGCACAGACGAGGGAGACGTAGGGTAGTTAGGAGCCCCAGGAAATGCAAGAGGCTGCACAGAAGATGTAGGCATAGGCAAGCTAGGAAAAAGAAAAAAGAAAACTGGGTGCAAACACGAGGGAGACGCAGCATAGTTGGGAGACGCAGGAAACGCGACACGCTGCACAGAGGAGGTTGGCGTAGGCAAGGTGAGAAACATAGGAATGGTGGGTTGCTTGAAAGTGCATGGGGACAAAGAGGAGGTGGTTTGTTTGGAAGGTCAGGAGGACGAATGTTTGGAGGAGGAATGTTTGGAGGGGTAAGCAGACGTGGCTGGGGGAGAGGGTAGAAAGCTTCAGCAAACATGTTGATGAGTAATACAGTTAAGTTTACTAGACACAACAATATCATTTGCTTCACAAAAGCATGTTTATTCTTAATTTTCATAAATGTTGTCGCAAAGTAGACAGATTTTCTTTCCAAGGCTGTTGGATATTTTCTTCTAGTGAAGAATTCCTTACAAATGAAGAATGAACGTGACCAGCTAGGAGGTGCTGTGTGTGAATCCAAGACGTGATGAGTCTCCTTCAAAGTAAAAACATACTTCCACTGCCGCATGTCTGCTCACTTCAGTAACATTAAAGTCTGTTCTTATGCAGTTTTGGAATAAAGCTTCAATGCTGATGCAGTGTAACTGTGCAATTTGTATTAATATTAACAATAATAGATTTTATTTGTATAATACTTCTAAAAGTACTCAAAGATGCTTCATCGTGTTAATAAACTAGAACAATATAATATAAAAAATAATATGAATATTTATCAAATAATTTAGCAGAGTAAATATTTAAAAAAATGTTGTACTGAAAGAATGTTAAGTTCTTAATTCTTTTCTTTCAAAAACCAAAGGTAGTGTTGGATGTGGATCAAACGGTGTCTGCAGCCCCTTTTCATGAATCTGTACTAATCAATTTCTTATGGTTAAATGTGGGTTAAAATTTGTCTTGCTCAGTGTTTTTGTTGAGAATTAGTTTGTGTTCAACTCTGGATTCCAGAAAACATTTGATCAACAATCTGATTATTTTACAAGTTTCACTTCCATGTGAAGCTTCTGTTGTTCCTGCTGTAACGATGTTAATCTTTGAGGTAATAAAGTGAGTTTGGGCGACGTTAAAACGTTAAAACTTTTACCTTAAGAACAAAAAAAAGAAAAATAACACGACGTACCCATCTTACAGACACATGGACAAATGTGTTTGTATCTTTTCATTATGGGAAGAAAATCCCACGCTGGTCACTGAAATAACTTGCAACTGACAAACGCAATACTTATTTATGTGAAATTTTTTTCATAAAAATGAGATATCCTGTTAAATTGTGTTTACACAAAATCATTGACAACAATCAAACTAATGAAACTGGCCTGAACAAATTATTTGGTTCCCTTAACTTAATATTTAGCTGCACAGCGGTTTTTGTGACTCTCGGACTTCTGCACCTGTAGACAGATATTCCGGTCCACTCCTCATGAACAAACGGCTCCAGCTGTCTCAGGTTTGAGAGGTTTCTTCTCCGTGACCTGCAACTGAGACCAGCCTTTCTGACACTGGACAGCATATTTCACCTCCTGTCTAGATTAGACTTGCTCCAGCTCCAGTTTTGTCTCATATGTCTGGAGGCTTCTTACAGAAGTTTTTTGTCTGGTTAATATTCAGAATTTCCATCCATCCATTATCTATACCCGCTTAATCTGTCTCCGGGTCACAGGGGTCTGTGTGTGAGCCTATCCCGATGCATAGCAGGCGAAAGGCAGGGGTACACCCTGGACAGGTCGCCGGTCCATCGCAGCGCCACATAGAAAGACAGACAAACATGCGCACTCACATTCACACAATTTAGTATGATCAATTAACCTACCCTGCATGTTTTTGGACTGTGGGAGGAAGCTGGAGTACCAGGAGGGAACCCACGGGGAGAACATTCCAACTCCACACAAAAAGACCCACCAGTCCAGGAACCTTCTTGCTGTGAGGCAACAGCGCTAATCACAAAGCCACCGCGCTGCTGTGCGATTCAGAATTTAATAGAATACTAATCATGCTTATTGCATGTGTACATCTGTATGGGACAGTCTTGTTAAAAAAAGTTCAATCTATGTTTCTGGGGGAGTGCTTTTATTTTATAAACCTTTTTGGAAAAACATACTCGACAAACTCTGTTGACTGTTTTCAACTGTGTGACTCTCAATTCAATTCAATTCAATTCAATTCAATTCAATTCAATTCAATTCAATTCAATTCAATTCAATTCAATTCAATTCAATTCAATTCAATTCAATTCAATTCAATTCAATTCAATTCAATTCAATTCAATTCAATTCAATTTTATTTATATAGCGTCTATTACAACACAAGTTGTCTCTAGGCGCTTGCTAGAGACCCAGAACATGAACCCCGAGCAATTATTACATAAACAACGGCAGGTAAAAACTTCCCTAGTGGGAGAAAAACCTTAAGCCACCTTAGTTGGTGATCCACATAGACGAGACCTGCAGGTCAGGATGTCAGCAGGTCTCCAACAGAGACATCTACACAGACAGGTGGAGGTAAACACTGGGATGGTCAGAGGTGGGACTGCAGGTCAGGATGCAGCTCCTGAGGATCTGGTCTGCAAACATGTACAGAAGAGAAAAAGAGGAGACAGACCAGCACAACAAACTACAAGAACAATGGAGAACAATAATGCTAATGAGATACTTTTAATTAATAACTGAAGATTGAACTGAAGTAGGGAAAGAGAAACAGAGGAGGTGAGGGGCACCAGTCAGTGGATCATGTTGGGTTCCCCCTGCAGCAGGTCTACAGCAGCAGATCCAGGATGAAGCTGTGTTGAAGACCAGCAGCTTTAGTCTGGTCCTGCAGCTGCAGCTGTGACAACTGGTCCTAACACACTTAAGTACTAACTATACTACTATACTGTAAAGTATAACTATACTTTATTAAACAGAAACATTTTAAGTTTGGTTTTAAAGGTGGAGGTGGTATCAGCCTCCTTCACCCAAACTGGAAGTTGGCTCCATAGTGATGGTTCTACGAGTAAACCTGCACCCTGAGAACGGAGAGCTCTATTAGGAACGTACGGTTCTATCAGGTCTTGCAAATATCACGTCTCTAGGCCATTTTAGACTTTATACGCAAGTAATAAAAATTGATAAATTATTTCTATTATTTCTATTTCTATTCTAAATTATTTTTATTAATTATGAATTAATAAAACTAAACTCAGTGATTATTAGACAACAACCAGTCACTACATGTTCTTATAAAAACGGACATCATGAATGATTCTGATGCTCGTTTCTGTAGGATACTCAGGAGCTTTTGTAATTAATTCCCCAAACCTCTGAACAGTATGTTAAATATGGCAGAATCAATGAGTTATAAAGAATATGAAGTGATTTATTGTTCTGGACAGCAGCCTGGACTCCAGCCTGGACTCCAGCCTGTACTTGTAGTGACTGGTTGTTATCTAATAATCACTGAGTTTAGTTATAAGATTATCAAACATGATGTTCTTAAGTCTGTCTGACTTTAATGCCAGGAGAAGAAAACATTGAGCAACACCTGTGTAGCCCAAGGCCAGTGGTCTAGTAATTGTTCACTAAAAGCAAGCAAAAGATAACCATAAAATATGCTGATGGAACATCAAAGTATGACCTTGCAGAGTGTTATCAACCTTGAGTGGTCAGAATGCAAGAAAACACCATCTGGTTAAAGGAGGGGATAACTGTGTGATCTATAAAAAGGTGGGACAATGTAGTCAGCCTCCGATAAAACGAATGTAGAACATAAAAGGAAGAATGAAAGGAGAAATATGCCAAATGATAAGAGGGGAGTGTCCTAAAGACCCCAAAACTGTATAAAAGGTGAAGGCGTTAGGTAAGTTTTCAGACTTAGGCCGGGCTACTTCTCATGTATGGTAATATTGTAACTCTACGATGAACCATCATTGGACCTGGAACCAGCTGAATCTGTCACAACACACCTTAGTTATCATGCATGTTTGATGTGATTTCCACAGCAATTTGTCATCTATAGTAACACCCAAAAATCTAACTTCTGACACTAATAATAAACATTTCTTTAATTTAAAAATGATTGTACAATAACATAACTTATGAGCAATATGAAACATATTTTTGCTACATACATTTCTTATTACTCTCTTTTCTCTATTACTGGCAGTTTTAACGGTTTACAAATTTGCGTCAGAAAATTGCTTCTGGTAGTATTAAAATCAAATTACTTCACTGGAATTTCGGTATGGGCAAGACAAATGAGCTTGTCTATAAAAAAAAATAAAAATGTAAAATAAAATCCAACCAATTCTTTCAATATTAGTGCAGATTATGTATGACAGCTTTATAATTTCATAGCACTTGATCAATGATTTGCTGTTTAACATTTTAATTGAGAAAATTCAACTGACAAAAGTTAACAAAGTATAAGCTAAAAAAAATGGGGATGAACCAATCAAATGGAAAAACTGAGAGGAATAAAATCGGTGACATGTTAAAAGTACATTTCAGACCAATCCGTAGCCAATGTCTTTTAAAACAGTCTAATCCACTTCTACAACATTCATGAACCCGTTCCAGGATATTAGGAATACTGAAGGCTTTCCTAGTCGGGAAACTGTCCAGAATTAGTGATTTATTACTGATTATATTCAAAACATCCTTTTCTTTTTTTTTTTTAACCTGGACAATGGTCAGTCGCGTCTTCTGTTAAAAACTGCTTCCTGTCGGGAATAACCTCGAAACGTACCTGTATCAGCTAGAACCACAGGTGTTCTCGCATAAACCAGGTCAAAACCTGTAGAGGGCAACAAATACAAATATAGTGTTGTAAATGTTTTAAGTTGCAGTGAATCATTAATGTACCGCAGCTGTTCTCATGCAACAGCAGCTCTCCCACATCTGCACAGTCGCTCCGATCATTCACCTGAGATATCAGCAGTTAACACAAACATCATCGAGCAATTACTCGAGAGCAGACTTCAAATGTAGACCGGGCAGGAGGCTCCTCGTGGATTTGTGCCTCGTCTCGGACTCAAAGATGTTTGAAATCTTTAAAAAAAAAAAAAAAAAAAAAAGCCTGACGCGTCTCAGCGTGATCTGCAGGTGCGGCATTAAACGTGTAACGGACAAACCAAATGCAACGCTGACGTCCATCCATCCATCCATCTTCTTCCGCTTATCCGGGGCCGGGTCGCGGGGGCAGAAGTCTAAGCAGGGATGCCCAGACCTCCCTCACCCCAGACACTTCCTCCAGCTCTTCCGGGGGAATCCCGAGGCGTTCCCAAGCCAGCCGAGAGACATAGTCCCTCCAGCGTGTCCTGGGTCTTCCCCGGGGTCTCCTCCCGGTGGGACATGCCTGGAACACGTCTCTAGGGAGGCGTCCAGGAGGCATCCTATACAGATGCCCAAGCCACCTCAGTTGACTCCTCTCAATGTGAAGGAGCAGCGGCTCGACCCCAAGCTCCTCCCGAATGACTGAGCTTCTCACCCTATCTCTAAGGGAGCGCCCAGCCACCCTGCGGAGGAAACTCATTTCGGCCGCTTGTATCCGTGATCTTGTCCTTTCGGTCAATACCCAAAGTTCATGACCATAGGTGAGGGTGGGAGCGTAGATTGACCGGTAAATTGAGAGCTTTGCCTTACGACTCAGCTCCTTCTTCACCACGACAGTTCGGTACAACGACTGCATAACTGCAGACGCTGCACCAATCCGTCTGTCAATCTCACGCTCCATCTTTCCCTCACTCGTGAACAAGATCCCGAGATACTTAAACTCCTCCACTTGAGGCAGGACCTCTCCACCTACCCGGAGGGGGCAAGCCACCTTTTTCCGGTCGAGAACCATGGCCTCGGATTTAGAGGTGCTGATTCTCATCCCAGCCGCTTCGCACTCGGTTGCAAACCGTCCCAGCGCATCCTGTAGGTCCTGGCTCGATGAAGCCAACAAGACGACATCATCCGCAAAAAGCAGAGATGAAATCTTGTGGTTCCCAAACCAGACCCCCTCCGGTGCCTGGCTACGCCTAGAAATCCTGTCCATAAAAATTATGAACAGGATCGGTGACAGAGGGCAGCCCTGCCGGAGTCCAACATGCACTGGAAACAGGTCTGACTTATTGCCGGCAATGCGAACCAAACTCCTGCTCCGGTCGTACAGAGACCGAACAGCCCATAGCAAAGGGCCCCGGACCCCATACTCACGGAGCACCTCCCACAGGATACCACGAGGGACACGGTCAAATGCTTTCTCCAGATCCACAAAACACATGTAGACTGGTTGGGCATACTCCCATGAACCCTCCAGCACCCTGCAGAGGGTATAGAGCTGGTCCAGTGTTCCACGACCAGGACGAAAACCGCATTGTTCCTCCTGAATCCGAGGTTCGACTATCGGCCGAATTCTCCTCTCCAGTATCCTGGAGTAGACTTTCCCAGGGAGGCTGAGAAGTGTGATCCCCCTATAGTTGGAACACAGTCTCCGGTCCCCCTTTTTAAACAGAGGGACCACCACCCCAGTTTGCCACTCCAGTGGTACTGTCCTCGTCCTCCATGCAATGTTGTAGATGCGTGTCAACCAAGACAGACCCACAACATCCAGACACTTGAGGTACTCAGGGCGAATCTCATCCACCCCCGGTGCCTTGCCACCAAGGAGTTTACGGACTACCTCAGTGACTTCAGCTTGGGTGATGGAAGAGTCCACCGTACAGTCCCCAGCCTCTGCTTCCTCAGTGGAAGGCATGTCGGAGGGATTGAGGAGATCCTCAAAGTATTCCTTCCACCGTCCGACAATATCCCCAGTTGCGGTCAGCAGCCCTCCACCCACACCATAAATGGTATTGGCAGGGTACTGCTTCCCCCTTCTGAGGCGCCGGACGGTTTGCCAGAATCTCTTCGGTGCCGACCGATAGTCCTCCTCCATGGCCTCCCCGAACTTCTCCCAGACTCGAGTTTTTGCTTCCCGGACCGCCCGAGCTGCGGCCTGCTTGGCCTGTCGGTACCTGTCGGCTGTGTCACGAGTCCGACGGGCCAACAAGGCCCGATAGGACTCCTTCCTCAACCTGACGGCATCCTTTACTTCCGGTGTCCACCACCGGGTTCGGGGATTACCGCCACGACAGGCACCTGAGACCCTCCGACCACAGCTTTGAGCTGCCGCGGTAACAATGGAGGCAGAGAACATGGTCCACTTTGACTCAATGTCCCCAGCCTCCCTCGGAATCCGGGAAAAGCTCTCCCGGAGGTGTGAGTTGAATACCTCCCTGACCGAGGGCTCGGCCAGACGTTCCCAACAGACCCTCACAATACGTTTGGGCCTGCCCGGTCTGTCCCGCTTCCTCCTCTGCCAGCGCATCCAACTCACCACCAGGTGGTGATCAGTTGACAGCTCAGCCCCTCTCTTCACCCGAGTGTCCAAGACATGCGGCCGGAGGTCAGATGAAACAACAACAAAGTCGATCATTGACCTCCTGCCTAAGGTGTCCTGGTGCCACGTGCACTGATGAACACCCTTATGCTCAAACATGGTGTTTGTTATGGACAGACTGTGACTAGCACAGAAGTCCAATAACAGAACACCACTCGGGTTCAGATCGGGGAGGCCGTTCCTCCCAATCACCCCTCTCCAGGTTTTACTGTCATTGCCCACGTGGGCATTGAAGTCCCCCAGTAGAACAATGGAGTCCCCAGTTGGAGCACTATCAAGTACCCCTTCCACAGACTCCAAAAAGGCCAGGTACTCTGTACTGCTGTTCGGCCCGTAGACACAAACAACAGTAAGGAACCTTTCCCCGACCCGAAGGCGCAAGGAAGCAACCCTCTCGTTCACCGGGGTAAACTCCAACACATTGCGGCTGAGCTGGGGGGCTATAAGCAGGCCCACACCAGCCCGTCGCCGCTCACCGTGGGCAACTCCAGAATAGTGGAGCGTCCAGCCCCTCTGAAGGAGCTGGGTTCCAGAGCCCAGGCTGTGCGTAGAGGTGAGCCCAACTATCTCTAGTCGGTATCTCTCAACCTCCTGCACAAGCTCTGGCTCCTTCCCCCCCAGCGAGGTGACATTCCATGTCCCCATTGCCAGGGTTTTGGTCCAGGGATTGAGCCGCCGAGGCACCCCGCCTCGACCGCTGCCCAAACCACATTGCACCGACCCCTCATGCTTCTTCCTGCGGGTGGTGAGCCTACGGGAAGGCGGGCCCACGTCGCCATTTCGGGCTGAGCCCGGCCGAGTCCCATGGGCAAAGGCCCAGCCACCAGGCGCTTGCCTTCGAGCTCCAACCCCAGGCCTGGCTCCAGGGTGGGGCCCCGGTGACGCCAATCCGGGCGACGTAACGATCCTTGGTGGTATGTTCTTCATGAGGGATTTTTGAACCGCTCTTGGTCTGGCCCGTCACCGAGGACCTGTTTGCCATGGGAAACCCTTCCAGAGGCACAATGCCCCCGACAACATAGCTCCTAGGATCCTTCGGGCACACAAACCCCTCCACCACATTAAGGTGGCGGTTCAAGGAGGGGCAACGCTGACGTTTCATAACCTATTTCATAGAACTTTAATCATACAAATAAAAAGCATTACAACCTTGAAAAGCACATTTTTATTCACTCAGTTTCAGTATTAGACATTAATATGGACTAATGTCACATGGAGCCTCTAGCGGCCAGTCGAGGAACTGCGACAGATTCAACCCGGAGCTTTGATGGCTGCCGCTCGAGAACAGTTCCTAGGCAACGGAGTCACGTGAGCGAAGAACATCTAAAACGTCACCACTTCTGCTTTTGTTAGACCCTTTATGACGCAAACAGCTGGAACAAAGCAGTTGGAACTTGGAGAGAAGGAGAGCAGCAACTATTACATGATCACAACATTGTTTTTGCAGATTTTTAACATTTTTGGTCATATTGTTTTCTTTGCATCGACAATAGATTTAAAAAAGTGAAAACAGAAGAAAAATAGAGACATGAAGCAAACAAAAACCTGTCAAATCAACTTACACGAGACTAAACGACCAGAAGAGATGTCAGTTATCATCCCAGACACTATGGAGGAAATGTCAGCAGAAGAGATGGCGACTATAATCAGGGACACAGTCAAACCTCGGCTCCCAAACGTTTTGAACAGCGTCATTACACAGAACCTGCCTTGGTTGGTCCCTGATAGTAATGATGATCACAGCAAAAACATGCTGGAGGAACTTAAATTAGACCTGACAGATTTCATTACTGCAGCAGTTTTGGAGAAAATGACATATAAATGTGAATTAACTAAAATAGACATCCAGGCCATTAAAGAAGAGCTCCAGTCTGAGATCCCTGACGTCATAAAGGAGCTGATCTTCAACCACGTTCAGGAGAGAATTGAATCTTCCAATAACTGTTATCAGGACCTGGACGCGCTCTTTGTAGACCAGTTCACTGACCCTAACATTTTTGATGCTACAATTCAACAATCAACTGCTGTAATAATAGAAGCCATAATGAGGATATGCAGACTTAAGCTGGAAAGCACTGAAGAAGCTGGAATAAGTCCTTCAACAGCAGACACCCTCAGAGCTGCTGGAGTCGTCCATGAAAAGGAAGAACAGCAGCAGAAAACATCAGATAGACCTGTGGGAGCGTTTGTAGCTGAGGAGGAGTCAGAACTGACTTTTGAAGAGACAATAAAGGGAGTAACATGTTCAGAGATTGAGGATATTGTCTCAGACGACGTCAGACCTAGGCTTCTCATGTTTTTGAACACGGTTATTAGAGACAACTGTCCGTGGTTGGTCCCCAGTCACCATGACCATTGTGGCAAACGCATGCTGGAAAAGCTTCAGAGGGACCTGACAGTTTACATCATCGCTGCCATTTCGGCCAAATATTTGATCAGGTTTGTCGTGTCTCTTGAAAGGATCAAAGCCATTACAAAAGAGCTCCGGCCAGAGATCTCAGGGATCATCAAAACGTTAATCATCAAACACGTGGAGGAGAGAGCCACGTCTTCCAGTCACTGGTATCAGAACCCGGCTGCACGTTTGGTTGACCAGATCACTGACCCCAGTTTTGATGATGCCGTTGAACAATCTTCTGATATGATAATAGAATTCATACAGATGATCTGCAGACTGAAGCTACAATCCCGTAAAGCAGCTCTGGACACCAACACACCTGCTGCAGTAATTAAAAGAAACGTGAACCAACTGATGAACGCGGTAAAAAACCTCTTCACTGACCCTGTTTCCACAACGGTTTCTGAAGAGCCAACAGTCACCACAGAGACGTCTGCACCTGAAGTCCAGCAGACATCTGAGGAGGATTTAGTAGCTACTGAATATTCATCCTCAACCACACTTGAGGAATATTCTGCAGTTCAGGAAGAACCGGCATCATTTCCACAAGTTGAAGATGTTGGAGCTGAGAAAGATGAACCACCAATCGCACCTGAGGAAGACTTTGACCTTGAAGAGAGGTCCTCAGAATACAGCCAGTCAGATGACTCCTCAGATACCTTCACATGGGAGGAGGAACAGGAAGTGGACAGTCGCTACACTGCTATAAGCTCAGTTGTTGAGGCCCTGATAGAGCGAGCCGTTAAAAAAGCACAGCTGCCCTGCAGTCCACAAGACTTTCAAGCCATCCATCAATGGCTTTTAAATAAAATTTGGATTGAGGTTAGAGGAGAAAATTTGGATATCGACCAAGAAAGGATGATGAAACTCCACAAAACCATTTTCAAAGACATTTGTAAGAAATATGGCTGTCCACAAAAGCTGGTGCTGGATTTACTGTCAGTAGAGGACTTCAGGCTGCTCAACATAACTGTCTCCTCTTTCAAAAAGAAACTTACCTCCAAGAAACAGAACGGGTTCAAAGTGTGGTTCTCATCGACCTTAAGCCGGATCCTCGACATCCCAAGAAAGGCAACAAAGAAAATGAGACAGAAGAGAACAAGACAAGTATAATAATTCTCTGTTACTGTCTTTACAGGTGTTAAGTGTTTACTGCATTTGTGTTTTATCAGTTTAAAATAAACTTAAACACCGACATTGTCATTTGTGCTGCTTTTTTGAACCTACAACATTTGTCTACCACATCTGGGGAAGTGTAACCTCCATCCACACTAATGTGCACTTCCCAAGAACTGCACCAATGTGTGGATGTGATCTGGACCGTCGTCGACAGGGAAGATGACGTTCTCCCAAACTGGCAACCGAAGGACTTTCAAGTTGCTGCTGCACTGGATGTTTACCACCACAGCTGTCCATTTGTTGTTTTTTCATCTGAACATTTGGGTTTTTTCAGACATTCAGCTCACATGCACAATGATCCCGTGTGCATGTTAGTAAGACATTTATATCATTTTTAAGAGGTTTTCCAAAGTGAAGAAGCTGTTAAGGAGGGCCACATCAGTCAGGGATAAATCTTATATCCGAAACTAACACAAAGATGCGCTTGAGTCGCAGACCAGTGAGTCTCTTTACTGCTCTATTCACCCACATGTAAAACAAACCATAAATGCCAGCGCATGCCAAATGCATGTGTTTGCATTGTTAGAAGAAATCCTTCTAAATCTTCAGACTAGATGGTTTAAAAAACAAACATGAGACAATTGTTTGGCTTAAAGCAGCCAAGAAATAAAAAAGAACCAGAGGTGGTTTATGACACTTTCACCTGTTTAAAATGAAAGAAAATGGAAAGCCGAGATTCTGGGAATATTGGTGTGAGCTTTGTGTCCGGCTGTTTATGATGAACCTACACATGTTTTTGTTCAACAAATTGACAGGAAACAATGTCAAATGCATATAATGCGATTTCCATCCAAGTTTTATTTATGACAATTCTAGAAAGGATTCAGGTGAGGGATGTCTTTTTTAACCTACTTATTTTTAAAGATTTTTGGCACTAGTGGCCTTTATTCATAGTAGGTGGACAGGAAATGGGTAAAGAGAGAGGGGAGAAGACACGCAGGAATGAGCGCCAGGCTGGGATTTGAACCTGCGCTGCCTGCACAAGGGCAATGACCTCTGTGAATGGTGCCGCTCAACCCGTCGAGGTCACCAGGGCCCTTTTTAGCTCACTTTTGACAGTGAAACATTAAAAAGTTGAATCTCCAAACTAACTTTTACAGTTACAGGTTGGTTTAGTCAGAAGGAAAGTCTTTACAGTGTTAAAATTTAGTGGCAGCGTGACTTGGCCCTTTCAAGGCGATAAGGGTCAGACAAGCTCTCTGAGGAGCTGAGGGCCTTCACTCTGACTTGGACTATTTTGACCGGAGCCGTAGCGCCTTGCAAGAGTTAAAGTCCTGGTCCAGATGGTCCGTCAGCAAGCTGACACTTATAACTTGATATGGAAATGAGCTGTTCTCTGAAAGCTCTGAATATGAGGAAAACTAATCTAAGAAAGAAAAAGAGTCACAAAGGGAACAAGAGAAGGATACAAGCATCCGAGAACAGGCTATAAGATAAACCTGCACTTGTCACTTTATCAGGTAGAGAATGACCTCACCTGTAATTTGACAAGTCGATGCACCTTTCAATGACCAGCTGGAGCCCAAAGTGCTTAATATCACATGACATTTGTGATTTATAAAGAGAAAAATATTTTGTCTATAAATGATTCAATCAAATGTACATTTATCTGAGACTTGGTATAAAGTCAACCACGAGTCACATTAAGATGATTAAAGCCGCTCAAAGGTCGATTATATTCAATATTACTGCCCACAGGTCAAATTTTATTATATTACAACAGCTATTTTTCACAATAAGAATAATTTATTATGCAGGGATGAACAAAATGTTTAAAATAATTAAAAAAAATGCTTTTGGAAACAAGCAGAGAAAAATGTCATGTCTAGAAATGATGGAGTCATTGGGTAACAAATGTGACCTTGTGTGGATGTAATGAAATCCTGTTTGTGTGGTTTAAAGCCCTCCTCACAAGTAGTTTAAAGTCAGTCTGTTGCCGTGGTAACTCCATGATTTCAGACCGTTAACTTTGGGTCTGACCTGTTTGGGAGATGTTCTTCTACAAACCTGGTTTCTGTCTCTCACACTAACATGTTTTATTCCCTCCATGTGTTAAATCACATGTGTTGGATCAGATGTTTTGAGAGGTGACTTAAGGTTTTACTCCGAGGTTTAAAAAAAAGAAAAAATCTCTATTAAAGTTATATTACTCAGGGGAAATGCTCATGGTAACTAAAACTTCTGTCTTTTTTGTACAGCAGCAGTCTTAACATATTCTCTGTGGCTATAGAAATACTGATGAAAAAAAGAAGAACGTCTTAATGAATTTATTTATAGATCAGCACGATCCAATACAGACGTATTCAATAACTGGATGGAGGAAAAATGTATGGAAGTCAATCAATAAGTATATTGATCTGTGGGGATTCAATATTGATCTTCTAGACCCAAACAAACATAAATTGACAGAAGAATTTATTAATACCATGTACAGTCTGGTCAGTCTGGTACCTGTCTCTGGTACTGGTCCGTGGATCAATCAATTCCGGGCCACACAAGAGAGGGGAATAGAGAGTTTGTGAGTGTCGGGCACACAAACATACAGGAGATTCATTCACAGGCGACCAGAGAGTTTGATGTTATAATAGCGTTATATTGTTGGAGCAATGTGCTAATAAAGTTCTATATGAGCACACAGGGGATTCACGTTTGTTATTATTTCACCCCCCCTTCCGGTCCGCAGTTAGAAAAAGGTTGGGGACCACTGTCTTAGAGAACAGTTGAACTAGTGGAATATTAATAAATGACATAACTGATCACTTACTGTCAGGTTTAAACGACCTAAACATTTATTAAACACACAATAATGAAGAAAGACAAAGTCAGTAAGTTTTTCATACATCATCACGGAGGACGGACAGAGAACTCAGCCTCTCTCAGCTGCTCTCGTTTCTGTCCGCACCCCCCCTCTGATGGCCTCTTGAGGCTTTTATTGAAAATAAGGAGGTCACAGATGACATGAAGATAAGCAACTTGTACAAGATATATTCTGACGTGTACAATTATCTTATAAGACAAGCAGTATACAGTGCGTAAAATAACAATTAGATAAAACAAAGAGTGTGTTGAAGTTTAACCCTATCATTCCCTCCTGCTTTAACACATCTTTGTTTATTTCATGTCGGCCAAGACCACTTCAGCTGATCTTCAGTCATGGAGTCATTTTTCATGAGAACAAAGACATTTACGCTCAGAGGGGTTTCTATAAGGCAAAAAAAGAGATATTAATATCATCATTATCAAAGAAAATTTGCATCATCATCATTTTCATCATCATTATCAGAGTCAAGACCCAAAATCAGATACATTTGTGCCACATGGTCTTCCACGGGTGAGATGGCTGTGGTGATCAATCGGTTCAGCAGTGCACGCAGACATCGGAATGAAACAACAACCACACAATGTCAGAAATGCTGCGATGGATAGTAGTACAGAAGATCCAAAGGTTCGGTACTTGCCATATGCATCCAGCCAGGAGTCCCACATGCAGGTGTCAAACACCGGAGTGCTCCTTCAGCACTTTTACCATTCAGGGTCCGCAGCCCTCGTATGGCCTTGGTAAGACTACCATCTGCGGCGTTATCAAAAGTGCAACACTGTTTTCCAAACATGGCACACACACACACACACACCTCCCTTCTCCAGGACAATCCTGTTCTGGAAAGTCATAAGAGACGTGGCAGACAGCTGTCCAAATACAGCCTCGAACCCGTTCTGTGTCCAGCTTCCTAATTTCTGAACATTGTAGTAGATGTAGTTTTATTCTGACTTCATTTTTGTTTAACGTGCACCAAACAGAGGACTCAAATCCTGCTGCTATCTGGTCTTACAAATTTATACTCATCTGACACCCAGTGGAAATCTGATTACATCAATGTATGTGGGATCGTTGTCAGAGGACCAAGTGGAGCTGCTGGATCTCTTGCTTCTCCGAAGGCTTCTTGATGTTACGGCAGACAGTCGTCAGTTCTTCAGCTGAGATATAAGGATTCACTGAAACAGGAAGCAACAGGGTGACTACAACAACACAAACTCAGGATGAGGAATAAAGTCACCATCCAGCATCCTGCAGCATTTCTTACCCGTTTGGTGTCATTTCGATTGAATTATTATCTCCTCTACTTGGTCAGGTGTCTTAAAATGCTTCACTGACTTTCGGGTCTATTCAGACTCTAAATGTCTGAATCCACCCTATTATCAGACTTTGGCTCACCTTTCCTATCGGAGTTTTCAATCCAAATGACCTCTGACCCCTTCCCTCCTGTTGAGACATGATCATCATCATGGCTCACACAGCAGCCCATTGGTACAGATCTTTTTTTTTTTTCTTCTTCTTCCTTCTTCTTCCATCCAGAAATCTGAAACCAAACCAAGATCGGCTGTCTTTATGAACGGGAACAGAGAAAACGGTGTTCCTGATGTCCACCACTGTGAAGACAGATGAAGCGTTGAAACGTTGTTTTGTTCCGTCACCGAGTTCCTTCACTCTGCGTCGCAGCTGCATTTTATCTGGATCCAAAACATTACCGTCATACTGGGGGTCCCAGTCACCTCCTACATGACGCCAGTCACTGCCCAGAGCAGTCATCCAAACCCGCTGGACCTCTCCGTCATCAAGGTGGCAGGACCGTCCGAGGTCCTCCACGTCAGACAGATCCCTCCACATCCTCCCCATGGGAGGTCAGGCCTTCTTCAGCCTTTTTAACATCGTCAGTGTTAGGATTTGCAACTTCAATGAGAGGAACTGTGTTTTTCTGTCTTCTTTGTACAGCTCCTGTCTCATTTGTTCTGTGAAACATCACCTCGGGTTCTTCTCTTTTTATTCTACAGTCCCCCCTCCCTTTTCCTTGTTCACGCCTCTCCGCCTCTCTCAACTATTTCCCACTCTCTTCGAAACCGCGTTTCGAAATAACATCACTTTACCCATGGAATTTATCAGTTCCGCCGTCTATTTTTCTATTCTTTTTTTTTAACCGTCAGTGTCTAGAATTTTCACAGATTTTCTCACGGACTTATCGGACTCCGTCGTCCCTCAACACCCTATTCTTTCAGGGTAACACAACAAGATCTCACTTACCGACTCTGCCTTCTTTTGCTTCTCCCGTCAACCTTGAACTCCAGCCTTGGAATTTATAAACGTCCACAGTTTTCCTGAAGTCCACCACACCTGCTGGATTCTTTGGTATGTTGGGAAACGGCTCGAGAGACAATTTAAATGTCAGGTTTAAACAACCTAAACATTTATTAAACACACAATAAGGAAGAAAGACAAAGTCAGTAAGTTTTCATTCATCAGCACGGAGGACGGACAGAGAACTCAGCCACATTTCTGCCGCTCTGGTCTCTGTCCGCACCCCCTCTCTGCTGTCCTGCTTACGTTTTTATTGAAAACAAGGAGGTCACAAATCACATGAAGATAAGCACAAGTACAAGATATATTCTGATGTGTACAATCATTTTATAAGACAAGCAGTATACAGTGCATAAAACAACAATGAGATAAAACAAAGAGTGTGTTAAAGTTTAACTCTATCACTAACAACAAGTGGGAAATATAATGTATCATCAAGGTGATAGATTAATGTGATTTATAGTTAATTCAAAACTTTTTTTCAAGCACCCCACATCAATCACCTGGCAATAAAAGTAAAATAAAATAACATAAAATACAAAATAATAGTAGTAGTAGTAAAAAGTAGTCACACATGGAATCACACATGGTGATTCAGTGTTTAAACAAACAAGTGAGAACTTTTTTTTTGTTTTGTTAAAATTTATTTTAGATATGACAATTGAATATTTGAAACATAACTGATGTCTGATTGCCCTAAAAAGTCGGAATGTGGAGCTTGAAATGACATTACGGCCAAGTTTAAATTTAAAACCAAGATAGTTTTAGGTAATAACAATGAAACACAAACTGGGCCTCTGTCCAAACTTGTCTTTCATATATATTCTGTATGATTTTACGGTACTAGGAGACTTCTGTCTAGAATGCCCACAAGTGAAATATGGCCCAAAGACGAATGATCCCAGCAAAATGAATTAAAGCCAACATTTTGTTAGTGAATCTGTGTGAGCTCAAACCCGACTGTCATGTTTTTGACACTTGATTCCAGCAGAGGTCGCTGTCTACAGGTAGATTGGACATAAACAGGCCACTGGTGCCACTGACAGGTTAAAGTCAGCAGGTGTGACTGCAGAATGAGTCTGAAAGCTCTAGAAAATAAGAACAACAACTCTGAATGCATTATTTTATATTTCAAGCATGTTTATTTTGTTTTTTTCTCTCGTTTCCTACACAGAAACCTTAAAATGTAAAGGAAAAGTCAGCAACCCCACCACTGGGCATTGAACTAGCTAATGTTTGATTGACAAGCTTAAACGTGCTGTCAACCCTCATCAGTATAGTATACATAGTAAATAAGTACTAAGTACTATACTAGTCATTTTTTGGACTTTATATATATATATATATATATATATATATATATATATATATATATATATATATATATATATATATATATATATATTGACATCCATCATCCATCATGGACAATTTTACTCCTGATGGATGACCTATTAAAAAATTATTTCTCTTTTATTGTTGCAAAAATATTGGTCCTTTAATCAATTAGGATATACCATTACCTATCTTGACCAATTTACTTTTTGTCATGTTTTTTTTGTTTCTGTAGTATTTTTATTCATTTAAACCTACTGAAATATGGCAGCTCATTCAATGTTACAACAGAAAGCAACAAAGAAACAGCGGTTTGTCAAAAACAAGATTTGTTCTTACTCAACATTTCTCTTTCTGTTTCTCACTCAAAAACGATATGACAACGATGACAAGAATGAACATCCATCCATCCATCCATCCATCCATCTTCTTCCGCTTATCCGGGGCCGGGTCGCGGGGGCAGAAGTCTAAGCAGGGATGCCCAGACCTCCCTCACCCCAGACACTTCCTCCAGCTCTTCCGGGGGAATCCCGAGGCGTTCCCAAGCCAGCCGAGAGACATAGTCCCTCCAGCGTGTCCTGGGTCTTCCCCGGGGTCTCCTCCCGGTGGGACATGCCTGGAACACGTCTCTAGGGAGGCGTCCAGGAGGCATCCTATACAGATGCCCAAGCCACCTCAGTTGACTCCTCTCAATGTGAAGGAGCAGCGGCTCGACCCCGAGCTCCTCCCGAATGACTGAGCTTCTCACCCTATCTCTAAGGGAGCGCCCAGCCACCCTGCGGAGGAAACTCATTTCGGCCGCTTGTTTCCGTGTTTTTGTTCTTTATTTTTTTTTTTTTTTTTTTTTTTTTTTTTTTTTCTTCCCTTTCTTGTCAGTGTGGACATCGTGCACACGATTTCGGTCAATACCCAAAGTTCATGACCATAGGTGAGGGTGGGAGCGTAGATTGACCGGTAAATTGAGAGCTTTGCCTTACGACTCAGCTCCTTCTTCACCACGACAGTTCGGTACAACGACTGCATAACTGCAGACGCTGCACCAATCCGTCTGTCAATCTCACGCTCCATCTTTCCCTCACTCGTGAACAAGATCCCGAGATACTTAAACTCCTCCACTTGAGGCAGGACCTCTCCACCTACCCGGAGAGGGCAAGCCACCTTTTTCCGGTCGAGAACCATGGCCTCGGATTTAGAGGTGCTGATTCTCATCCCAGCCACTTCGCACTCGGTTGCAAACCGTCCCAGCGCATGCTGTAGGTCCTGGCTCGATGAAGCCAACAAGACGACATCATCCGCAAAAAGCAGAGATGAAATCTTGTGGTTCCCAAACCGGACCCCCTCCGGTGCCTGGCTACGCCTAGAAATCCTGTCCATAAAAATTATGAACAGGATCGGTGACAGAGGGCAGCCCTGCCGGAGTCCAACATGCACTGGAAACAGGTCTGACTTATTGCCGGCAATGCGAACCAAACTCCTGCTCCGGTCGTACAGAGACCGAACAGCCCATAGCAAAGGGCCCCGGACCCCATACTCACGGAGCACTACCCACAGGATACCACGAGGGACACGGTCAAATGCTTTCTCCAGATCCACAAAACACATGTAGACTGGTTGGGCATACTCCCATGAACCCTCCAGCACCCTGCAGAGGGTATAGAGCTGGTCCAGTGTTCCACGACCAGGACGAAAACCGCATTGTTCCTCCTGAATCCGAGGTTCGACTATCGGCCGAATTCTCCTCTCCAGTATCCTGGAGTAGACCTTCCCAGGGAGGCTGAGAAGTGTGATCCCCCTATAGTTGGAACACAGTCTCCGGTCCCCCTTTTTAAACAGAGGGACCACCACCCCAGTTTGCCACTCCAGTGGTACTGTCCTCGTCCTCCATGCAATGTTGTAGATGCGTGTCAACCAAGACAGACCCACAACATCCAGACACTTGAGGTACTCAGGGCGAATCTCATCCACCCCCGGTGCCTTGCCACCAAGGAGTTTACGGACTACCTCAGTGACTTCAGCTTGGGTGATGGAAGAGTCCACCGTACAGTCCCCAGCCTCTGCTTCCTCAGCGGAAGGCATGTCGGTGGGATTGAGGAGATCCTCAAAGTATTCCTTCCACCGTCCGACAATATCCCCAGTTGCGGTCAGCAGCCCTCCACCCACACCATAAATGGTATTGGCAGGGTACTGCTTCCCCCTTCTGAGGCGCCGGACGGTTTGCCAGAATCTCTTCGGTGCCGACCGATAGTCCTCCTCCATGGCCTCCCCGAACTTCTCCCAGACTCGAGTTTTTGCTTCCCGGACCGCCCGAGCTGCGGCCTGCTTGGCCTGTCGGTACCTGTCGGCTGTGTCACGAGTCCGACGGGCCAACAAGGCCCGATAGGACTCCTTCTTCAACCTGACGGCATCCTTTACTTCCGGTGTCCACCACCGGGTTCGGGGATTACCGCCACGACAGGCACCTGAGACCCTCCGACCACAGCTTTGAGCTGCCGCGGTAACAATGGAGGCAGAGAACATGGTCCACTCTGACTCAATGTCCCCAGCCTCCCTCGGAATCCGGGAAAAGCTCTCCCGGAGGTGTGAGTTGAATACCTCCCTGACCGAGGGCTCGGCCAGACGTTCCCAACAGACCCTCACAATACGTTTGGGCCTGCCCGGTCTGTCCCGCTTCCTCCTCTGCCAGCGCATCCAACTCACCACCAGGTGGTGATCAGTTGACAGCTCAGCCCCTCTCTTCACCCGAGTGTCCAAGACATGTGGCCGGAGGTCAGATGAAACAACAACAAAGTCGATCATTGACCTCCTGCCTAAGGTGTCCTGGTGCCACGTGCACTGATGAACACCCTTATGCTCAAACATGGTGTTTGTTATGGACAGACTGTGACTAGCACAGAAGTCCAATAACAGAACACCACTCGGGTTCAGATCGGGGAGGCCGTTCCTCCCAATCACCCCTCTCCAGGTTTTACTGTCATTGCCCACGTGGGCATTGAAGTCCCCCAGTAGAACAATGGAGTCCCCAGTTGGAGCACTATCAAGTACCCCTTCCACAGACTCCAAAAAGGCCAGGTACTCTGTACTGCTGTTCGGCCCGTAGACACAAACAACAGTAAGGAACCTTTCCCCGACCCGAAGGCGCAAGGAAGCAACCCTCTCGTTCACCGGGGTAAACTCCAACACATTGCGGCTGAGCTGGGGGGCTATAAGCAGGCCCACACCAGCCCGTCGCCGCTCACCGTGGGCAACTCCAGAATAGTGGAGCGTCCAGCCCCTCTGAAGGAGCTGGGTTCCAGAGCCCAGGCTGTGCGTAGAGGTGAGCCCAACTATCTCTAGTCGGTATCTCTCAACCTCCTGCACAAGCTCCGGCTCCTTCCCCCCCAGCGAGGTGACATTCCATGTCCCCATTGCTAGGGTTTTGGTCCAGGGATTGAGCCGCCGAGGCACCCCGCCTCGACCGCTGCCCAAACCACATTGCACCAACCCCTCATGCTTCTTCCTGCGGGTGGTGAGCCTACGGGAAGGCGGGCCCACGTCGCCATTTCGGGCTGAGCCCGGCCGAGTCCCATGGGCAAAGACCCGGCCACCAGGCGCTTGCCTTCGAGCTCCAACCCCAGGCCTGGCTCCAGGGTGGGGCCCCGGTGACGCCAATCCGGGCGACGTAACGATCCTTGGTGGTATGTTCTTCATGAGGGATTTTTGAACCGCTCTTGGTCTGGCCCGTCACCGAGGACCTGTTTGCCATGGGAAACCCTTCCAGAGGCACAATGCCCCCGACAACATAGCTCCTAGGATCCTTCGGGCACACAAGAATGAACAGTAAAATAGAAATATCTGTTTTAGTTCTTGTCAGAGGGTGAAACAACATAAAAACAAAACAGAACACACTTTATCCTTTTAATCCTATTATTTTGAATAGGATGCAGAAACAAATGTACATAAATATGGATATAACTGGTAGCTATAACCATCTCTCCAGTACACCTATAGGTATCCAGCTCCCATGATCCATCTTAATTGTTTTGCAGCTTTTCATGACCTTTTGCTTTCTGTAGGTTGTTCATTCATGTAAAAATTTGTATTTTGAAATACATAAAAATATACTACAGTGAGAAAGATTAATCAGTACCTTGTAAGGCTTTATTTAAAGATCATTCCTGAGAGCTACATCTCAGACCCGACAGACTTTACTGAGCTTGTTAAATGTTAAAGTCCATTAAGGAACAATCAGAAGAATCAACAAGCATGATTAGTTTGGAAGGGTTACCGGGAAAAAATATTTTGTCTGAGAAGAACATGGAAATGTGACTGAACTTCATGCAGCTTCTTCTGGATCAACATCCTATTGACAGACATTTGTGGCCAACTAGACCTTCAGTAGAGACACCGTCTACCTACTGTCAAGCACAGAAGAGGAGCAGTGGTCGTGATGTTGTTTTACAGCATCAGGACCTGTACATCTTGCAGTGATCGAGTTGGTCACGAACCGCCATAAATCACTGGTTTTCTTGAGGCAAACGTGAGACCATCTGACAATTAAACCTTGGCTAAAATTCTGTCATACAACAGGAAAATTATTTGAGGTTTGACAGCAAATCTGTATTAAATTTGTGACAACTAAAGAATCAGGGTTTAATAATGACCTGGTCCAAGTCCAGACCTTGGTGCCACTGAAATGCCTCGGTGGGGCTTCACTGCTGCTAAACGTTGAGAAGGTGCAGGTCACTGAGCGAATGCTAGATTACAATGTCAAATGTCCATGTGTCCAGAGACAACCCACGTAAGCACAGGGAGGACATGCAGGTCTCTCGTAGTAGGGAGTGTTCACTGCTTCTCAAGTTTATGGTGGGTCCTTCAATGAGAAAACAGAAAACGACAAGGAAGTATAACTTAAGATCTTAGTCAACAGATGTTTCTCAATCAAAAGTGAGATGACAATGATTTTCACTCACTTCATGTTTTTTTTAGGCTTGTTCAGTTCTGGTTATGTCACAGTTGTGGTGAGGATTGAGCATGCTTTATCGGTCCTACCACTATCTCTATATATAAACCACTTCAATGCCAACGTGTTCACCACATCAGCACTGAAAATCAACCGGACTGCACGTATGAATTTTCTCCACTAAAGGTACATCATTTTTGATTGCTGATAATTATATATGGCTTATCATAAAGTTTTTATTATGAATTTGTCATGGATTAGAATTTAGTAAAATTAAAATTGACCAAGCCCAATTTTTAAGAGGTTTTTTGCATTTTTTTCAGGAAGTAAAAAAGTAATGGATGTGTTTTGTGTTTAATAAAAATCAACTTTAACTAGAATCTAGATTTCAAAATGTCGACATTTCTGTCTACTAAACAACAAAACAGCTGTTGACATCTGTGGAATGACAAACATTGATGCTTATTAATGTTATTTATTGGCTCAGAACCAGCAGTTCCACCTGGAAGCAGGAGGAGAAGGTGAGTGCTTCATTATCATTCAATTCTACTCATCCAACTTAACTCTTGTACATTTGGTCTTGCCCTTTATTATTGTGCATTATTTATTGTATAATGTATGACAATGCATTGAGTTAAATTCCTACTTGTTAAAGTTTTTCTGTATAGATGGCTGGCCCGGGCCGGCTGGCTGCACTGCTGGCCTTCCTGTTGGCTCAAAACAGTTTGGCTGCTGTCGACCAAAACTGGCTCACAAGTGTTGTACAAGACATCAGAGACAAGTAAGTCAAAGATATTCATATAAGTAAATAGGTAACTGTTGTATTGTTCCTTATTATTGAACAAATCTATTTTAATGTTCTTTTCTCATTTGCTTTTTTCCTGAAAGTCATCTGATACTACCTCAAATCAGACAAAAAGCAGAGATTCTTAAACTGACTTTAACTTTTATTTGCAGAGAGTGTGAACCCAAAGGTATTTTAGTTTATTTTATTACTAATATTATTATTGGCTTCATTTCATTTGTTAATATGCATTATTGTTAGACCTGTAGCACTTTTAATGAAAGTTTAAAAAAAACTTTTTGCCTATTTTTAACAACGCCATCCCTTCTTACAACACTTAAAACGGCATTTTGGCATCAAGGACACCCAGCAGCCAAGGCTTTTAGTTGTTTCTTTGACTTATATATGAATGTCCCCTGCAAAATGATCTTATCTTAAAAACATCATATGTTATTCTAAAGTGTGCTTTTCTTGATAAATGAGGAAAAGAACACAAATGTGTAAATGACCTTTGGCAAGAGCACCGACACAACACTAAGCCATCAGATATCTTTCCTGGTTGAATGGTCCTATCTATCTTTGTTTAGAAGCTTATTTCATTAAAAAAAAAAAAAAAAAGAAAAAGAAAAAGAAAAAAAGAAATTAAATTCAGACATTTTTGAAAAGGAAAGTATTCTCCATATTTCTTGAATGTTTTATGATATTTTGTGCATCGATTTTTGACAAGATAAGATACAGATACAATTTATTTTAGGTTCTAGTTGTCTACAGTAAATATAAGAAAATATATCACTGTTATTTATTTTATCGCAGTTGTATACATATGTACAAATAGTATATATATAGTATATATAGATATAATAGTATATATATATAGAGATAGATATATAGATATATATATATATATATATAGATATATATAGATATATATATATATATATATACATCATTTTATCTATAAACAATATATGTAATTTATATCCCTTTTACATTTTTTGTCAACCTATAACAGTTTGGTTAAGCTTTAAAATTAAGTGACTCTAACAAATTCCTTTTGGTATTATAATAATTAAATAATTAATTCCTGCAAAACTTTTTGTATACTCAGTTCGCTTTGGGCCAAACGTTACAAAAGAATTACTATTTATGGTGTATGGTTTAGCATGAACCAAAAATAATGCAAATGTAATGTTTCCCATTTGCAGGTATGCGCTGGGGGACACCTTCAGTCTGGCTGTAAACATACCACAGAACCAAGACCCAAGCAGTCTTACGCAAGTTCTTCAGAATGACCCAGTGGACAAAGTGAAAGCAGTAGTTTCACTGGGCAAAGTGTACCGAGGCACCAGGATGGTTGCAGCAGGACAGTCAAGGGCCCTGTCACGTGTTATAAAGGAAACACAAGCCTTCTCCAGAAACAGTCAGGGTCATGTCCTCATAATCTACTCTGAAGACTACCCAAATGCAAATGAGAACGGTATTGCTAAACAGATTAACAAAATAAAGCAGGCCTGGGGTAGTTATGCATTTGTATTTTCTAAAGTAGCTGATGTTCCAGGTACTGACACAGACCAAAAGGCTCAATCCTTTAAACAAAGTGAGATTTCCAAACTTGGGCTTGAAAACATATTCCGATGTTATAAACCTGCTGACTCCTTTCTGTGTACAAGCTGCACAACAGGTGGAGATGTTACACCTTCATGTGTTGCAAATGCAGAATCATCTATCACAGGCTCTGGCACTACTGAAGCCCCTGATGAAACATTTACTACAAGCCCTGATGACTTTTCTAACATGGTTAGTGGTATGACGGCAGGCATCGGCATAAATACTGGCACCATCCCAAGTGAGGATTCTAGTATAGGTAAAACTGAAAGCACAAACAAAGGAGATGGGGCACACTTTGGATTAGGAGTTGGTATAGGAGGTGGCAAAGGCTTTGGACTAGGTTTTGGTGTAAGCATAGGCAAAGGATCTGGTACACATGTTGGTGTTGGAGTTGGCGTTGGAGGTGACAAAGGCACTGGCATAGGCACTGGGATATTCCCTGGCGTAAGCCCTGGAGAAGGTCCTAGTGTAGGCTTAGGAGTAGGTCCTGGCACTGGCCCTGGAGTAGGTGTTGGTGTAAGGACAGGCAAAGGATCTGGTACACATGTTGGTGTTGCAGTTGGCATTGGAGGTGACAAAGGAACTGGCATATGCTGTGGAACCGGTGCCGGTGCAAATACTGGTGATGGCACTGGTCCTGGCCAAGGTGCTGGCACTAACACTGGTGCTGGTGCAGGGATGGACACTGGTCCTGGTCCAGGCCCTGGCCAAGGTGTTGGCACGAGCACTGGTGAAAGTGCTGGCATAAACACTGGTGAAGTTGCTGGGATGGGCACTGGTCCTGGTCCAGGCCCTGGTCAAGGTGCTGGCACGAGCACTGGTGAAGGTGCTGGCATAAACACTGGTGATGGTGCTGGGATGGGCACTGGTCCTGGTCCAGGCCCTGGTCAAGGTGCTGGCATGAGCACTGGTGAAGGTGCTGGCATAAACACTGGTGAAGGTGCTGGGATGGGCACTGGTCCAGGTCCTGGTCCAGGCCCCGGTCAAGGTGCTGGGATTAACACTGGTGAAGGTGCTGGCATAAACACTGGTGAAGATGCTGGGATGGGCACTGGTCCAGGTCCAGGTCCAGGCCCTGGTCAAGGTGCTGGCACAAGCACTGGTGAAGGTGCTGGGATGGGCACTGGTTTAGGTCCAGGCCCTGGTCAAGGTGCTGGCATGAGCACTGGTGAAGGTGCTGGCATAAACACTGGTGAAGGTGCTGGGATGGGCACTGGTCCAGGTCCAGGCCCTGGTCAAGGTGCTGGCATGAGCACTGGTGAAGGTGCTGGAATGGGCACTGGTGCAGGTCCAGGCCCTGGTCAAGGTGGCATACAAACTAGTGAAGGTGCAGGTATAAACACAGGTGAAGGTGCTGGCATCAGCACTGGAAAAGGAGGAAGTCATAGAAAAGGGGGCAATTTGCGAAGAGGAAAGAAACACAGAAAAGGGGGTAGACTTAAAAAAGAAGGGAAAGGAAGAAAAGGGGGTAAGTTGCAAAGAGGAAAGAAACGCAGAAAAGGGGGTAGACTTAAAAAAGAAGGGAAAGGAAGAAAAAGGGGTAAGTTGCGAAGAGGAAAGAAACGCAGAAAAGGGGGTAGGCTTAGAAAGGGACGGAGACGTAGAAAAGGGGGCAAGTTGCGAAGAGGAAAGAAACGCAGAAAAGGGGGTAGGCTTAGAAAGGGACGGAGACGTAGAAAAGGGGGCAAGTTGAGAAGAGGAAAGAAACGCAGAAAAGGGGGTAGGCTTAGAAAGGGACGGAGACGTAGAAAAGGGGGTGAGTTGAGAAGAGGAAAGAAACGCAGAAAAGGTGGGAGGCTTAGAAAGGGACAGAGAGGTAGAAAAGGTGGCAGGCTTAAAAAAGGAAGGAGACAAAGAAAAGGTAGAAGGCTTAACGGGAGAGGGAGACATAGAAGAGGACAAAGGCTTGTAAGGAAAGGGCAACGTGGAAGAGAAGGACGGCTTAGAAGGGGAGGAAGACTAAGAAGAGGAAGAAGGTTAAAAAAAGGAATGAGACGAAGACAAGGTGGATGGCTTAGAGGGGGCGGGAGACGTGGAAGAGGAAGTAAGCTTGGAAGAAAAAGGAGACATAGAAAAGGAGGACGACTTAGGAGGGGAGGAAGACGCAGAAGAGGAGGAAGGCTTGGAAGGGGAAAGAGACATAGGCAAGGTGGATGGCTAAGAAGGGGAAGGAGACGTGGAAGAGAAAGTAAGCTTGGAAGAAGAGGGAGACATAGAAAAGGAGGACGACTTAGGAGGGGAGGAAGACGCAGAAGAGGAGGAAGGCTTGGAAGGGGAAAGAGACATAGGCAAGGTGGATGGCTAAGAAGGGGAAGGAGACGTGGAAGAGGAAGTAAGCTTGGAAGAAGAGGGAGACGTAGAAATGGAGGACGACTTAGGAGGGGAGGAAGACGCAGAAGAGGAATGCTTGGAAGAAGAAGGAGACATAGAAATGGGAGACAACTTAGAAGGGGAGGGAGACGTGGAAGAAGAGTGAGACATAGGAAAAGTGGATGGCATAGAGGGCAAGGAACACATAGAAAAGGAAGAATACTTGGAAGAAGAATAAGACGTAGACCTGGATGGCCTAGAGGGCTAGGCAGACGTAGATCTGGTAGACGGCTAAGAGGTGGAGGCAGACGTAGATCTGGTGGGTGGCTAAGAGGGGGAGGCAGACGTAGATCTGGTAGACGGCTAAGAGGGGGAGGCAGACGTAGATCTAGTGGGTGGCCTAGAGGGCTAGGCAGACATAGATCTGGTGGATGGGCTAGAGGGCTAGGCAGACGTAGATTTGGTGGATGGCTTAAAGGGGGCGGGAGACGTGGAAGAGGAAGTAAGCTTGGAAGAAAAAGGAGACATAGAAAAGGAGGACGACTTAGGAGGGGAGGAAGACGCAGAAGAGGAGGAAGGCTTGGAAGGGGAAAGAGACATAGGCAAGGTGGATGGCTAAGAAGGGGAAGGAGACGTGGAAGAGGAAGTAAGCTTGGAAGAAGAGGGAGACATAGAAAAGGAGGACGACTTAGGAGGGGAGGAAGACGCAGAAGAGGAATGCTTGGAAGAAGAAGGAGACATAGAAATGGGAGACAACTTAGAAGGGGAGGGAGACGTGGAAGAAGAGTGAGACATAGGAAAAGTGGATGGCATAGAGGGCAAGGAACACATAGAAAAGGAAGAATACTTGGAAGAAGAATAAGACGTAGACCTGGATGGCCTAGAGGGCTAGGCAAACGTAGATCTGGTAGACGGCTAAGAGGTGGAGGCAGACGTAGATCTGGTGGGTGGCTAAGAGGGGGAGGCAGACGTAGATCTGGTAGACGGCTAACAGGGGGAGGCAGACGTAGATCTAGTGGGTGGCCTAGAGGGCTAGGCAGACGTAGATCTGGTGGATGGGCTAGAGGGCTAGGCAGACGTAGATTTGGTGGGTGGCCTAGAGGGGGAAGCAGACGTAAATTTGGTGGGTGGCCTAGAGGGCTAGGCAGACGTAGATCTGGTGGATGGGCTAGAGGGCTAAGCAGACGTAGATCTGGCAGGTGGCCTAGAGGGGGAAGCAGACGTAGATTTGGTGGGTGGCCTAGAGGGGGAAGCAGACGTAAATTTGGTGGGTGGCCTAGAGGGGGAGGCAGACGTAGATTTGGTGGATGGGCTAGAGGGCTAAGCAGACGTAGATTTGGTGGGTGGCCTAGAGGGGGAAGCAGACGTAAATTTGGTGGGTGGCCTAGAGGGGGAGGCAGACGTAGATTTGGTGGGTGGCCTAGAGGGGGAGGCAGACGTAGATTTGGTGGGTGGCCTAGAGGGGGAGGCAGACGTAGATTTGGTGGGTGGCCTAGAGGAGGAGGCAGACGTGGTTGGCGAAGAGGATAGAAAACTGTTACGGATAGCATTGATTCTGACAATTCAGGTTTGAAATTTGTCAAAAGATAAGTAAGATTAGGACTGATGTAGGACTAAGTGTTAACTTTGGCTTCACAAAGTCATGTTTATTTTATTTTATTTTCATAGGTTTTATGTGCCACACCTTGGACAGGGTCAGTTCAACGGATGATGTGATATTTTTTTAATGTAGAAAAATTCTTTAAAGAGATCACAAACAAACATGTGTGCACCCTTATAAACTAAACTTATCAAAAATAAGCTCTATCCCAGACAACTTTGTAAAATTGTTAAATGTGTTCTTGAAATTTTTAAAGACGTGTTAGAAAACCATGTCGTTTAAAACCACTGTGTCCAGTCCAGTGCTCTTCCTGTTAAGGATTCAATCTCCATAATGTGGGACTAAATGACCTCAGGATTTACAGTCATACTTAGCCAAAGAAAATGGATAATTATGGTAATTACTTAAATATATTATTCAACATTATACTGTTCTTTATCCAGTTTATATAAATTCATTTAAGGTCAATATGTTAAGATGACATGTCTATGAGTGTATATATTGTTATCGGAAGTAACTAACACCTCGAGAGCTCCCACATTACATGACCCTGGTACTTTATGGTGGGAGTATTTGTATATCTAAATCAGCAACATTTGGTTTGAACTGTGACATTACAGACCCAAATAAGAGTACAATTGTCTAGTTTGTCAATTTTTATCTTGCTTCAGTCACTAAAACCAGCAGTGTGGACAGATGTGTATACACCATGTAGAAAATGACATTTTTGTAATGCCATGCTTTGGCATTTTAACTGGAATATCATATCTCTGGAAATTCTGCCAAATTTGTAATTTCTTTAAACAGAAAATTATTTCTCCTTTTATGTAAACAGTTTCACATTCTTACCACCACTGTTCTTTTTTTCGGTGAAGTTTGAATCTTTTTTTCCTGCTATTTCTGATTAAAGGATGAATTCCGATGTAGTTCATTTTTGTGATTTCTTTCTTTGTGATTTGTACTGATCATAAAACAAGTGCTGAATTTGAACTGAATGTACATTGCCTAATAGCTTGTTACAGTTTTGTTGGCACCCTCAAATGGTCTTGGAGTTTTTTTTTTTTTTTGGGTGACACGCATGATACTGCAGTATTAAAAGTAGAATACTGCAGTATTTTATTTTTGGGTTATATTATATTTTGGGTTGCCTAAAAAATACTTTTCTTTCAAAAATAACATGGCTGTACAGTCTAGATTTATGAAGTTACAGTCAAACAAACCACAAGACTACTGGAAAAACATAAGTCTAAAAAGACTAAAAAAGCAATCAACATTTACACGCCCAGGAACTTATATGAAGTAATTTTGTATGTGGAAATCATGTCGTCTCTGGGAGTAACTACTGAGTAAAGTCAGTCCTGAGAATAGGCTAATTTATTGATTATGTTTTCTAGCATCCAGATTTTAAAATATATTCTATGTTTGTCTTTATATTCATAATATGGTACTCATACAGTATAAGTCAATTTTTTGGACACACCTATTTATTTTAAAATGAGTCCATCTGTGACCAAGCGACCAAGTGACCATGTGACTAGATCACAAATGTTTGTGTCTTGAAAAACATACTTTACTTTAGAGCTTATGGAAGTGTGCAACTTAAAAAATGATAAAACACTTTCTAAACTTCTGCTATGAAGGTTTATGGTAGATTTATCAGTCAGAATGAAATGCTTAATTTCCAACTTGAAAAACTTCAAACCACAGCAAACCGCCACATTTTAATACAAATCCTCTTTTGGCCAATGTTTGACTAAAGATTCACAGGTTTACACAATCAAAGGTCCTGATTAATGGTTAACACCCAGAGATGTTGCTTCATAGAGGAGACATAGAAAAGGAGGACGACTTAGGAGGGGAGGAAGACGCAGAAGAGGAGGAAGGCTTGGAAGGGGAAAGAGACATAGGCAAGGTGGATGGCTAAGAAGGGGAAGGAGACGTGGAAGAGAAAGTAAGCTTGGAAGAAGAGGGAGACATAGAAAAGGAGGACGACTTAGGAGGGGAGGAAGACGCAGAAGAGGAGGAAGGCTTGGAAGGGGAAAGAGACATAGGCAAGGTGGATGGCTAAGAAGGGGAAGGAGACGTGGAAGAGGAAGTAAGCACATTTCCTTAAAGATTTCATCACAGTCAAAAGGTCCTTTAATGTTATAAATCAGCAAAGTACGTGGATGTTTCATACATCATCCAATGTATATAAATGTTTAGATAATATTTAGATTTATATTTATAATATTTAGAGGGTTGTTCCTCTGTTGGTGATGGACGTGTCCACCTATAAAGTTAATACTTGGCACTGATACAGTGAAAGTGGAAAAAACACACTTAAAAAGACCACTCTGTAATTTTACATTTCCTTAAAGTTGCTTTTATTTTATTTTGTTCTTTTTACTGAGCAGTTGAGATTAATGGTCCCAAAACGTAAAGTTGTGTCCTGTGGATTATTTTTACCCAGCCACATATATGCAGTTTGATCTTGCAGCAGATGTAAGTTATCTTGTGCATATTTGAGTGTGAAGGTGAAGGTGCCCTACACCAGCCCTCTTAACAGACTTATCTACCAAACTTTATTAGGACCTGAGGCAGAATCTGTCAAAGATTACTAAAATCATAGACTTGACGTACAAAAAGACAGACAAAAACAAGATTGTGCTGGATGTTGTGTGTGTTATTGATCCATTGTGTGTATTTATCACAGTGTGTGTGTGTGTGTGTGGTGGCGGGTGATGTTTTGTGGTTATGTTGATGTCACCCCCCTGATTTGTGCAAAAGCTGAAGAGACACATACAGCAGTGACGTTGACCTCCAACACGAGCTCAGCAACAACTCCCGATTGCAACCAAAACTTTGTCAGTAACCGTCTACCTGGCCAGCCGCCCACAGATACGGGTAAGCATAGCTGACGGGCCTCCATTCCCAAGATGATCCCAAGATGACAGAAAGTGAAAACCGCTCAGGATCCACGGGGAGCAGCACATTTTGTGGGGAAGTCAGGTTTCAGGTCAGCAGGAGCCCCCCAGGGTGGCCAACCACATTCCCCACTGCATCACAACCAACCTTGTGCCACAGAACCACCAGGGACGACCCATCCTGCCACCGCCCACCCTGAGCCCCCAACTGTAGAAGGCCACAACCATCCCGGATGCCCCTGCCCCCCTACAACTAACAACTAAACCTTGGCTAATACAACATGACAATTATTTGAGGTTTGATAGCAAATCTGTATTAAATTTGTGACAACTAAAGAATCAAGGTTTAATAATGACCTGGTCCAAGTCCAGACCTTGGTGCAATTGAAAATGTTTTTGCCTATTTTTAACAATGCCATTCCTTCTCACAAAGGTATTTTAGTCTAATTATTATTACTAATATTATTATTGGCTTCATTTCATTTGTTAATATGCATTATTGTTAGACCTGTAGCACTTTTAATGAAAGTTTAAAAAAAACTTTTTGCCTATTTTTAACAACGCCATCCCTTCTTACAACACTTAAAACGGCATTTTGGCATCAAGGACACCCAGCAGCCAAGGCTTTTAGTTGTTTCTTTGACTTATATATGAATGCCTCTGCAAAATGATCTTATCTTAAAAACATCATATGTTATTCTAAAGTGTGCTTTTCTTGATAAATGAGGAAAAGAACACAAATGTGTAAATGACCTTTGCCAAGAGCACCGACACAACACTAAGCCATCAGATATCTTTGCTGGTTGAATGGTCCTATCTATCTTTGTTTAGAATCGTATTTCAATAAAAAAAAAAAAGAAAAAGAAAAAAAGAAATTAAATTCAGACATTTTTGAAAAGGAAAGTATTCTCCATATTTCTTGAATGTTTTATGATATTTTGTGCATCGATTTCTGACAAGATAAGATACAGAAACAACACAATTTCTTTTAGGTTCTAGTTGTCTACAGTAAATATAAGAAAATGTATCTCTGTTATTTATTTTATCTCAGTTGTATACATATGTACAAACAGTAATATATATGTATATAATAAGTTTTATATAAACAATATGTGTATATATATATATATATATATATATATATATATATATATATATATATATATATATATATATATATATATATAATTTTTATAATATAATTTTATCTATAAACAATATATGTAATTTATATCCCTTTTAAATTTCTTGTTAACCTATAACAGTTTGGCTTTAAAATTAACTGACTCTTTAACAAACCCCTTTTGGTATTTCAAAACTAATTAACTTCTGCAAAACTTTTTGCATACTCACTTGGTCCAAACGTTACAAAAGAATTACCATTTATGGTGTATGGTTTAGCATGAACCAAAAATAATGCAAATGTAATATTTCCCATTTGCAGGTATGCGCTGGGGGACACCTTCAGTCTGGCTGTAAACATACCACAGAACCAAGACCCAAGCAGTCTTACACAAGTTCTTCAGAATGACCCAGTGGACAAAGTGAAAGCAGTAGTTTCACTGGGCAAAGTGTACCGAGGCACCAGGATGGTTGCAGGACAGTTAGGGGCCCTGTCACGTGTTATAAAGGAAACACAAGCCTTCTCCAAAAACAGTCAGGGTCATGTCCTCATAATCTACTCTGAAGACTACCCAAATGCAAATGAGAATGGTATTGCTAAACAGATTAACAAAATAAAGCAGGCCTGGGGTAGTTATGCATTTGTATTTTCTAAAGTAGCTGATGTTCCAGGTACTGACACAAACCAAAAGGCTCAATCCTTTAAACAAAGTGAGATTTCCAAACTTGGGCTTGAAAACATATTCCGATGTTATAAACCTGCTGACTCCTTTCTGTGTACAAGCTGCACAACAGGTGGAGATGTTACACCTTCATGTGTTGCAAATGCAGAAACATCTATCACAGGCTCTGGCAAAGGCACCACCAAAGCCCTTGGTGTAGGTTCTGGCACAAACACAGATGAAGGATCTAATACAGGTACTGGAGAAAGCACAGGTGAAGGTGTTGGTGTAGGCACAGGTGAAGAAACTGGAACAGGACCTGATGGAGGTGCGGCTGAAAGCATTGGTCTGGGCCCAGGCCCAGGGGCAGGGATTAACGCTGGTGACGGCGGTGGCATCAGCCCTGGTATAGGTCCCAGTGAAGGTACTGGCATGAGTACAGGTGAAGTACCTGGCATGGGAGCTGGTGTAGGATCTGGGATAGGCCCTGGCATAAAAGCTGAAGGAGGAAAACAAAGGAATGGTGGCCTACCTATAAGAGGAGGTAGGAAAGGTGGGAGACATAGTAAAGGAGGCTGGCTGCACAGAGGAGAAAGGCGTAGGAAAGGTGGGAGACGTGGGAATGGTGGGTTGCTTGGAAGGTCAGGAGGACGAAGAGGAGGTGGATGGTTTGGAAAGCCAGGAGGACGAGGTTTGGAGGGGGAAGCAGACGTGGCTGGGGGAGAGGGTAGAAAGCTTCAGCAAACATGTTGATGAGTAATACAGTTAAGTTTACTAGACACAACATAATTTGAGTCAGAGTCAGAGTCAAGTTTATTGTCAATTCTACTACATGTGAGATACATACAGAGAATCGAAATTACGTTACTCTCAAACCCTCGGTGCTACACAATAAATAAATAAACTTTAAACACAAAGTGCAAATTAAAGAAACAAGTTAAATGCTTCAAAAAAGCATGTTTATTCTTAATTTTCATAAATGTTGTCGCAAAATAGACAGATTTTCTTTCCAAGGCTGTTGGATATTCCTTACAAATGAAGAATGAACGTGACCAGCTAGGAGGTGCTGTGTGTGAATCCAAGACGTGATGAGTCTCCTTCAAAGTAAAAGCATACTTCCACTGCCGCATGTCTGCTCACTTCAGTAACATTAAAGTCTGTTCTTATGCAGTTTTGGAATAAAGCTTCAATGCTGATGCAGTGTAACTGAGCAATTTGTATTAATATTAACAATAATAGATTTTATTTGTATAATACTTCTAAAAGTACTCAAAGATGATTCATGGTGTTAATAAACAAGAAAAATATAATATAAAAAATAATATGAATATTAATCAAATAATTTAGCAGAGTAAATATTAAAAAAGATGTTGTACTGAAAGAACGTTAAGTTCTTAATTCTTTTCTTTCAAAAACCAAAGGTAGTGTTGGATGTGGATCAAACGGTGTCTAAAAACTTTTTTCATCAATCTGTACTAATCAATTTCTTATGGTTAAATGTGGGTTAAAATTTGTCTTGCTCAGTGTTTTTGTTGAGAATTAGTTTGTGTTCAACTCTGGATTCCAGAAAACATTTGGTTCCCTTAACTTAATATTTAGCTGCACAGCGGTTTTTGTGACTCTCGGACTTCTGCACCTGTAGACAGATATTCCGGTCCACTCCTCATGAACAAACGACTCCAACTGTCTCGGGTTTGAGAGGTTTCTTCTTCGTGACCTGCAACTGAGACCAGCCTTTCTGACACTGGACAGCATATTTCACCTCAAAACGTCTAGATAGTCTGGAGATTTCCTTGTACCCTGCACAGATTCACGACACCCTGTACCAGATGCAGAAAGCAGTCACAGAACATAAGTGAGCCTCCTCCATGTTTCACAGTCTTTCATTTATTTGTCTTTGAATTGACTTGCTTAAAAGCTCCAGTTTTGTCTGATATGTCTGGAGGCTTCTTACAGAAGTTTTTTAACTGGTTAATATTCAGAATTTAATAGAATACTAATCATGATTATTGCAAACATCATATGCACTAGTCATTCCACCAAGCAGAAGTCTTCATCTTATCTTCCTTGACGGTGACGAAACATGCCACGAGAAACCGTGCAGCTCAGGGTGATAAGAGCTGCAGCTTGTTTCCACAGTAGAATAAACAGGAAACAGCTATTGCTGCATGTGCATGAGTTGAGTAACTGTAAATTAAAACACGAAATGTCATCACAATAGTTACTATGATGTGGTCAAATATAGAGCATCTTCAGATACCTCCATCACCTGTCCTTATACAAGTGCACACTTGCTTCTCATTCCTCCCTTATTTTACAGGATAGAATAAAGCCTTTACCTTCTTATATAGTTTAAATACTTTATCAAAAATAATGAAGTGTGTGGTGTGTGTGAGGGTGTTCCTACCCAGCATCTCCTGCTGCGCGTCAGTGCTGATGTTCCTTACTTGTGTAATAATCTGTTTTTCTGTGTTTTAACTTGTTCTGTTCATTGAATGATGTGCGTTGTTTAGCACCTTGAGTCAAATGTGGGTTTTTTTTAGTGACCTCTCACGGGTTCCATGTAACTGAATTCATTTTTACGTGTGTATAACTAGTCGGCCAACTTTTTTTGAGGTCCTGTGGTGCATCGGGCAAAGGGTGTTTCAAGCTCTTACAACTTGCCCGTATTGCCTGTTGCTCAAATTAAAAGTTGCTGCCAAACCTGGAGTGCCTCCTGCTGTTCATCTTAGACTGCCTTTGCAGCAAGTGGATGATTTTGTTTTGAGACGGGATTGTTTCTGGTCTTATTTTCCCCATTCTTCCTGTAAAAAAATGTCTCCATGCATGGAATGGTTTAGGTTGGTTGTCATCTCATCACATCAGATTGTCATTTTTGGAGAGCTCAAGACTGTTATTATTGCAACTGATGGAAAAAACTAAAATAAAATAGTTTAGTGTGACAGTATTTACCGTTTTCCACATAATATTCACTTTAAATTGAAATTTGCTTTGATACATCCATAATTTCTTCTCTTCATTAACTTAGTGAAATTTTCTTAGCAATTTATTTTAGTTGAAGGGTCATTTTTGTACACGCACCACACTGAGGACTTTTTTTCAGTTGAGTAGGTTGGAAGTACATTTGTAACATTTGTAACTGCATAGTTTGACTTCTGAGTAGTTTTTTTTTGCTTTGATAGTTCTTTGATAGGAAAGAGACACACATGTTAAACATCTACAACTATTTATTAACCATTTATTAACCATTTATTCAGTACAGATATAGTACAGATAGTACAGATATATCTGGAGACGTCAACACATGTGTAACGGCCAGCATACAGATGAGATCTAAATGTTGCTGGTTTTGTCCTTCTTTTCATACCATAACACCACACCTTTCCATAACACTTGGAACATTCTCATATTCTTGAACATTCAGTGTCTACAAAACCACCACACAGTTATTCCATAATATTCCTTGCCATCTCACCCACCAGATTTCAAATTTCACTCCCAGTTACAACACATAGTATGATGTCCTTTAACTCTGCAAATGAATAAATAAGCAGTTGGTTACTAAATGTCATTATATTCTCTACAAATAAGCAGGTGGGTTTTTTAATCATGCAATGTTACTATATTTTCTACAAATAAGTAGGTGTTTATTATTAAGCAAGCATGTAATGTAAATTTATTTTCAACAATTCCCCCTCTTGATCACCTTTATGTCTTGAACCTGGGTCCTCCACGCCCAAGCCCACCACTGTAACCACTAGGCCACCACTCCCAATATTTACCTTCCACAGCCGTGGTGATCAGGCGGGTGCAGAGAGATCTAATACCAGGACGCAGCAACAACCACATGTGACTAGAACAGCACAAACACAGCGACTGAGGGAAGAACAGACATAATGAGGTTCTTCCAGTTCCCAAACATGTTCTCAAACCACTCCTCTGAAGGGTCATCAGTTCAGGAATCTTCGTGTATCATTTTGATAACGTCTGGAGGCCTTCCAAGGCTCTCGTTACAGAGGTTCACTAATCACAAGACATTACAACCAACGTCATTTATCCTATCAACATTCTTGTTGGAGGTGACGGGAAAGAAAGCGGACATTATTGGGAGATTCTCAAAACCTGCAGCAACCTGGTCAGCTCATTTGTATTGATCAGGTTCTGATAAGGTTGATCAGGAATTTAAAGTCGGGTCCAAACGTCCGAGTGACCTTCTAACCAGCACATGTCGCCGCCTGCGTCGTGTAGGCGAAGCAGAGTTAGGTTTTTGTAGTCCTATGAGGGTGAGGGCTGCAGCCAGTCTCACCATGACACAAACCCCTATTGTATTATTTAGGATTGGAACCAACAACCTTGTGGCACCACAATAATAGTATAAAGCAGCTCTGGTCCACGGTCCGATCAGAATGGAGTTGGAGTGGGTGGTGTTGCACCAGTCGCCAGGAACGGCTCCAAAATTCTTTTTTAAATTTAAGAGTTTAAAATGTTTAAGATGTTTAAGTTTAAGATGGGTAAAATTAAAGCAGGTATATTGCCACCCCTTTAGGAGATCAATATGTAAATAAGAGGCTGGATAGGCCCACAGTTTATCACTGAACATAAGTCAAACATGTAACTGGTGGTACCCCCAAACACATAATTCAATGCCCCCATTATCCTTTATATATTTGTCTGCTGATGCCGTTGATATGGATCTTTTTGACCTGTGCGGAAGCACAACTTATAAAACTTCAAAGTGAGGTACTTAGGATTACCCTTAGAATAAATTCAGCAGTGTTACTAGTAGTCAGAAGCACAACTTATAAAACTTCAAAGTGAGGTACTTAGGATTACCCTTAAAATGAATTCAGCAGTGTTACTAGTAGTCAGAAGCACAACTTAGAAAACTTCAAAGTGAGGTACTTAGGATTACCCTTAGAATAAATTCAGCAGTGTTACTAGTAGTCAGAAGCACAACTTATAGAACTTCAAAGTGAGGTACTTAGGATTACCCTTAAAATAAATTAAACAGTGTTACAAGTAGTCAGAAGCACAACTTACAAAACTTCAAAGTGGGGTACTTAGGATTACCCTTAGAATAAATTCAGCAGTGTTACTGGTAGTCAGAAGCACAACTTATAGAACTTCAAAGTGGGGTACTTAGGATTACCCTTAAAATAAATTAAACAGTGTTACAAGTAGTCAGAAGCACAACTTACAAAACTTCAAAGTGAGGTACTTAGGATTACCCTTAGAATAAATTCAGCAGTGTTACTGGTAGTCAGAAGCACAACTTATAAAACTTCAAAGTGAGGTACTTAGGATTACCCTTAGAATAAATTCAGCAGTGTTACTAGTAGTCAGAAGCAGTACTTAGACTTGTGGATGGTGGGAGACTAGATGTCTGTTGAAGTTGTGTTTTGGATGGTCCAGTGTAAAGCAGCTCAGTCACGATGAAGGACTCCTCTGTTATGCAGCAGAAGGGTTGTTGAACAGCTGTTCATGAAAATTGGCAGGAGAGAAAGATGATCACATCAAGGAATTGAACCTGGATCAACTATTTTAGGTGAAAAAATGCTAAACATGACACAAGTGCAGTAAACTAACTGCTGAGTTTTTAACGGAGGTTCTTAAGAGTTTAAAAGCTCTGATCTCCAGCGTTTACTTACCAAACTACATCTCAGTGTTTTACAAACCTTGTAAGATGTTGTGTGATGCTGAATGTCATGTAAAGTTTATATTGTTTAAACTTTGATGACACGGCTTCTTTACCCGTTTATCATTTAGAAGAGTAACAGGTTCAGTAACATAGTTTATATTTGTGTCTCCAAATCAAAGTTGTCTGTGTGACGTAGCTGTGTGAAGGTGAACTTGTGAGTCAACCGTTTGATGTCAGTGGTGTCAACTTTTCACATAAAAGGTTTGTAACCCACTGAGATCAGGGTTTGGGTGTGAGGCATCTGGACCTGCCTCGACATTACCCTATAAAACCCTGTAAAACACTCTAAAACCCTCTACGTTTTCTTTTTCAATCATTGCACTACATTTGCCGTCTACGTCTGCGTCTAGGTGACATTGTTGTCTGCATCTCACCAGAAAACTTTAGCTTTTAACTTTGTCATTGTAAATACTTACTCCTTCATGTAGCCTTGGATTGACATCAGACACGTGATGTCATCTAAAAAATGTTGTTTTAAATGTAAAACTGAATTATAAATAGAAGAATTAGAAGGGGCGGAGTTTTGGAACTCTGCCAACTATTACATTCCATTGATGACGTCATTGATGTAATGACGTCAAGCCCATGTGTAAATGCTTCTTCTAATCTGTCCTTGACGTCATAGATTGACGTTATAAAAGCTCAGAATATCTTCGGAACCTCTCAGTCAGACCGCGAACCGGGTCAGGACAGACGCAGATCAACATCACCAAACCAGATTTCTACCAAGAACTTTTCCAACAAACCAAAAATGTCTTATCCATCTATGGATCTATACATGATGGAGAACTCCGAACTCGACGAGGAATTCGGAAGAATAAATTGTCTGTTGGGACTACAACAGACCAAAGCCTCCGATGCAGAGTCCAGAGTTCTCCAGCTGTCCAAAGACCTGGAAGAAATGAAGCTCCAACTGGAGCAGGAGAAATCCCTGAAGGAAACGCACATCAGCCGGTGCAAAGAAACACAGATGAAGCCGGACAAAGTACAGGACCCACATCTGTCCAACAAACTTTGGGTGGAGAAAGAAAGGAACAAAAATCTCCTAGAAGAGCTGAAGTCATCCCAGAATTCATACCAGGAGCTGAAAGTTGGTTTTGAAAGCGACGTCCTTGCAGCGAAGCAGCAAGTTGACAAACTTAAACAACAACTGGAGACAGAAAAGAAATCCCATGCGGACAAAGTCTCCGAGAACCAACGGCTCCTTGACAAGCAGAGATCTGAACTGGACGCGCTTCGTCAGAAGATGGTGCGGGAGAAGACCTCGCTGCAACAAACCTCACAAGAGAAGCAGGAGTGTTTACAGGCAGAGCTGCAGCACATCAAGGCTTCACACCAAGAGCTCAGCTCCAGGTATGAAAAGGAGCTTTCAGCAGTGAAACGGGACGCAGAAAAGGCACAGCGGGATCTCCAGGAACAAGTGAAGGAAAACACTCTAACGGTGACCAAAAACCTGCAGCTCATCGACAACATCAGAGCTTACAAGGACGTCATCTATGAAGCAATGGTCCAGGAGAGGGACGCCCTAAAACGGACTTGTGCTGAGTAAGAGATGCATCTCCAAGCGCAGCTGGACCTTCTGAAGGCTCAGCTGAAACAACTGACCGAAGACCAGCTCCGGAAGGACGTTCCTCCAGAAGAAGCAAAAGAGAGTCTTTCATTCTGGAGACGAGTCAAGCACTTTTTTGGGCTGAAGAAATCAGAAAAACGAAAGAAAGCCAAGACCTCAGCCAACGAAAGCTCCAGAAATCAGCAGGTGTCCCGCACCTAGACCAGACCAAACCACCTGAAGCCAAACTGGAACAACACGGTTTTCTACGGGAACTCCGGGTTTCTCCTGATGTAAAAAAAAAAAAAAAACATAAAAAAAACAAAGTTAAGTTAATTGGCCATTAATATAGACACTGGAGCAGACACCAGCGCCACCCAGCGGCGCACAAAACAATTACATCTAGTTACAAAAGAAGAAGAAATAAACAAACAAAAATAAACAGTTTTTTGAAACCAACGTATCAGTGGTAAAAGACCAAAAACCAGCACAAACTGATCAGGAAAAAAACAAAGAACAATGGTGACGCCTTGTGGTCGATTTGTGTGACTAATTGTGATATTTTTCATGTCACTTGAGAATATGTTGAGTTATCATTACAAAAATATAATAAATTTTGATATTTTTACAATCAATGGTTTAATTATGTTTCCTAAAAAGTCTAGAAACCTTCCTGTGGTCTCACACAAACCAGTCTGTTCAAGATTAGAGGACAAAACATTTATTTGTTCCTGAAGGTTTTTTCATCTGGTTGGAAAAAACAACTTCAACTTCATATTTAATTATGTTTTTTTCCCCTTTTGCTCAGCCATCTTTTTGACACTGTGAAAAACTGAAATAAAACAAAAGTTTGTCAATGTTTCTCAGAAATTGACCATAAACAGACGTCTCCAACACCAGCATGGTTTAAAGATTAGAAATAACACAATAATTCTCTCTGTGAGTCTCCGAACCAGATCACAGGAGCTGCTCAAAATCCAGTTGAAGAAACGACTCTACTTTTGGCAACTGGATTGAAGTGACGAAGCTTCCAGCTATTTTCTAATGAGAGAAAAATAAAAAGAAGGGTCAGCACGGTGGCCCGGTGCTTAGTACCGTTTCCTGTTGCCACACAGAAACAGGAAACAGTCCTACCGGTACTAAATGCTCCACCTGAGCTTTCATGGGTTCCTTCCAAGTGCTCTGGCTTCTGCATCCATTTCAAAAAGACGTCTCCTCTCCAGCATCCTGGCATAGACCTGACCAGGCTGGCTGGGGAGTGAGAGTCTCCTGTAACGGGAACACACCCTGTGCTCCTGCTTCCTGACTCTTGCACCCCGTTCAGATTCACCACCCTCTGGACACTTTTCTTGGAAAAATGTACAAGAGGGATAAAAGAGGGAGTCAATCTCCATTGACCTGTTAAAATGTCCCACTTTACAGCAGAAATACACATATTTACTGCCTGGTTAAAAAAAACAAAAAAAACAAAACCAAAAAAAAAACAAACGTTTTTTGTTAATCGTTTTATTTCACAAACATGACAGCTCCATGGGGGGCTAGGGGGGATTTTTTTTTTATGCCAGGAGAAGGTATTTTTCTATTTCTTTTTCTGGTCTGATCACATGCTACACCCGGTGAGTTTAGCCCTCTCTGGCAGAATTTAGTTACTTACTTATTTATTTATTTTTACTTTTTTTCTTTTATTTTTTCTCTTTCTTTTCTTTTTTTTTTTTTTTTTTTTGTACTTCGTCCCACTTAGGGATCAATAAAAGAAATAATTAGACTGTCATTAGGGCCGGTGAAGGGTAAACATTTGCACACACACACACACACGAAAAAAAAAAAGAAAAAAAAGAAAAACCTTGATTACAGATTAAAATGCATATATATATTTTTTGGGTCTTACCAATTTGGTATCAACCATTAATATATGTGCAAACAAGGGGGGAAAAAAAAAAGAAAAAAAAAAGAAAGAGAAGAGACGACTGACATCAGTTTATCATCCTTTTAGTAACACTTTTAAAATGGTAGTGGTCAACTAAAGTGCTGTACAAGTTACACAGATAAAAGAAAACAATATAAAAATAAATACAAAGTTAAAAACATTAATAAAATATAAATGTTGTAATAAAAATTACAAATAAAAATACATTTGTTCAGTTGATACTAAAAGCTGAAGGAAAAGTTCGTTTTCAAGAGAGTACGAAGATTAGCAGCTCTAATATTAAACTTTAAATGAAGTAAACTTCAAACTCCTTCATTCATCCGTCTGTCAAAGTAGCATGAAAACATGATGAGGAACATTTTAAACTAATATCAGGAATGTCGGGTCAAAGTCAAGATCTGGCTTTTATTCCAGTTATAGAAACTTCTTAACTTTAAACCAACGTGTCTGTTTCACAACAAGAAAACTTTCCTTTGATCTGATGAAACAACATTTAAAAATGTTTTTAAAAAACCAAGATTGTCATCTTATGTCATTAACAACTTTGAGAACCAGCTGACAACATGTCAGGATGTCCGAGCGGTCGAAGGCGCCAGACTGAAGGACTGACGATTTCCTTCAGCTTCTCTGAGGATTCTGGTCTCCCAAAAGAGGTGTGGGTTCAAATCCCAGTTCTGACATTTCCAATAGACATGCAGCCAAATGATGTGTCACAAATGAATTAAAATACTGGAGTGTTATGGTATCGCCTATATCAGGGGAGTGTTTTTACACTGGATGACGCATTATTTAAGCAACAGGCATCAGTTTGTAAAAATAGGAGACTTTCAGTCATCCTGCTTAGACATTGTTTGTGGTGTCCCCCAGGGGTCAGTATTAGGACCTAAACTCTTTATTCTATACATAAATGACATATGCAAAGTCTCAAAAGTACTAAAATTTGTTCTGTTTGCTGATGATACAAATATTTTCTGTGCAAGTGAGAATTTACAAAAGCTTATGGAGGAAATCACCTCAGAACTGGACAAATTAAAAAAGTTGTTTGATATAAATAAACTTTCATTAAATTTGGACAAAATAAAAGTTTATGTTTTTTGGAAATTATAAGGAAAACAGTAATGTAAAAGTTGGGATAGAGGATGTACACATAGACAGAGTCAATGAAATTAAGTTTCTGGGTGAGATGATGGACCACAAGACCTGTTGGAAACCTCACATTCAACATGTTCAAGTATCCAGAAGTATTTCAGTCCTCAGTAAAGCAAAATATTTATTGAATAATAAAGCAGTACATATTGTATATTCTTCACTTATTTTGAAATATTTGAATTACTGTGTGGTAGGTTAAGACAACGCCGACAAATCCTCACACACTCCAGAAAAAAATCCATCAACTGGTTCATAAGGCAGGTCTCCAGGACCACACTGATGACTTATTTATAAACATCTGCCTTTTAAAACTCCCAGATCTGGTAGAGCTGACGTATGAATCCATAAAACAACTACTACCAGGTAATATACAGAAACTCTTTACTGATAGAGTGTGGTTATGATTACAGAGGAAACGTGAACTTCAGAACCAGGAGTGTTGGAACAACCATGAAGAGAACGTGCACTTCAGTCAGTGGTGTGAAGGTCTGGAAGAAACTCAGACAAGAACTGAAGCAACGTCCAAGCATGAGTTTGTTTAAGAAAAGCTTCAGACTGATGATTTTCAACAAGTACAGAAGTGAACCTAAAGCTGTAAACAGGATTGTACATTTGAGTATGACTGTATATTTGTGTGGGTGTGTATGTGGAAAAGTCCCGGTGTACTGGGATGTAATTGGATCTCCTTTGCTTCTCGGCATCATCAAAACTGGGGTCAGTGATCTGGTCAACCAAACGGGGAGCCGGGGTCTGATAATAAAAATTAAACGGGAAACTGGCCTCATACTCCTACTGGGCTACTCCCAGACAGCAGGAATGTGAATATTCTGCATTGTGGGTGGATGCTGTCCTCTGTGATGTTCTGTTCCCCCTTTTTTGTGACCTGTGACATGTGAGTGTCTTAAAGTGATGGCTACTGGAGAGCCTTCCTGTCCTATTACTGCAAGTGGTGATTACGTTTGTCAGGAGGCTCTCCTGGAGCATGGAATCTGTTGTTCCAGAGGGTATACCAAGTTTCCTCAGCTTCCTTAAGAAGTAGTCTGTGCTGCATCGTCCTGGTGATCTCCTGTGTGGGACTAGGTGTGGTTGCTCTGATGTGGGTGCTGAGGAGTTTGAAAGTTTCAACCGTTTCCACCGGGTCTCACCAATGACAAAGCAAGCTGGTCTCGTCTGCCTCTGTGAGTCGATAATAATGTCCTTAGTCTTTTCAGCATCTTTTCAGCAGGACAACAGCAGAGCCACCTCTTCTCTGTAAGCTGCTTCCTCTTCACTGGTGATCAGCCCAGTGCCGCGTTTTTGTCAGCAAATGTGATGATTGAGTTGTTGGTCTGGGAAGAGGTGCAGCACTGGATTTATGGGTTCCAGTCTGAGGTCTGTCAGTGAGGAAGTGTTGGACGCAACTGCAGGAGTGAGGGGTCAGCCTGAGAACGATGAGAGTATCGGCTTGTCTAGAAGGGTTGATCATTGATATTAAAATAAATAATTGTATAGATTGTATATGTCCCCATTAAGTAGGTATTCTTTTTTCTCCAACATTACAAATAGTAAAACGCCTGTACTCTATACATTCAAATAACTCTGAGAAACAAATCTGTAAAAGTTTGTGTAACATGAAGCAGAAACTATTAAAATAACTCAGTGGGGTTTACAGTTAAAAAGAAAAAAGAAGAAGAAGAAGAAGAGGAAGAGGAAGAGGAAGTAGACCCGCCCCTGTCTTCAAACAGGTCCTCAAGTAGGACTTATATGACGCTGCGGTTGTAGAGGAGGAGTATTCGTGAATTTACTGATTCATCAAACATGAGCGGCAGAGGCAAAGGAGGGAAGGGACTCGGAAAAGGAGGCGCCAAGCGGCACCGCAAAGTCTTGCGGGACAACATCCAGGGCATCACCAAACCCGCCATCCGCCGTCTGGCTCGCCGCGGCGGAGTCAAGCGCATCTCCGGACTCATCTACGAGGAGACCCGCGGTGTGCTCAAGGTCTTCCTGGAGAACGTCATCCGTGACGCCGTCACCTACACGGAGCACGCCAAGAGGAAGACCGTCACCGCCATGGACGTGGTTTACGCCCTCAAGAGACAGGGACGCACCCTGTACGGATTCGGGGGTTAAAAACAACCAGTCTCGACTCTAAAAGGCCCTTTTCAGGGCCACACACCTCATCTAAGAGCACTTATGCCTGTGTGCTTGTATAATTTATAAATTTATTTTTTTATTTTAATAAATAACTGTATTACTCATTAAATCAGTTATTGATGCTCCACCATCACCTCCAGGGAGATACAGACCGCCGTGCGCCTCCTGCTGCCCGGCGAGCTGGCCAAGCACGCCGTGTCCGAGGGCACCAAGGCGGTCACCAAGTACACCAGCTCCAAGTAGACCAGCGAATCCACCACCAACACAACGGCTCTTTTAAGAGCCACGCATTTCACAACGAGAGCACGTGTTCTCCATGATTACAACATAGGATAAATTAAGACTGGCTTTTAATTAACCTCTGACAGCAGCCAGGACCTGACTCAGGTACACATCTGCATGTCATGTGTCTAAATACTTTAGGACTCAGATTCAGGCATTAATATATGACTGCTTCACATCAGTCTGTGCACATTTAAGCCACTTAGTGCTCCTGGTTATGCAATCTCAGATGACAAGTCAGTTCATCACAAATGTCAAGCACATCGCTGCTACACATCAACAGTTGTGGCTCTCAAACCACACAATTACCTTACAGATATTTAGAAATGCGTCCATTTACATTTGCCTGTGTCCTCTGCCCGTCTCACCTCCACGGCTCTGGAGCTCTGCACCACCTGAGCTTCAGACCAGGGACTGGCTCATCCAAGTCTCAACTCTGGACCCATCTGGTCCAACCAGCGTGCCCACCTGCAGCCTCTGCAGAGTTTTTATGTTTTATTTAATGTCTTTTCTTATTTATTAATCATATGCAGGATGACCTTGAGTGTAAAAATGCAACAAAAATAAAATATTATTGAACTATTGTTGTATTGATATATTGGCCTAAGACATGCATTCATGTCTTCAGATCTATGTTGCCTGATATTTGGCAGAAGTATAATTTATTTTGAACGTTTTTCTAAAGAAACAAATCATTTTCTGTTTGGGACCAGATGTACCTTTTCATCTGATCTTATTTAGGTTTTCCATTTGCATAATAAAAATCTAGCTTGTGAGACATTTATGCTTTATTAGATAGTCAATAAAATATTTTAACTCTAGAGGGTTGTTATTGTTTGTAGTAATAGTGTGTACTTCTACTTGCACTTTGTGCAGCACGGAGGGTTTGAGAGCAACATAATTTGGATTCTCTGTATGAACCTCACATGAGGCAGAACTGACAATAAACCCGACTTTGACTTCTATTGAAGTTTTAAAATATGGTCACTTTCCCTGTAACGGGTTGACCTACTTCTGTTTAAAAAGGATTTACAGGATGAAGGCAAAGTAAGTTTTGTTTTATACATATAAGCTAAATGTGTGTAACATCAGGGATTTGACATTTTAAAACTATTGTAATTGATTTTGGGGCCCGTTGTCTGCTTTAGTTACCCAGGACCAGGAAGCAGTGTGCGCGTGAATGTCTGACTTTATGTAGCAAAGTGACATTTTCTACATTTAATTTCATTAGAACATTATTAACCTTTGTTGTATGTGGAACAAGTGTTTGACTTTATTACAGTGAAGTCCTCGGCCGGAGAAGTGTGTCCAGAGAGCAGCTCCGACGGGACGTCGGGCTGCGGCAGGACTGTGTTTGCTGACGCCACATTATCGGGACTCTGGAAACAAATAATCACCAATCGATTATTGTTGTCCCTCCAGATCCATAAAGAAACGTGTTATACAGCTGCACGCTGTCTCGTCTGGCAGCTTTAATACACATTAAGCATTTTAGATGAAAAACAAGTGGGGATATCGGCTGAGCATCGAGGTGGCTCGGTGACGTCTGGAGGCTCCTCAAACGAACCTCCGGGAACATGAGAGCTCTACATGAGCGGGACGCGCAGAGAAACGAGTCCGCGGTCGTCCGTGTTTGTGTCCGCCTCTAACGCTGCTCCAGCACTCGCTTTTTATCTTGTATGTACGACGAGAAAACACAAATGGAGCCGCTCAGCCGCGGCGGACGCGCGGCGCGCCGGCTTGAGTCTCCGCGGTTCTCATGGTGTGTTTAAGTTCCGTCTGGAGCTGCGGGCTCTCACTGTTTGTAGTGTGAATCTCGAGGCGTGTTCAAATGGCAGAAGTAGCTCCAGCTCCGGCTCCGGCCGCCGCTCCGGCCAAAGCCGCCAAGAAGAAGGTTTCCAAGCCCAAGAAGGTCGGCCCCAGCGTCAGCGAGCTGATCGTGAACACCGTGGCCGCGTCCAAGGAGCGCAGCGGCGTGTCCGCGGCCGCCCTCAAGAAAGCTCTGGCCGCAGGCGGATACGATGTGGACAAGAACAAAGCCCGCGTCAAGACCGCCATCAAGAACCTGGTCGCCAAGGGGACCCTGGTCCAGACCAAGGGCCAAGGCGCCTCCGGCTCCTTCAAGATGAGCAAGAAGGTTGAGAAAAAGGCCAAGGAGCCTGCGAAGAAGAAGGCGGCTCCTAAAGCCAAGAAGCCCGCCGCCAAGAAACCCGCTGCAGCAGCCAAGAAACCAGCCGCTGCTAAGAAACCAGCAGCTGCTAAGAAGTCCCCCAAGAAGGTCAAGAAGCCCGCAGCGGCCAAAAGCCCCAAGAAGGTGGCCAAGAGCCCCAAGAAGGCCACCAAGAGCCCCAAGAAGACCACCAAGAGCCCTAAAAAGGTGGTGAAGAAGGCCCCCGCAGCCAAGAAAGCTCCTGCAAAGCGGGTGGCCAAACCCAAAGCCAACAAGGCAGCACCCAAGAAGAAGTAAACTTCTTCAAAACACCAAAGGCTCTTTTCAGAGCCAACACTTCATCCTTTCAGAGCACCTCTTTTTTTTTTTACTTTAAAAAATACTATTTCTAAAATTTTCACTATAGATTGTAGAAAGTGTGACGTATCCAGAGGCCTCTGAAGTTTAGATACTAGCTAGACTAGAAGTTATTTAAGGATGGACATGTGCACAAACTGCTTTTTCTTCTTAAAGTCAATTTAACTAATATCTCTAATCGTAGTTACTAATTCACACATTAAAATGTGTATTACTAACTTGTCACATTGTAATGGAAGAAATATATTGTTTAATCATTATTGCTAGGCACAAAATATTTACTGCTATTTATGTCATATACTTAGAAACACTCTTCAATACTTTTTATTTGAGACAAGCCTAAATTATACAACCTCGGACCTTGATGACATCAATCAACATGCAAAGTCCTCACATACCAAAGACACACGGGCATTTTCTTTATTAACTGCAGCTACTGAAACAAACTAACTGCTTTATTAGGACATGAAGATGTGTTGTTTAAACACTTTGGAGACATTTAAATTGAGGAGCAGTTCTGTGGTGACTAGATGTTGGGACAAAAATCTCACACTGACACTTCATTAGTCTTAAAAGTAAAAAAAAACAAAAAACTCAGTCAGTGCTGCTTTTGAAATAGTTTAGTGACAAATACAGACAGCAGAAGCAGCTGTTAGTGTAACGTGAGGTGGATCTTATATTTCTATATTTATTGTTCAAGTGTTTGTCCCCATGTAGGAGATGTGTGGTTGGTGATGAGAAATCTCAGAGGTGAGTTGATGACAGCTGGTTATAAGACAGCATATTGGGTATAAAGAGCATGTAGGTAAGTGTTCAGGTGTTTTACTTTGCCACACACACATTAGGGAAAGGCCTCGTTTTTGTATCGTCCAGATTCTAATGACAGCATATTTGTATAAAGACGCAGCACATTGATAAGAGCAAGAAAAATGAGCTCTTTTTGTTAAGTGTGGTGGCTCTTAAAAGAGCCGTTGTGGTCGGTGCAGGCGGTTTAAGCTCTCTCTCCGCGGATGCGTCGGGCCAACTGTATGTCTTTGGGCATGATGGTGACTCTCTTGGCGTGGATGGCGCACAGGTTGGTGTCCTCGAAGAGCCCCACCAGATAAGCCTCGCTGGCCTCCTGCAGGGCCATGACGGCGGAGCTCTGGAAGCGCAGGTCGGTCTTGAAGTCCTGAGCGATTTCTCTGACGAGCCGCTGGAAGGGCAGCTTGCGGATGAGCAGCTCCGTGGACTTCTGGTAGCGGCGGATCTCCCTGAGAGCCACGGTTCCGGGCCTGTAACGATGGGGCTTCTTGACGCCGCCGGTGGCCGGGGCGCTCTTCCGAGCGGCCTTGGTGGCCAGCTGCTTCCTGGGGGCTTTGCCTCCGGTGGACTTACGGGCGGTCTGCTTGGTTCTGGCCATGACTACAAGACTCTGGGATGAAGAGAATAACGTTGAGTCTAGCAGAGACTCGCCGCTCTTAAAGTGTGTGAACCGGTGACGCTGCTTCAGACCTCCGGTCCTGATTGGTGAGCGGCTCCTCCGCGGCGCGGCGCAGCGCAGCACCGCCTCCGTGCGCGAGCCCGCGCCTCAATGCGCGTCGTTGGTTGGAGAAATTTGTTTTTGAAAAGTCCGCGCAAATTGAGCGCGGCCGCCCTCTGCGGCTTTGCTGAGAGTCTGTTTCTGGTTGGTCCGGCGGGGATCGTCCCGCGCTCAGCCACATTTAAGGAGCGTTTCAGCTGCTGGAGGCTCATCTTCTCGGAGAGTAAACTTAGAAGACAACAACCGTCAACATGAGCGGCCGCGGAAAGACCGGTGGGAAAGCCAGAGCGAAGGCCAAGACTCGCTCCTCCCGTGCAGGACTGCAGTTCCCGGTGGGTCGTGTCCACAGGCTGCTGCGGAAAGGCAACTACGCCGAGCGCGTCGGTGCCGGCGCCCCCGTGTACCTGGCGGCTGTGCTCGAGTACCTGACCGCTGAGATCCTGGAGCTGGCTGGAAACGCTGCCCGCGACAACAAGAAGACCCGCATCATCCCCCGTCACCTGCAGCTGGCCGTCCGCAACGACGAGGAGCTCAACAAGCTGCTGGGGGGAGTCACCATCGCTCAGGGCGGCGTGCTGCCCAACATACAGGCGGTGCTGCTGCCCAAGAAGACCGAGAAACCCGCAAAGACCAAGTAGACCTCCGTCCCTGCTGGAAACCGGACCCCAAAACGGCTCTTTTAAGAGCCACACACATATACTTAAAGAGCTTTGATATTTAATGTTTATTTTCTGGACTGGAAACTAAACGTTTACAGACAGAAAAAAAAAGGTTTCGCGGGTCTGCATATTAAAAGACCAGATGTTCTATGTAGGCACTAAAGAGTCACATATGATACAGAATGATAAAGGGGAGTGGTGGCCTAGTGGTTACAGTGGTGGGCTTGGGCGTGGAGGACCCAGGTTCAAGCACCAGGGCTTCCCATAATGGTAAATCACTGGGGGCCCCTGAGCAAGGCCCTTAACTCCCAATTGCTCCCCCACTGCTCACTAGTGAAACTAGTTGATGGGTTAAAAGCAGAGACTAATTTCGGTGTGCATCGTACATACAGCGTGTGCACGACGTCCACACTGACAAGAAAGGGAAGAAAAAAAAAATATAAAGTTCTATATTCTGTACATCTGATCCCGCAGAGAACAAACTACCAGTCGTTTTTCTTTGATATTAAATGGCAAATTCAGTCCTGACTTCCAACTGGCTTTTTTTCTTTTTCTTTTTTTAATTTAGGGGAACATGTTTTGGTGTGTGTTTCACTACTTTTTATAGTTAGAAACTGTCAAAAGAGCCCCTCTAAGCTGATCCTTACATACGTACATACATTACTTAATTCAGCTTTCATGATTATTTGTCCCTGATAAACGAGCAGACCAACGCTGACCCGCACACGAAGCGGGCAGATTCAGGGTGTAGCGGCGCAGCTCGCTAAATGGGTTGTTCTTTACTTCAGATGAAGCTCCCTTATGGTGACCATGATCCATACGTGTACAGCACACGACAACACAAAGATACACACTTTTTAAATCAAACTCACTTTTCAGAGCCTCTCCCACACACGCGCATGCACACGCACCAGGAGGTGGAGCGGGTAGTTGCTGATTGATCATCAGCAACCATCTTCTCCACTGGTACCTGTGGAACCAGCTGCCAGTTTGTTGGGAAGCAGACACCCTCTCTGCCTTTAAGATTAAGCTTGAGACCTTCATTTTTGATCAAAGTCGTGGTTGGTGTCAAACTATAAAGTACTGAAGCTCACTTTTATACACCAAAATATGTTCCCCTAAATTTCCTCAAGTCCAGAGAAAAAAACAAAAAAAAAAAACAAAACGATTTTGCCACACTGTTTAGCACTTACACACCCAAATGCTTTTAGTCTTAATATAGATAAATACTTTAAAAATAGAGAAAAAATCAAATACAACCAAGATAAGAAATGTGAATGTAAAATGGAAATGCAGGATCAGGTATAAAATAAAATATATAAATAAAAATAATGTGAAATAAATAAATTGAAACACAATGTCATAACGTAAAAAAGTAGTTTGACACTAGAAAGTGAAGTAAAGTGATCAAGACAGAAACACGTGTGAAATAAAGTGAAAAAGAAAATGAGGTGATTTATAAATGTTTCATATTTGCAGTCCTACATAGTGAGAAATAAATATGTTTCCCCCACCACAAAACCCCTGAATGTAGGTGTTTATGAATTACTACAAAGCACTGAATCACTTTGGATTTGATCAACACGCAGCGCTCTGCTCTGTTACTCCACTAAAGACAGCAGAAGTGAGCAGGTCAGCGCACGAAACATGGCACAAGGAGGAGGAAGGAAGCAGCCGGAGAGGAGGGAGGAAGGAAGGAACCGCCGGAGAGGAGGGAGGAAGGAAGCCGCCGGAGAGGAGGAAGGAAGGAAGCCGCCGGAGAGGAGGGAGGAAGGAAGGAACCGCCGGAGAGGAGGGGGGAAGGAAGCCGCCGGAGAGGAGGGAGGAAGGAAGGAAGCCGCAGAGAAGGGAGGAAGGAAGGAAGCCGCCGCAGAGGAGGGAGGAAGGAAGGAAGCCGCCGGAGAGGAGGGAGGAAGGAAGGAACCGCCGGAGAGGAGGGAGGAAGGAAGCCACCGGAGAGGAGGGAGGAAGGAAGGAACCGCCGGAGAGGAGGGAGGAAGGAAGGAAGCTGCCGGAGAGGAGGGAGGAATGAAGCCGCCGGAGAGGAGGGAGGAAGGAAGGAACTGCCGGAGAGGAGGGAGGAAGGAAGGAAGCCGCCGGAGAGGAGGGAGGAAGGAAGCCGCCGGAGAGGAGGGAGGAAGGAAGCCGCCGGAGAGGAGGGAGGAAGGAAGCCGCCGGAGAGGAGGGAGGAAGGAAGGAAGCCGCCGGAGAGGAGGGAGGAAGGAAGCCGCCGGAGAGGAGGGAGGAAGGAAGGAAGCCGCCGGAGAGGAGGGAGGAAGGAAGGAAGCTGCCGGAGAGGAGGGAGGAAGGAAGGAAGCCGCCGGAGAGGTGCATCCACCTCAGTGTGTCTACAAGGTTTTAGAACAAGTTGAAGACTTTTCCTGGAGAGTCTGTGGCTTAGTTGGTCAAAGTGTCTCTCTAGTGAACAGGAGGTTTTGGGTTCAAATCTCAGCAGAGCCATGGCAGCAATCTGAACTCTCCTCCTGGCAGGATTTTACTTTAAATATGACCAGCGCTTTTGGATTCTCTGGATTTTCTCATGCAGCTGGGATCATCTGGGTCATTCACCAGACACAAATTGGGATCCAGTTTAGAGGAAAACTGCAGCTTATATCTGCAAGTTATTTCACACACGACTGGGAGAGCAGATGTTTTGGTCAAACATCCGTTGATGTCTGAAGTTGATGCTGCTCCTGGAAGAGCAGGTGTTTTTAAAGAGATGCTCCCACATCCACAGTGACCAGAAAGAACTTTACACTTCATTTGTCTGCATGTGTGTTAAAATCGGTGTCAGAAGTGGGATTTGAACCCACGCCTCCATTGGGAGACCAGAATCCTCAGTGAAGCTGAAGGAACCCGTCCTTGAGTCTGGCGCCTTCGACCACTCGGCCATCCTGACACTGCTTCTGTTAGTTCACAAAGTTGTTAACACAAGATGACAATGGAGGTTTCTGAAGACAAATTTAAATGTTGTTTCATCAGATCAAAGGATGGTTTTGCTGTTGTGAAACAGACACTTTGGTTTAAAGTTGAGAAGTTTCTATAACTAGACTACAACAATAACAAGTCATCGTTTATTTTTTTAGCTGGTCTGAGTCAAAAATCCCCAAAAATCATTTCAGTACACAGACATAAATTCAACCTGGATTAATTGTTAAAAAGACTCTGTTCACCACTACCACCACAAAACACAGCTGAAGTAGCTGTTTCTTAAAGACATAAACATCAAGTCAGTATTGGAGCATAAAGGTGAAACATTTCTTTAATTAAATGTTTGATGTTGGATTGAGCTGCTGGCTTCTTTTGGTTTACTGGACATGATCACATTTCCTCCTCATGTCACATTTATCTGACATCTACAGCCTCCACCCACCGTCACCTCCTTCCCACCCATACTCTGCCTGCAACCTTCAGGTCCTCTGGTCAACATGTACCGAGTTTATTTGAAGACGTCTGGCAGCTCAGGATAAAACCTGTTTTTATTATCCCAGATTCTGGTTATCGGAGGTAAAACAGCTGTCAAATAAAACTGGACAAGTAAACGTTAGTATAAATGTCCAGAGTGGTGCACAAATGTAACATGTATGTGTTAAGTGATCGTTAAATGGACCAGTTCAGTCCTTGTCTGGAATGACGATTTTACCAAGACTTTGCTGCACCACTACGCAGCAACATCCAGGAATCAACCACACCATCCCTGGATTTGGAGGTCTGTGTCTGAGTATGTCCTGAAATCCTGAAATCAAACCCTAGATCCTGAAATCAGTCTCCCACTGTCAAACTACAACTACTATTTCTCCTCTTCCTTCTTATATTTTGATAAATAATGGACTTGTGTTTCTCTCAGGAGAAAGAAGTTGCCACCCAACAAGAAGTTTATGTTGCGTTTCATCACACTTTAAAAAAAGAATTAACTATCAGTAGAAACAACAATTATAATTTTAAATAATCACATCATCCAAACTTCACTACAGTATACTGCTGAAAAATGAGAGTCCCTGGGGAGAGCTGTGAGCACACAGCTGCAAATGCGAGTGCACAGTTTGGCACACCTAAGGAACATTCAAATGAATCAGTCTCAACGTTCCTGAAAGCAAGAAAACAATGAGAATCATTTCTCCTTTTCAGTGTGGGAATTTACAGCTATGCCTTTCTTCATGCATAACAATTATGTAAAGAGGAAGGAAGACAGCTTCAACTCTCTAGATGGTAATGGCTCAGTCTCTTTTAAGAAAAAAAAAGTATCAAGCTAAAAGGGAAACTTAATTTATATACCACATCCTTCTCTTTTGCATGATAACTTGATGGCATGCTGTTTCTCTCACCTTTGGTGGATTTCCACACTGATGTGACTCAACAAAGGTTAGAGGAGCCGTTATGAGTTTGAGCGCAACAAGAAGTGGATTGGTTTACTTCCTGCTCTGTGTACCAGGTACTGTATATCTACATTTATCTTTCCAGGCAGATGAAAACTACAAGACTTGGAAAAAAGCTTTTCTTTAAAGAACAATATGTATAGTGTTTACACTGCAACACCAAGCTTTCGCTTCTCTCTTTTTGGCTGTTCAGAGGAAAAACACCTGAGAGTGGTCTGAAAATCTTTAAAAAAACCTCTATTTTTATTAGTTGTTGTTTTTTTTTTAAGTTACATCCATGTTATATGAGCTGGAAGGAAATAACAATTGTGCTTAAACAGAATATCAAAAAATATGTCTATGACTCACTTGTAAAATGTTCTCTATAAAAAATGAAAAACTTCAGATTTTTCACCTTTATAACAAAATCTCAAATGAAGTGGTTCTTAAACAAGTCCAGGTAGCTGATTTGAGATGAAATATGATGCTATTTTAAAAATAACTACAACTATTGTCATTAACAAAAAAGAAAACATTTTCTCAATCCAAATATCACTGGCTGCAGTGCACGTGTGTGTGTGTGTGTGTGTGTGTGTGTGTGTGTGTGTGTGCGTGCGTGCGTGCGTGTGTGTGTGTGTGTGTTTTTGTGCGTGCGTGCGTGTGCGTGCGTGTGTGTGTGTGTTTTTGTGCGTGCGTGCGTGCGTGTGTGTGTGTGTGTGTGTGTTTTTGTGCGTGCGTGCGTGCGTGACCAAACAGGAGCTATATAACCACAATGTTGTTTTGTCAAGACATGAACCCCTTTCACTTACACACATGACCATGAAACTCATGCAGTGTCAAAAAAATATATAAATAAATAAATAATAAATAAAAAAGGACCAAATTCAAGGTCTACCGTTGTGGACACATGTCTTGGTACATTTCTACTAAAGAAAGACAAACCTACTATTGTCACTGAATCAACTTGGAATTGACAGGAGAAGTAATAAATACACTAGTCATTGCTTTCAGTTCAATACAATCATTTAATAACTAAACTAACAACACTGGTCTTGACAAATCAGTCGTTACTCCTGTAAAAGATGTAAAGTAATGAGATCATAGTGACGTGTTAAACTAAAGTTTGTCCTGTAATCATGATCACAGGCATCGTCAGTCTTCAGTCAGGCAGATTATTTAACGGGTCTAAGACCATCTCCAAGCAGCTTGATATGTGATCAATAAGTTCTCCACTGTTGAAAGCAAATCCTAAAAAAAGCCAGACTGTAGTTTCAGTAAAAATGAATAATACTTTTACTGAAAACAGACAAAATAAGACAATGCTTTTAATTTGTGGTTCAACAGAATCATTATAAAAACAACTCTAACTAACTAACTAACTAACTAACTAACTAACTAACTAACTAACTAACTAACTAACTAACTAACTAACTAACTGAAAATTCAACTTCATTTACATGGTTGTCTGTATTTACAAGATTGTGGTGCCAGGATTAAGATATACAGGATGTCAGAGCCGAATGGGCCCATAGCGTGTCTGTTTCTCCACCTGATCACATTTGCATACAACATGTCATGTGACTGCTTTGTTCCTCTGTGAATAAAAGAAACCACAGCAAGGTGGGAAGACGGGAATGGGCGGGAATCGAGAGGTTTGGACGACCCTAACAATGCCTGTAACCCAGTCGTTTTAAAGGTGCCTTCTCCAGGCTGCAAGAGATGTTAAACAGGATTTAGATCACAGTTCATAGGAATATCCCATTGATAAGGACTCGAAATGACTCTAAATAAAAACAGTAATCTGCAATGATAAGCTGTGGTTAGTGCTTTAGCAATTCTAGTCCAATCTCTGTGGAAATGACTTGATCTACTGAGTAAATTGTTTCTTTGTTTAAAGAAAAAAAGAAGACATAATGATGTCATCATAAAAGACAGAAATCAAAAAAAGCTTAATATCCAGAAGAATCACAATGATTGAAAAGTCCTTGCATGATGAATGTAGTTGTGTTTCTGATGTGCGCTGTGTTTCAGTGGTTCAGAGTCAGGATGGCTGGGGGGTGACCTACCCCGATACTCAGATCTGTGCTGTTAAAGGATCCACGGTGGAAATACACTGCCGTTACACACACCCACACTGGCCCACTGAAACAGGCCTCGGCATCACAGCTGAAAGAACATTTTGGTTAACCACAAGTAATGGACCAGACCTGACAGCAAAGAGACAGTATTCAGGCCGTGTGCAGCACAGCTGTCGTCAGCAGCGCTGCACTCTGACAATCTCAGATCTGAGAGAGAGCGACTCAGCCACGTACAAGTTCAGGTTCACGACAAACCAACCACATGGAAGTTACACCGGTGAACCGGGAGTCACTCTGTCTGTCACAGGTACACTAACATTATTATGTCAATTTTGCTTAAATCAGTTACAGAACAGGTCATTTTTTCATTATTTTGTACCATTTATGTTCCTTCCTAACAGATCTGAAAGTGCAAATCAGTAAGAGAGGAACAGATGGCTGGAAGGAGCTGAAGTGTTACAGCAAGTGTCCTTCACCTGATTCCTCTGCATATGTCTGGTACAAAAATGGGCAACAAATTGGCAGTGAGACATCATTGTATTCAAATGTCTTTTATTATTATGACAGTGTTTCCTGTGCTGTAAAAGGACAAGAGGAGTTTTCTTCACCTCCAGCCTGTGAGTTTATCCTATAATCTTCCCTGAACAAATCTTATTTTCCATATTCACATTATTAACATCATGTGTTTTTTTCTTTCTCCAAGTTACAGCACTGATCTGTGTTTTTGTATATGAAAACATCATTCAAAACTATTTTATCTTCCAGGTGTTAGAGTTGAGCCATGCAACAGAGTGACTTACACTCTCAGGAGAATCTGTGCTTTCCAAGGCTCATCAGTGACTATTGAGAGCTTTTACTACGGAGTAGCATCCATCACATTGCAGTTCTGGTTCAGTCCTCAACACAGTCATAAGTGGAAGAATCCCTCACAACCTGAGGACCTTCAGGGAAATGACTTGTATGCAAATCGTGTTAAGATCTCCAACAAAGCGACATGGGGAAAGAAAAGCTCCGCTCTGACAATCAGTGACCTGACACTCAATGATTCAGCTGAATATCGATTCAAATTCAAAGCGTCATGGTTTGAGTGGGGGAACGATTTACATGGAACGACTCTGACTGTCGCAGGTACTGAAGAACACAAACTGAAGCCAAAACACCAGCCTGGCACATTTAAAACATAAAACAGGATTTTAACGATCATTCATCATCAGTGTAATTATTGTGACTGACTATGGGCTTTGTAAGACTTTCAAGACTAATATTGGATGTTTTCATCACTTTCCAGCTCTCCAGGTGCAGGTGACCAGAATCTCAATTTTCCAGAATTACATCCGTGCACAGCTGAAGTGTCACAGCAGCTGCAGTCCACCTGGTCGGTCTTACTACGTCTGGTTCAAGAATGGACAGAAAATCAACCAGGAGACATCTTACTATGAATATTATCAGGAATATTCTTATGAAGATCAGGTTTATGGAGCAGATAAAATCTCCTGTGCTCAGATATACTATCAACATCGTCGTTCTCCTGCAGTGTGTGAGTTTACTCTGAAGTGAGATAAAACACTAAAATACACAAACACATTTTCAAATGCAACTGAAGCAAGTACTGACACTCAGAAATATAAATTTTAGAAAACAAAACCTAAGCTTCCACCAATAGTCATTATCGGATATATCTCAATTCCGTGATTTATTAGCAATATTTCAAGTTATTCCAGTCAATGCTCCCTCATATGTTTTGGTAATTTTAATGTTGATGTTATAATAAATACAGCCTGTGGAATTTGATGCCAAACAGGACACAATTACTTCAGGGGTTTTTAAAGCTTTGATTGTATTGCAAACCACATGAGCAGCAGATCAGTTTCCATGCTGAAGAAACTTCCAAAGAACATGCGTTTGCCTCCGTTTTTTAATAACAAAGATTTAAAAACATGAAACAAAAGATCAGGCTCCAAATATCAAACTGCCAAAAATATGGCAGTGGGCTACGAAATCAAACAGTTTCACAAAACCCATGTGCAGCTTCCCAGAGTTTGCACAACTCACGTGTTGTAGTTTTCCTGGCAATGCATTCGGAAATAACAGCAATCAACCCCTGGCATCAAAATACCAGCACTGTCTATTCATTTACAAAATGTCGTTTTGCCACCGTCCACTCTGCAAACTTCCAGGGCACCCGCAATTAGGAAGAAAGAAGACCATAATGCATTTGGCAGAGCCATAGACAAAGCAAAAGTCCTGTGACTCATTGGTTTCTGAAGAGTGGTTTGAAGCCTCTTTTTCTTCGTACTGCTCCTTCAGCCGAACCCACCAAAATATCTGTAGAGCTGCCGGCAGAATATCCCATTTCACATATTGACTCAATAGCAAAATAAAAAATTAATGCTGCATTTCAATGATGCTGGGTCAAATAAAAGTGCTAATTGCTTTGGTAAGATTGGTAACATGATGACTACTGATGAGGAAGTGATAATGGCGAGCCATTGGCTGAGCAACTGTCAATCCATCACATTAGAAATAAACAGTTTTGGACCACGCTGTAAATATGTTTATTTCTGCTCTTAAGCTGGACATTTTAACATGGTAGTCAGTGGAGATGGACTCGCTTTTGGAGTCGGCCTCCAGCGGCCAGTCGAGGAACTGCAATGAATCTTACTTCCATGAGATTCAACCGGGAAGTTAACAAAGTTCAACTCACTACTGCCTCACGGTGACCAAATCCAGCAACAACATGCTACCATGAAGCTCAACTAAAATATTTACGCTTTACTTATTTCACACCAATATTACAGTCAAAGAAAGCAAAGAATGCATTAGACAGCTCTGAGAACTGTAACACACTTTAGTTGAAAATTGTATTTAAATAAATTTTCCACATGGCTAAGTAAAAAAAAATCTAAATAAATGTATAGTAGTGAACAAATGGCTTGAGTTCCTTTAGATGGCATGAACATGCCTTGGAGAGTATTAAACAACTGTAAGGAGTTATTCATGACAGAGCAGGATGATAGTCTTTAACAGAATTAAATGTTGTGGTGGAAGAAGTATATATATATTTGACAGGGGATCTATTATGCTACTTAGGATGGGCAGACATCTTAAAGCAGCACAAAAAAGATCCTTAAGATATTAGTTTTCATTTCATTTGAAGGAATATCTGTTTACTTTGAGGATGTGTCGCCTATTGTTACGATCTTCCCTGCTTCGACAAAAACCCCAAATAACTTTTGACTCCTGTCAGTGGTCTCTTGTGACAACTCTGTATCGTTTATGGCACTATGTCACACAACAACAATGAACAGAACTACGGCGGTGATGAGAAACAGAAAAAAGTAAAGATGGACACAAAAGTGAGAATGTGACTGAATAGGAGACAAAACAAGAGTAATCCTGGACAGCATTGCCCAGTGTACTGGGGCGCTTCCAGGTCATGAGTAGTTTAAAGGAGAGATAGTGTGGCCTTTTTACTATTTTATTTTACAATTTCCTGAAGCCCCAGTGACATGTTCTGGTTGGAAGAAGTAAAAAGCACCCCTCTCAACCAGGTCTTTACAGCTCTGTTTGCAGCAGCTGGTTTATCAGATCTACTGTGGAAATGCAGTCAGTGTTGCAACCTTGAGGTACTTTCAAGGTACAGCAAATGCAAGGTGAAGAAAGATGGATGGAGGTAAAGATTTGGAGGCTGGATTATTCTACTTTTTATTCTAAAAAGATGGGGTAGGGGAGTAAGGTGGTAGCAGAGTGGCTTCGTGGTTAGAGACGATGCCTCACACACTCACTGAGGCTGAACTCGTGTGTGAAGTTTGTGTGTCTCCTCCTGGTTGTGTGGGTTTTCTCTCAGTACTCTGCCTTTCTTACACATCCGAAACATGTTACAGATTAATTATTGATTATAAATTGTCCATAAGTGTGGCCCTGCAATGGACTGGCAAACTGTCCAAAGTGACTGGTAGGATAGGCTCCAGCAGACCCCCGTGACCCAGAATTGAAATAAGTGGGTACAGATGAATGCAGGATGGATGTGAGGCCAGGTTTATTGTTCCATTTATCTTTAGCTTGCAGTACACTTTAATAAGAATTCTAACATTCATTGTTTATACTGACACAAAAGCAGTAATTACAAAAAACAAAAACGTGTCCACTATGCAGGACATGCAACAAAGGAAACTACACACAATCAATGTAAGACGACCCAACAACTGCAACTACAGACATGACTGTCAGACTCAAATAAAAACTGAACACAGCCAGCAGAACTAAGTAACAAATAACGCTAAATATGAAATAAACAAATATCTAACACTGGTAAAAGCTGTTTGGTTTCCAGCAGATAAAAGACCTCAAACCATAAATACTCGGGTGACAAATGATCGAGACGATTGAATAGGTTTGTTTTATTTGTTTTCTCCTCTAAATAGCAGGTCGTCAATGATGTAATAGTAATAATCAATGGTCATTTTTTTCTTTTCCTTTTTCTTTCTTTTCCATTTTTCTCCATGTCTTCTCCAGATGCTCCAGATTCTGTCTCAGTGTCAGTGAGTTCCTCTGCTGTGATAAAAGAGGGAGCTTCAGTGACTCTGACCTGCAGCAGCGATGCAAACCCAGCAGCCAGTCACACCTGGTACGAGAGGAGAAATCCACACCAACCTGTTGGTAATCACACGCGTCTCACCTTCAGCTCCATCCAGCCGTCAGACTCTGGACTGTATTACTGTGAAGCCGAGAACGAGCTGGGAAGGAGGAGGTCTGCTGACACACGTGTGGATGTGAAATGTGAGTAACAACTTATTTAGAAACAAAACATTACATTTATCAAGTCCATCCATCCATCCATCCATTATCTATACCCGCTTACTCCGTCTCCGGGTCACGGGGTCTGTCGGAGCCTATCCCGACGCCTAGTAGGCGGAAGGCAGGGGTCCACCTGGACAGGTCACCAGTCCATCGCAGGGCCACATACAAGACAGACAATCATGCACACTCACATTCACACCTACAGGCAATTTAGAATGATCAGTTAACTTAGTATGCATGTTTTTGGAAGTTTTTTCACTAATTTTAACTATACTTGCTTCAAACTTTCAATTCAAACATTCAAATTTTTAAATTTGTCCAGACACCATTCTATTTGTACTTTAAGTCTTCCTGACTTCCAAGTCTAAGCCTTCAGATAATCGGTTAGTGTCCATACTGGTTCTGCTGGTCCTCAGTGCTGCTTTTGATACATAATGTTTATTGATAGAATGATGGAGTCCATAACTACATAGAGAGAGATACAGCTCAATCAACATATTTGCCAATATCTGTGGTACATTACTAATTTAGATTAAAAAAGTGTCATTTCTATTTTCTTCATCAGATGCTCCAAAGTGGCCCTCTGTGTCTGTGAGTTCTCCGGGTGAGATAATAGAGGGCAGCTCAGTCAATTTGACCTGCAGCAGTGACGCCAAACCAGCAGCAAACTACACCTGGTACAAGGAGAATGAAGCCTCACCAAAAGCATCAGGAGAAACGTTCACAATAGTTGACATCAAACCTAAAGATGGAGGATATTACTACTGTGAAGCCGAGAACGAGCTGGGAAGGAGGAGGTCTGCTGACACACGTGTGGATGTGAAATGTGAGTAACAACTTATTTAAAAACAAAACATTACATTTATCAAGTCTGTGTGTTTAATCAAGCAGTGATTTTTTCACAAATTTTAACTATACTTGCTTCAAAACTTTGATTCAAACTTTAAATTTGTCCAGACACCATTCTTGGCTTATAGTTGTACTTTAAGTCTTCCTGACTTCCAAGTCTAAGCCTTCAGATAATGGGCTAGTGTCCATACAGGTTCTGCTGGTCCTCAGATAATCGGTTAGTGTCCATACTGGTTCCGCTGGTCCTCAGATAATTGGTTAGTGTCCATACTGGTTCTGCTGGTCCTCAGATAATTGATTAGTGTCCATACTGGTTCTGCTGGTCCTCAGATAATGGGTTAGTGTCCATACAGGTTCTGCTGGTCCTCAGTGCTGCTTTTGATACTGTAGATCACACTGACAGACTGGAGTTTGTTGTTAAGATTGAAGAGACAGCAGTAAGTTGGTGTAAATCATATCTGTCTGATAGATTCCAGTTTCTTCGTGTTCATTTTTTTTTTTTTTTTTTTTTTTTTTTTTTTTTTTTTTTTTTTTTTTTTTTGCCCTTGTTTGCACATATATTTATGATTGATACCATGTTGGTATAACCGGAGTTGTATATATGCATTTTAATCTAGTAACCAAGGGTGTTTTGTATGTGTGGGTGTGTGCAAGTGTGCTACCTTCACCAGCCCTCATAACAGTCAAACTATATTTTTATTGATCCCTGGAGAAATCAAACAAGATAAAAGTAAAGGGAGAGTCAGAAAGAGGGATATAAATATTCTGCAGAGGAGGGCTAGAGTCACCGGGTGTGGAGGGTGAGGAGAGAGAGAGCAGGAGAGAGAGACGAGACAGTGGTGGTGCAGTCTGGTGTCTGTGTTGTAATATGCATCAAGAAGAGTTTATAATGTGTTGTTTAAAGAGTAAAAAGTGGACACAAGACAATCAGGTGTTATAAGCAAAAAAGAAAACAGAGAAAAAGGGGGAGGAGCTTTCTATTTACAATCACATCATTTGAGCGTTTGGGGGGGGTTGGAGGCAGTATTGAAAAGTCATATATATAATAGGCATAGAAGTATTTAAATAGTCATACATGTCCACATATATCAAAATAAAGTTATAAACATAGAAGATAGATAAATAATCCATACACACACACACACACACACACACACACACACACACACACACACACACACACACACACACACACACACATTCATACAATCAATGAAAATAAACCGTGGATTAATGTGTGGACATCTAAGAGTTTTGCTATGCATAGGTGTAAAATACATATGCACATGTACATGATTATACATACATACAAATATACATTGATACATGCTGTACAGGTGTGCCTAATTGAAGTACACACATATATATATATATATATATATATACATACATACACACATACATACCTATATATATACATATATATATATATACATATATACATATATACACATACACACATAAGTATCTATTCATATGATATACATACACATACCTTTAAATCATTGCATATAGTATATCAGTATATGCATACACTTTGCATGTTCATGTCACAATACATTTCCCCGTAATCATTTACTTACACTCATGCAACTCATATTCATACATACATACATACATACATATATACACACACCCATGCATATCATCCATATAAGTATATACATCCACTTGCATGTATCCACATACACCTAAATAGATACATGCACATAGGGTTCTTCGTGTTCATGAGGTTTCTTCAGTACAGACGAGGGTCTGCTATGGTGTCCCGCAGGGTTCACAGCTTTCCCTCCTTTATCTCAGTCCTCAGTTATTAATTAGAAGTATCTCATCAGTATAATTGTCTCCATTGTTCTTGTAGTTTGTTGTGCTGGTCTGTCTCCTCTTTTTCTCTTCTGTACATGTTTGCAGACCCGAACCTCAGGAGCTGCATCCTGACCTGCAGTCCCACCTCTGACCATCCCAGTGTTCACCTCCACCTGTCTGTATAGACGTCTCTGTTGGAGACCTGCTGACATCCTGACCTGCAGTCCTCGTCTTAGTTCTGCTGCTGATAGATAATTATACTAATGCGTCTTGTCTTTTGTACCTTTGGCGGTGTGTCTGTCTCTCTCTCTCTTTACTTCCTGTTCTACCCGGCTGGTCTTCAGCAGGAGGGTCCCCCCTTTATGATCCAGGTCCTGATCCAGGTTTCTTCCCTCTTAAAGGGGAGTTTTTCTTGCTGCTGTTTAGTTTAAGGTTTTTCTCCCACAAGGGGAGTTTTTACCTGCCGTTGTTTATGTAATATTTGCTCGGGGTCATGTTCTGGGTCTCTGGAAAGATCCTGGAGACAACTTGTGTTGTAATAGACACTAAATAAAGTGAATTGAAGACACAGTATTGTCTGCTTTACTGACCCTCTTTCCAAGACTTTTTCTTGCAGGTTCCTCTCACTATTGTGGCCTAACTAACAGAGAAAAAAAAATGCAGTTTTCTTTACACATACATTTCTTTCACAATCACATCTATCGCTGCATCTAAAAAATGTCCATCTCCATCTCTGTTTTTGCTTCATGTCAACAGGCAGACATGCGGGATGAGGATGCACATTTAGACTTCCTTATATGGTGGTCCGTGGACCTGCATATATCTTTGCATTACATTATATCTGTGACAAACTGATACAAACGAATGGCTGCATCTGAGCTAAATTAGGTGTGATGACGTTCAATCAGCTGTATCAACTAACAACTACTAATTTTGACTAAAAAAGTGTCATTTCTATTTTCTTCATCAGATGCTCCAAAGTTGCCCTCTGTGTCTGTGAGTTCTCCGGGTGAGATACTAGAGGGCAGCTCAGTCAATTTGACCTGCAGCAGTGATGCCAAACCAGCAGCAAATTACACCTGGTACAAGGAGAATGAAGCCTCACCAAAAGCATCAGGAGAAACGTTCACAATAGTTGACATCAAACCTAAAGATGGAGGATATTACTACTGTGAAGCCCGGAACAGCTGGGGACACCAAAACTCCACCTTACACTTGATTGTTGTGTCAAGTAAGTTGTTTCTTCAGAAAGTGTGTGTATGTGTGTGTGTGTGTGTGTGTGTGTGTGTGTGTGTGTGTGTGTGTGTGTGTGTGTGTGTGTGATTATCTTATGATCAGAACAGTGATGATTGAAGCTGGAGCTTTTCTATTATATCTCTGTGGTATTTTGACCAAATTATGTCACATCAAGAACACAACAAATTCTGTCAGATTTGACTTCCATAAGTCTTGTGTCCACGTTCTTCCAGTCTTAATGAAGTAGTCTGTTTTCCTTTCAGAGTAAAGCTTCAGAAGTGGACGAGCAATTGTCACATTCAACCCAGCTGCTTCACATTTAGCCATCCCAGAATGCCCTGAAGTCACATACTAACGAGGAATATACTCTACAGTAACACTCTTGTGGTCACTATTGTTGTTTATATTCTTTGTTCATCGCACATTAAAGGTGGAACTGATCATTTTTTATTAATAATTGGAGGATTACTTGCCTATTACCTGTAAGTTTTGAACTTGTCCCTTTTTTAAAATTCAAATTAATCTTGAATATCACTGTTCATTGTGACAGCCGGTTGCAGCAACCCAACGTATACTAGTCGCCTTGTTTATCTTCGTGTTTCTTTACATCATGATGTGCTTGAAGGATTCAGCTGTTACTTCTGACACTTCTGTTATGATGAGTAACCACTGCAAAAAGACCTGAGTATAAGCAGGAACTCTGAAAATCCAAAACGCACCTGGACCCCAAATCTCTGAAAATGTGGATCAGGAGCAAAGCAGAGCAGGAGAAAGAGGAAGCTAGAAGTTAAAGCGTCGTTTTTTCCTTGATCATAGCGGGCAGGACATCTTTTACCAATAAGACGGATGAGCTTGGAGCACTCAAGAGGGCATAAAGGGCCACCATAAAGGTTGTACGATGTAGCAAATTCCCAACTCCGACATCTCCCTACCCAACTTCAGACCGTATGGACAGACGGAGATCTGAATTTATGATTAAAACAGGAAGCTCTCGTTTTTGCACATGACAGCAGTGTTGACATCAAGTACAAAACAACGAATTAAACAACGCTAAACCACTGTGAGATGGGCTCAGACTGAAGATCTATTATTGTTGTTGGGCTTCATAATACACACTAAACACCTTGTAATTTAGTACTTTTTCCACTGTTCATGATTAACCAATGTGTCTCAGGTTCAGAGAACTCAGCTGCTGGATCCACCATTGCTATTCTTTTGGCTGTAATATTCCTATCTGCCCTCATATTTATTAGGTGAGAAACACAGTTTCATTGGATTTGTAATTTAGTACCTTACTTATTAATGCTTTACTTATTTATTGATTGCTCTTTGCAGAAGAAAGAAATTCTTGAAGCAAACCTCAGAGTCCAGAGGGAGACAAGAAAACGCTGCAGAGGTGAGGAAGAGCAGGTCTGGTTTTAGTCTGAACTCTGATTTCAGATATCAGAGCTTGGTGTTCCCTTCTTTCTTCCCTCTTCACCCAGATAAAGACTGGTTTCTTCTGTCATCCAGTCAAATGATATATTTGTTCCCTTCATTCGTTTCCTTCTGTGTCATGAATCATGTGCTGAGACAGGAACGGTGAGCAACACCTTCACTAAAGCAGTAAACAGAACAGTCTACTGTACATCTAAAACCGCCACAGGTTTCTTTCCTTTTTCTTTTCTTTCGATTTGGTTCAGCAGGTAGAATAAGTTCTTCTACACAATACCTGTGTGTTATCAGGTGATTCTGTATCAGAGGAAGATGCAACCAGGCTCGTAAGAGCAGTCATGTGTGTCAACCAGCTGCCGGATAAGAGGACGACGGCAGCGTGATGGCGCAGCGGAGAGCAGCAACTGAGCCGCCTCCTCTTAGACCCTGAGCCGCCTCCTCTTAGACCCTGAGCCGCCTCCTCTTAGACCCTGAGCCGCCTCCTCTTAGACCCTGAGCCGCCTCCTCTTCGACCCTGAGCCGCCTCCTCTTCGACCCTGAGCCGCCTCCTCTTAGACCCTGAGCCGCCTCCTCTTCGACCCTGAGCCGCCTCCTCTTCGACCCTGAGCCGCCTCCTCTTCGACCCTGAGCCGCCTCCTCTTAGACCCTGAGCCGCCTCCTCTTAGACCCTGTGTAGTCAATAATGTCACTTCAAAATGAATGATTAAATTATCAGACTGCACATATTGTTAGTAATTAATTTATGTGCCACATGTCAGAACATGGTTGTGAAGAAGACCGTGAGCAGACTCGTGTTCAGTTTGAGACAGAATTATCTAACAGGATTATATTTAACTTGTATATGAACGTTTAAGTCTCTATATGTTATGATGCTCCTGTAATCAGCAATAAATTATTTAAAAAAAAATCAACCTAAAAACAAAGAAAATGGACCAGATGAAAAAGAAGTTAGTTTTCTGGGTTGATTTTCTGAGATTCAAACACTCCGAAATAAACAAACAAACAAAAAGAATAACACAAATTAACAACACTACAGTTAGACCGGCGTCGAGGACTTATTAAGTTTGAGTGGTCTGTTGCTGCTTCTCTGTTTGACGAATATGGAGGTTGAAACATGTCAAATGCTCTTCCTGCTGCAGCCTCTCTTCCCTCTCTTTCTTCTCTTTCCTCTCTCTTCCTCTCTCTTCCTCTCTCTTCCCCTCTTTCCTCTCTTCCTCTCTTCCCCATTTCCTCTCTTCCCCTCTTTCCTCTCTTTCATCTCTTTCTCCTCTTTCCTCTCATTCGTCTCTTTCCTCTCTTTCCCCTCTTTCCTCTCTTTCCTCTCTTTCCTCTCTTTCCCCTCTTTCCTCTCTCTTCCCCTCTTTCCTCTCTTCCTCTCTTTCCTCTCATTCCTCTCGTTCCTCTCGTTCCTCTCTTTCCTCTCTTCCCCTCATTCCCCTCTTGCCTCTCATTCCTCTCTTTCCTCTCTTCCCCCTTTCCTCTCTTCCCCTCTTTCCCCTCTTTTCATCTCTTTACTCTCTTTCCTCTTTCCTTTCCCTTCCCCTCTTTCCTCTCTCTTCCCCTCTTTCCTCTCTTCCTCTCTTTCCTCTCATTCCTCTCATTCCTCTCGTTCCTCTCTTCCCCTCATTCCCCTCCATCCTCTCATTCCTCTCTTTCCTCTCTTCCCCCTTTCCTCTTTTCCCCTCTTTCCTCTCTTACCTCTCTTCCTCTCGTTCCTCTCATTCCTCTCTTTCCCCTCTTACCTGTCTTTCCTTTCTTTCCTCTCTTCCTCTCTTCCCCTCTTTCCTCTCTTTCTTTCTCTGTATTGATCTTTGAATGATTTAGTTTGAGTGTTAAGGGAGCAGTCACAGTCAGTGCAGGGTTTTGGGATGCTGGTGTGAATCTTCATGTCTCAGCCCTGCGTCCAATGTTTTCTGTGTCCTCATCTCACGTCTCCTACAGGACAATGAACATCACTAACTTTAAATGTTTACATACCAATGTTCTAATATTGTAAAGGCCGTATTCACTCTTCAGCCAAATGCAGCTCCAGAATTTCACAACCTGTCGGCCGCGGACTTCAGAAGACGAGCAGACAATCAGGACAGCGTTCTGTACGCCAGCGTACGTTTCCATGGGAGCCGCGAGGATCCTCTGTACTCCAACATCATGCCAGCTAAGAGACAAAAAGCAGACAAAGAGGAGGAGGAGTTGGTGTACACTCTTGTCAAATGTACAAATAAAAAACCCAGGTGACTGGTTTTCACGAGGTTCTGTCAATATTGAGTTTTTAGTGACCTTTTCTCTTCATAAAGTGTTTAGAGAATAAACCCAACTTTATCTGACTCCTGCTCCACTTTACACACAGTATTTGTGTTTTGCCTGCAGATATTGAAGTTAGTCAGAAAGTAAATATTTCAGTTGTTCATCCAATAGATGAGGTTATGGTCGTTGAACTAATACTGTTCTTTTCTGCATTTTGTTTGCTTTTTTGTGTTTTCATTGTTTGGTATTGATAACTTGCTGAACTGATTACTGAATAATAATATGTTATTCAATAAAGAACTTCTGTTGATGTCGTTTGTTTGACCAGACTTTTCCAATTGTCATTTTATCTATCTGCTCCTGCTGCTGTCGACTTTCTGAAAGACAGAATAAATCAATATCTTATGATCACCAGTCACGTTAATGACTTAGTTACTTGGACAACAGAACATCTTATTTCTGTACCAATCCTGTTTACTTTGGATAATATTAAGGGATCGTAAAAGCCCTGCTCCCATAAAACCCTAGATGTTGATCAACAATACCCTGGGCAACACCGATGACAAAGAAAGAAGCAGGTATCTGGCAAATGCTTGGTGACCTGTTGCTGGACATCACAAGGGGGAAATGACCACTAGCGGGACTGTGTAGCTGTTTCAGTGACCTCCTTGGGATCGGTTTGGTTGCTGCTGGGTTGTCATGATTGTCCATGGATTGAAAAAAAGTTAGAGTAGTAAAGTAGAGAAGTCTTATCGGTCTACTGCTGATAGAAAATTTTAATATTGTATCCTGTCTTGTACCTTTGACGGTGTGTCTGTCTCTCTTCGCTCTTTACTTCCTGTTCTACCCGGCTGGTCTTCAGCAGGAGGGTCCCCCCTTATGATCCAGGTCCTGATCCAGGTTTCTTCCCCTTTATGATCCAGGTCCTGATCCAGGTTTCTTCCCTCTTAAAGGGGAGTTTTTCTTGCCACTGTTTGGCTGTTGTTTATGTAATAATTGCTCGGGGGTCATGTTCTGGTCTCTGGAAATAACCTGGAGACAACATGTGTTGTAATAGACGCTTTATGAATTGAATTATATATATATATATATATATATATATATATATATATATATATATATATATATATATATATATATATATATATATATATATATATATATATATATATATGGGCATGAAACATAACACACCTTACACTGCAAGTAGACAAATATGTGTTTGGATGTGGTCTATCTTTCAGTTAACGTAACAAGTCCAAGTGGGGTCACAGAGCAGCGCACGCTGGTGTAGACGGGTTCTGCGTGCACTGCAGGAGTTCTGGTTGAAAGCTGAAGGACAGCTGTCTGTCAAGTGTGGTGACTGGAACAGGTCCTGTGAGATCCAGTTTCACTGGCAGTGTTGCACAATCCTTTTCAGACATGTTAAACAGGTTTTGTGTATTGTTATGTGTGCATGTGTACTGGTCTGTACATAGATGTGTGCACATTGAGTGAAGATTTATACGTTTATTATAACAGATCCATTTATACATTTACAAGGGGTTCTGCATGTTCAAATATATGTATATATTTGTCTGTTAAATTAATACTAGTGTTACCGTTATCCTTAATACAGTCTGTTTTAATAGTCTGTAATGAACGAGTGAACTACAGTTTTGTGATTCTCTTAAACATGAAACATGTACGTTTCTACATGTGCAGAAATGAAGGTAAACAGCATAAAATAAGGACAATAAGGAGAAAATAAGGAGATCTGGATTTTAATTCAGTCATAGAAACTTCTCAACTTTAAACCAAAGTGTCTGTTTCACAACAGCAAAACCATCCTTTGATCTGATGAAACAACATTTAAATTTGTCTTCAGAAACCTCCATTGTCATCTTGTGTTAACAACTTTGTGAACTAACAGCAGCAGTGTCAGGATGGCCGAGTGGTCGAAGGCGCCAGACTCAAGGACGGGTTCCTTCAGCTTCACTGAGGATTCTGGTCTCCAAATGGAGGCGTGGGTTCAAATCCCACTTCTGACAACTGTTTTAACAAACATGCAGACAAATGAAGTGTAAAGTTATTTCTGGTCACTGTGGATGTGGGAGCATCTCTTTAAAACACCTGCTCTTCCAGGAGCAGCATCAACTTCAGACATCAACGGATGTTTGACCAAAACATCTGCTCTCCCAGTCGTGTGTGAAATAAGTTGCAGATATAAGCAGCAGTTTTCCTCTAAACTGGATCCCAATTTGTGTCTGGTGAATGACCCAGATGATCCCAGCTGCATGAGAAAATCCAGAGAATCCAAAAGCGCTGGTCATATTTAAAGTAAAATCCTGCCAGGAGGAGAGTTCAGATTGCTGCCATGGCTCTGCTGAGATTTGAACCCAAAACCTCCTGTTCACTAGAGAGACACTTTGACCAACTAAGCCACAGACTCTCCAGGAAAAGTCTTCAACTTGTTCTAAAACCTTGTAGACACACTGAGGTGGATGCACCTCTCCGGCGGCTTCCTTCCTTCCTCCCTCCTCTGCGGCTTCCTTCCTTCCTCCCTCCTCTCCGGCGGCTTCCTTCCTCCTTCCTCTGTGGCTTCCTTCCTTCCTCCCTCCTCTCCGGCGGCTTCCTTCCTTCCTCCCTCCTCTGCGGCTTCCTTCCTTCCTCCCTCCTCTGCGGCGGCTTCCTTCCTCCCTCTTCTCCGGCGGCTTCCTTCCTTCCCCCCTCCTCTCCGGCGGCTTCCTTCCTTCCTCCCTCCTCTCCGGCTGCTTCATTCCTCCTCCTTGTGCCATGTTTCGTGCGCTGACCTGCTCACTTCTGCTGTCTTTAGTGGAGTAACAGAGCAGAGCGCTGCGTGTTGATCAAATCCAAAGTGATTCAGTGCTTTGTAGTAATTCATAAAACACCTACATTCAGGGGTTTTGTGGTGGGGGAAACATATTTATTTCTCACTATGTAGGACTGCAAAATCAAACATTTATAAATCACCTAATTTTCTTTTTCACTTTATTTCACACGTGTTTCTGTCTTGATCACTTTACTTCACTTTCTCGTGTCAAACTACTTTTTTACGTTATGACATTGTGTTTCAATTTATTTATTTCACATTATTTTTATTTATATATTTTATTTTATACCTGATCCTGCATTTCCATTTTACATTCACATTTCTTATCTTGGTTGTATTTGATTTTTTCTCTATTTTTAAAGTATTTATCTATATTAAGAGTAAAAGCATTTGGGTGTGTAAGTGCTAAACAGTGTGGCAAAATCGTTTTTTTTTTTTTTTTTTTTTTTTTTTTTTTTTTTTTTATCTGGACTTGAGGAAATTTAGGGGAACATATGTTGGTGTATAAAAGTGAGCTTCAGTACTTTATAGTTTGACACCAACCACGACTTTGATCAAAAATGAAGGTCTCAAGCTTAATCTTAAAGGCAGAGAGGGTGTCTGCTTCCCAACAAACTGGCAGCTGGTTCCACAGGTACCAGTGGAGAAGATGGTTGCTGATGATCAATCAGCAACTACCCGCTCCACCTCCTGGTGCGTGTGCGTGTGTGGGAGAGAGAGGCTCTGAAAAGTGAGTTTGATTTAAAAAGTGTGTATCTTTGTGTTGTCGTGTGCTGTACACGTATTAGTAATGTATGTACGCATGTAAGGATGTACTAAAATCAGCTTAGAGGGGCTCTTTTGACAGTTTCTAACTATAACGTAGTGAAACACACACCAAAACATCCATCCATTATCTGTACCCGCTTTATCCGTTTCCAGGTCACGGGGGTCTGTCGTAGCCCATCCCGACGCATATCAGGCGAAAGGCAGGGGTACACCCTGGACAGGTCGCCAGTCTATCCAGGGCCACATACAAACAACCAATCACACTCACATTCACACCTAGGGAGAATTTAGAAAGATCAATTAACCTACCCTGCATGTTTTTGGACTGTGGGAGGACGCTGGAGTACCCGGAGGGAACCCACGCAAGCACGGGGAGAACATGCAAACTCCACACAGAAAGACCCACCGGGCCGGGAATTGAACCGGGAACCTTCTACACCAAAAACAACAACAACATTCTACACTCAAACCCTCCGTGCTGCACAATCAATACATTCTAGACACAAAGTGCAAGTAGAAGTACACACTATTACTACAAATAACAATCAACCCTCTAGAGTTAAAATTGACTATCCAATAAAGCACAAATGTCTCACAAGCTAGATTTGTATTATCCAAATGCAAAACCTAAATAAGATCAGATGAAAAGGTACATCTGGTCCTAAACAGAAAATGATTTTTCTTTAGAAAAACGTTCAAAATAAATTATACTTCTGCCAAATATCAGGCAACATAGAACTGAAGACATGAATGCATGTCTTAGGCCAATATATCAATACAACAATAGTTCAATAATATTTTATTTTTGGTGCATTTTTACACTCAAGGTCATCCTGCATTCGATTAAGAAATCAGAAAAGACATTAAATAAAACGTTTCTAAACATAGAGGCAGCAGGCTGCAGGTGAGCAGGCTGGTTGGACCAGATGGGTCCAGAGTTGAGACTTGGATGAGCCAGTCCCTGGTCTGAAGCTCAGGTGGTGCAGAGCTCCAGAGCCGTGGAGGTGAGACGGGCAGAGGACACAGGCAAATGTAAATGGACGCATTTCTAAATATCTGTAAGGTAATTGTGTGGTTTGAGAGCCACAACTGTTGATGTGTAGCAGCGATGTGCTTGACATTTGTGATGAACTGACTTATGTGAGACTGCATAACCAGGAGCACTAAGTGGCTTAAATGTGCACAGACTGATGTTGAAACTGTTCTCAAGCAGTCGTATTCATGCTTGAACCTGGGTCCTAAAGTATTTAGACACACGAGGACATGCAGATGTGATGTACCCGAGTCAGGTCCTGGCTGCTGTCAGAAGTTAATTAAAAGCCAAACGCAGTATTTAGTTCCTGTGGTGACTGAAACAGCAGACTTTTCTCTCATTTGTGTCAAATTAACAGGATGAATCAGTCTGTAAATAACCAACTTCTGATTCTGTAAATGTGGAAAGAAAAAAAAAAAAAGAAATAGTACTAGAGAAGCTTCAACATAGCTCAATATTTGGTCATTTGAATTTACCCTTTTCCTATGTTGTAATCATGGAGAACACGTGCTCTTGTTGTGAAATGCGTGGCTCTTAACCCTCCGGTCGTGTTCGCATTCAGCCCCCTACTTTAGTGTTCCCGGTCAAAATTGACCGGTCTGTTTTACCTGCTCTTAAATTAGCACACAAAAAAAATTTCACCACCAATTTTTTTATTAAACATTCTTTAGTTGAGAACAACATTTAAAAGTAGTGTCTAACAACAATTTGTAGATGTAAACATTAAATAACATCAGTGAAAATACAATTGGGCACTGAAAATGAACTACAAAATGAACATATAATACAAAAAATAAATGGAAAACCAAACACCAAACTCGACAGGGTGTGTGTGTGTGTGTGTGTGTGTGTATTCATGCACATGAGTGGCATGTGACACTCAGGTCAGAGTGGGCCTTGCAAACATAAGCATTACATTTGCAGCATGTCAGGCTCGTTTTGATGTCTCTAGGGGCACAGAGGCCACAACGCTTCCTTTTCTGGCAATGTCCTTGTTGGGGGAGAGCAGCCAGGGCAGCGGCTGGGGCTGGAGTGCGCATGCTCCTAACCAGACTGGCAGAGGCTGGTGTGCGGGGAATGTGCTGCCGTCGCTGTATAAGAGGAGTCACCAAAGCTTTCCCCAGGTCTGCGAGGAAAAATCTCCTCTTGAAACTTTTCCCCTGATTCCAGGTTGGGTCGATTGCTGTCCACACCACATACGCGTTGAAAGCTGACACATCCAGGACGTTGTGGAACAGTGCCACAGGCCAGCGAGCCGTCATCCGCTTACAGGTGTATGTACCAGTAAGCTTATCAAGGCAGTCAACGCCTCCCTTATTCTTGTTGTAGTCCTGGATCATCAGGGGCTTCCTGTCCTCTGTGGTGCTGACAGCGGCGTCTTTGTGTACTGTGCTCATCAGGATGACATTTCTGTTCTTCTTGGGAACGTATGACACAAGAGTGTGAGTGTCAGTGAATGCAAATTGTGATGAGAGTGCCTGTCTTCCTCTGGTCGATACCAGCGCAGGGGGAAGTTCAGGCTTGTTCTTCCTCACTGTCCCTACCATGGTGAGCTTTCTTTTCAGTAGCTCCTGACCAAGAGCATGTGATGTGAAGAAGTTGTCACATGTAATATTATGCCCTTGGAGACCGGTTGTCATGTCCAGCACAACACGCATGCCCTGGTTTTTTTCAGCCCTTCCAGTACTAGGTTTCCCCATGTATACCTGCATATTCCAGGCATAGCTGCTCCTGGCGTCACATGCTGCCCAGATCTTTATGCCATATTTTCCTGGTTTACTTGGAATGTACACCTTGAAGGAACACGCTCAACAACTGTTACCTCAGGGCCTGGATTGTACATAAGTGGTAGAAGCAGAAAGACATGTGTACCCACAAAAGACATTGTGTGTGTGTGTGTGAGTGAGTGTGAGTGTGTGTGTGTGTGAGCTGGGGCAGTGTGTATGGGGATGTTTTCTGTATGTTGAATGAATTTACTCTGGATACCCATTCATTTCCTATGACGTCACTTTTGACCAGGAACACCACAGGTGTAACAAGGTTGATTAAAACACTCAAAATTGAATGAAATAGGTGATCATCACTTTTATATGTTCAAGTACACAGTGTGAAGGATATCATAAGGTCTTGAGGTAATCAGATGTAAAACATAATACTTATGAGTATTATAAGTTGTAAAACGGTCAGATTTGACCCGAACACGACAGGAGGGTTAAAAGACCCGTTATGTTGAAGTCGCTGGTCTACTTGGAGCTGGTGTACTTGGTGACCGCCTTGGTGCCCTCGGACACGGCGTGCTTGGCCAGCTCGCCGGGCAGCAGGAGGCGCACGGCGGTCTGGATCTCCCTGGAGGTGATGGTGGAGCGTTTGTTGTAATGAGCCAGTCGAGACGCTTCGGAGGCGATGCGCTCGAAGATGTCGTTGACGAACGAGTTCATGATGCTCATGGCCTTGGACGAGATGCCGGTGTCGGGGTGCACCTGCTTGAGCACCTTGTACACGTAGATGGCGTAGCTCTCCCTCCTGGTCTTCCTCCTCCTCTTGCCTCCCTTGCCGGCGGTCTTGGTCACGGCTTTCTTGGAGCCCTTCTTGGGCGCGGACTTGGCGGGTTCAGGCATCGTTCAGATGAATGAGTGTCGGTGCTGACGGCGGTTGTTTTTATGGGCTTGCCAGAGCAAATCCGGCTGCGCTGTTGCTTGTCTGTGATTGGTTGAGCCTCTGAGCGGGGCGGTGTCCGTGGAAGTCGGAGTTGTTTGAATCGGCGCAGACAGCCCACTTCCACGCTGCTGTCTCGTTCACGGATCCTCGTGTACGTGAAACATGGCACTTTGCAGGGACTGTTGCTCGAAATTGGTTGTGTCAAAATTGGCAGTGTCACGTGCTGATCAAAGTTTGAAGTAAACTTGTTACTTATCACTTCTCATGTAATGTGTAAAAAAATCACTTTGCAGGGACTAAAAAACAGTCCCAGACACGTTTATGTTGTTTAGACTCCCGTTAGTTTGTACCTCTTTAGCGTGTACTCCACATCATACAGTTTAAAGTTAAAGTCCTGACATGTGTTCGATAAGTGGACTTTTGTTGAAGAAAACATGCAATTTATTTTACAGTAGTCCAAAACTTTTGAATTAAGTCAACCAGCATGCAGCAAGTGCAGGCAACATTGACTTGGGCTTCAGTGTTTCCATTTGATGCAAAAGTGTGAAAGCAGAACATAATATTCCCATGTTTGTGATGTTAAACGAGTGCAGCAGGATGTTTGTGCAGAGGGAGGAGAAAGAGAGGTGTCAGGGACTTTAGGAGGAAGCAGTTCTTTTTCACATTAGTGGCTATGGAAACAGTTTCCAGAGGTGAAGAACCCGGGCAGGAGTGAGGATGAGAATTGATGCTTAACTAAAGTGTGTATAACTTAATAAAGCATACAGTGTTATTTAATAAGAGTCAAGAGACAATATTTTCAATATTGACTATTAAACAAGCACACAGGTATAACTACTCTTAGATGAGGTGTGTGGCCCTTTAAAAGGGCCTTTTGGAGTGGAGATTGGTTGTTTTTAACCCCCGAATCCGTACAGGGTCCGTCCCTGTCTCTTGAGGGCGTAAACCACGTCCATGGCGGTGACGGTCTTCCTCTTGGCGTGCTCCGTGTAGGTGACGGCGTCACGGATGACGTTCTCCAGGAAGACCTTGAGCACACCGCGGGTCTCCTCGTAGATGAGTCCGGAGATGCGCTTGACTCCGCCGCGGCGAGCCAGACGGCGGATGGCGGGTTTGGTGATGCCCTGGATGTTGTCCCGCAGGACTTTGCGGTGCCGCTTGGCGCCTCATTTTCCGAGTCCCTTCCCTCCTTTGCCTCTGCCGCTCATTTTATTTAAATAGCTATTTCGAATATTGAATAAAACACAAGCAAAGGAGTTGACCATTATAACTTCTGTCGGACAACGTATTTGAAGACAGGGGCGGAGCTTCTCTTTCTCCGTATTCCTGCTTATTAGTCATTTTAGTGTTTTAGCGCCATCTACTGAGAAACAACAGGTAGTAAAATATTTCATAATTTAGTCGTGACTTGGTTCCATGTTTTTATTTACGGCTGCGTTTCAATAATTTATGCACTTTATTTTTGCATCTCACTTGTTTTATTCTTCTTAACGTATGTTTGTCTTTAATTTTCATGTTAAACGCACAACGTGAACCAACTGATGAACATGGTAAAAAACGGTTTGTGAAGAGATTGAGTGGTGGGCTGGAGTGTGGAGGACCCAGGTTCAAGCCCAGGGCTTCCCACAATGGTAAATCACTAGGGCCTCCTGAGCAAGGCCCTTAGCTCCCAATTGCTCCCCGGGGCGATGGTTCTAGCAGCCCCACTGCTCACTACTGAAACTAGTTGATGGGTTAAAAGCAGAGACTAATTTCGGTGTGCATCGTACATACAGCATGTGCATGATGTCCACACTGACATGAAAGAAAGGAAAAAAAGAAAAAAAAAAGACAATCCAAAAATAAACCCAAAGTCTTCAAATACTTTAAACAGGCGATGATGTAATGCATAAAAAAAACGTTGGTGCAAAGCAGCACTGATGACTTTATTCTCCAAACTACATCCAGTTGCAGCCCCCCCCAAACCCTGATTTCAGTGTTTTACAAACCTTGTATGTCAAAGCTGTTGTGTGTTAACTTTGCTGGACTGTTGCAGCAGTTTCTCTTGAACAGGGACATTTTTCTGCTTTGTTTTTACAACTGATTGTTTTTAAGGAAGAAGATAATGTGTATGATATTTGGTTTTATTTTGTAGTGGGACATATATGTTTTGCACACATAAGTACATGAATTGCAAATTTTGGTCTGTTTGTCATCCAGCAGCAGAAGTGCTTGGACCAGAGAAATATGACAAGTCATGTGACATGTGGTCTCTGGGGGGAATCGTGTACATTTTGTGAGTTTCATGTGTACCCGGGACTCATACAACTTATTCAAAGGATGATAAACTGATGTCAGTCTCTTCTCTTTCTAGCAGATTGTGCGGGTTTCCTCCAGTCTCCTCAAACACGGGTCAGGCCATCTCTCCAGGCATGAAACAGAGGATCAGGTTGGGCCGGTCCGAGTTTCCAAATCCAGAGTGGGCTGATGTTTCCGAGGAAGGTCAGGCTTCCAGTCCCAATGTATGAAATACTGTGGAAAAAACAGACATTTCTCTTAACTTCAACAGTGCTGGATGTGATATGCTGCATTTTTGCTGCCTGTTTATTCTTGAATATTACACCTTTGGAAATTCAAATATTTTTACATTTAAGACATGTTGATAAGTTGTAACATTGTTGTAGATGCACGTTGCATGAAGCTCATCCTTCACTTACTGAAGACAGACCCCAGTGAGAGGATGACAACTGGACAATCATGACTCATCCTGGGATTAGTGCATGTTTATAGCTCCAACCCTGAGTGTGTGAACATGCGGCCACTTTCCTGTGTAATAATGGTTGTTAAAGTTTTTACACAACAGCAATCAATGGTGGTCCCTCCAACGCCTCTGCACACTTCTGGGGTTTTGACTGAGGACAAGCAGCTCTGGGACGACGTAAAAGTGAGAATTGTCCTACATGGATGTGTTTGTTTGTGGCCACAAGGCGGCAGCAAAGTGTCCGATCACATTTACAGCATGAATTGTTTCTACAGGAGGAAATGAGCAGCGCCTCGGCCACCGTGCACATAGACTCTGAGCAGGTAAAGACCAAAGACTTGGACGTATCTAACAAGCCTCTGTCGAACAGGAGATGCAGGAGGCCAGTGGCTGGAGGAGGTGATGGTGCAGAGGAAGCTGACGGAGGAGATGGTGACGGAGGAGCAGAGTGTAACCGGCACAGAGGAGCTGCATGAGCTGAACAGCACGGTGAACAGATGACTGCAGTTGTTTACTTCCTTGACGCCGACACAAATAAAAAGCATGTTAATCATTTGGAGAAAGTTCTACATAAATGTTCATCTGCACATCTGTGATGAGAATTACAGACGGCTAAAATGATCCTCTGAAAACCCTCAGTTCATCCTGATCTGTTCACCCCGAAAGATCAGTTCACGTTCAGCCACTAAGTCACTCACTTGTAAAAAGTAAAGTCCTTTATTGCAGTGGTCCCCAACCCCCGGGCCGCGGACCGGTACCGGTCCGTGGATCAATCAATACCGGGCCACACAAGAATTATTTTATTTCTTTTTTATGTATTATCTGATCAAGTGGTCTTTTTTAAAACGTATTTTATTTTGAAATGACCGTATTGTCCTCGCTGTTACATCTCCTCATATAAGCGCCAAAATTTAACCCAGCTAGCAAAATGAGTAAACAGGCATCTTTGGAAAGTTTCTTTGTGAAAGGGAAAAGGCACAATGAAGAGAGAGAAGAGCAGCCTACGACTTCCAAGAAAAAGGTTTTAGCAGACAGCACCAGGAGTCCTACTTGAAGTATGGATTTATCGCGACAGGTGATTCCCACACACCAAGCCCGCTCTGCATAATATGCGGTGACCAGCTCTCAAATGAGGCAATGAAGCCTTCAAAACTGCTTCGCCACTTAGAGACCAAGCACCCAGGAATAAAAGACAAGCCCCCGGAGTATTTTGAAAGAAAAAAACATGAACACGAAAAACAGAAGAAATTACTGAGGGCCACCACATCAGTAAATGAAAATGAACTGAGAGCATCATACTTGGTGGCGAATCGCATTGCTAAGGCTAAAAAGCCATTCACTATTGGTGAAGAATTGATCTTGCCCTCCACTAAAGACACTTCTAGGAGAGGATGCTGGTAAAAAGATATCACAGGTGCCTCTGTCGGAAAACACAGTGACTCTGCGCATTGAGGAAATAGCGCAAGACATTGAAACACAGTTGTTGGAGAGGATTGATAAATCACGGTGGTACGCACTCCAGGTTGATGAATCTACTGATGTTGACAACGAGGCCTTACTGCTTGTTTATGTGCGATATATTTATCAGGAGGATGTGCATGAGGATTTGTTATGTGCACTTTCATTGCCAACCAACAGCACAGCCGCAGAACTGTTCAAATCGCTGGATGGTTACATAACAGGAAAACTGAAATGGTCCTGTTGTGTCGGCATATGTACCGACGGCGCTGCTGCCATGACCGGACGGCTGTCTGGATTAACTGCTCGGATTAAGGAGGTTGCACCTGAGTGTGAATCCATGCATTGTATCATTCACAGGGAAATGCTTGCAAGCTGAAAAATGCCACTGGAATTAAACAGCGTAATGAAAGATGTCGTTAAAGTTATGAACCACATCAAAGCACACGCGCCAAACTCGCGCCTTTTTGAGCAGCTTTGTGAGGAGATGGATGCGGAGCACAGACGCCCTCTCTTACACACAGAGATAAGATGGTTATCTCGTGGGAAATCACTGGCCAGAGTGTTTGAACTATGAGAGCAGCTGCAGAGATTTTTCTCAGAAAAGAAGTCACCGCTGGCAGCACATTTCAGTGTCGAGGAATGGGTCACAAAACTGGCTTATTTGTGCGACATATTCAGCTTGCTCAATGAACTCAACCTGTCACTCCAGGGAAAATGACAACTATGTTTAAGTTGTCAGATAAAGTAGCTGCATTTAAAGCCAACTGGATTTGTGGGGACGGCGCGTGAACAGGGGCATATTGGACATGTTTCAAACATTAGCGGGGATTTTGTGTGAGACTGAGCCTGCGCCCTCACTCACCAAACTGGTGCACGATCACCTGTCTTTGCTGTTAAAGGAGTTTGAGCGCTACTTCCCAACCTCAAAGGACCCACGAATGGCCAAGGGATGGATCCGCGACCCATTTGTCCACAAACCAGCTGAATCCAGCATGTCACGTGCAAGAAGAAGACCAACTGCTGGAGATTGCAAATGACGGCGGCCTTAAAGGAGTGTTCGAGTCAACGACGCTGCCGGTGTTCTGGATTAAAGTCATGGCAGAAAACCCAGAGATCGCCAACACAGCACTGAAAATCCTGTTGCCATTTCCAACATCCTCTCTGTGTGAAGCGGGGTTTTCTGCAGTGACAGCCACCAAAACAAAGCAAAGGAGTAGACTGGACATTAGCAACACACTCCGGGTGTCTTTGTCTACCATTACCCCCAGGTGGGACCATCTCATTGCAAGCAAACAAGTCCAGGGCTCCCATTGATTTAGCATTATGGTGAGTTCAAACTTTCATGCACTTTATTCTCGTTCTTATGGTGTATCTGCATCTTATTTTGAAGGCATGTAAACGTCACCATAGCAACCAGTACCAGCGCGTTAGGGCTGTGGTCGGTAACACAGAGGTGAGGGAGAGGGGAAAGGAGAGTTTGTGAGTGTCGGACAAGCAAACATACAGGAGATTCATTCACGGGCGACCAGAGAGTTTGATGTTATAATAGCGTTATATTGTTGGAGCAATGTGCTAATAAAGTTCTATATGAGCACACATGTTCACGTTTGTTATTATTTCACCCCCCCTTCCGGTCCGCGGTAAATTGTCAAGCGTTGGCCGGTCCGCAGTTAGAAAAAGGTTGGGGACCACTGGTATATATGATGTCAACTAACTTTCTTTGGTGCTGCAGAGAAGAGGTGAACGTGATTAACTTTTTCAAGATATATTAGTATAACTATCCATCAGCAGCAGAACTAAGACTTTCATGTAAATATTTATCAGTATATATGCCATATTGGACTTTATACCCAAGTAATAAAACATTGAACTGGATTCTAAATTTAACGGGGAGCCAATGGAGGAAAGTGAAAACTGGAGAGACGTGGTCTCCTGTTGATTCCTGTCAGCACTCGCGCTGCTGCATTTTGGATCATCTGGAGGATCTTCAGAGAATTACTTGGACATCCAGCCAACAACACATTACAGTAATCTAGTCTAGAAGATACGAACGCATGAATTAGTTTTTCAGCATCACTCTGGGAGAGGATGCTCCTGATCTTTGCAATATTATGAAGATGGAAAAACACAGTCTTACAAACCTGATTAATATGCTGTTTAAATGACAAATCCTTACTGAAACTAACATCAATAACACCCACCAACATAGTTTATCCTGTGCAGTAAAATGGTGTGATCTGCTGCATCAAAAGCAGCACTGAGGTCTCTGCTGGGCTCAGTGGTAGAGGAGGTCATGCTGCTCTTCATGCATATCAATGGTGCAAAAGAGGAAGGAAGACTATTATTAACCGCTTGATTGTACACAGGGTCATATGTTTGTCCATCCCCTGAAGAAGTTAACCTCAAAAACTTCTCTTTTTCATGATGATATCTTCGTGTCTGATCTTCAGTGTGAGTAGAACCGCTGATGTGACTCGACAGACAGGAGAGGAGCCGTTATGAGTTTAACTGCAGCAGCAGGTGGATTTGTCGTCTTCCTTCTCTCTGTATCAGGTACTGCATGTCTACATTTATCTCTCAAAGCAGTTGCAGTGCTTGAGAACTTGAAAAGCCTTTTTTCTAATTTTTTTATAGAATTAGATTTATTGTGTTTATCCTCCAACACCAGACATTCACTCCTCTTTCAGTATAAATTCAGAGGAAGAACAACTAATAACTGTTTCTGGTTTCCATCTGAAATACTGAACTTGAAACTAGTTAAGAGCTTAAAGTCACATTGTACTAAAACAATGTTCATGATTTAAAGAACTAATTCGTGCATCTTTTGTTTTAACAAAAAATAATTTTTGTATAAAGGTTTGTAGAGGAAACAAATGTAAACTAAAGGAGGAAGTATAGAAGACATAAATAAATGAATACATAAATAAAAAAATCAGTAAAAAGCATTATCAGGATATTTCTTTGTTCATGACAAGTAATTTTGTTCAGTGCGACTGGTAAAATTTAGTTAACTGAAATAGTTTTGTATTATTCTTATAAAAAAAATAACACGTCCTCTATGTTGGTGTGTGTCTGTGAATGAGTTTTGGAAGTGTTTTAATGTGTGTGTAACGCTTAACCCTTAAAATTCAGGCAGTGTTAAGAGAGAATCATCCAGTTTGTGCATGAGGGGGAGAAATAGAGAGGTGACAAGTCAGGTAGCGACAGTTTGGTTGTTTGGAAGCTGGGATGGGAAATGCGGGAAGATTTAGGTGTAAAGATAGTTGTTCATCAGGAAATGGTTTATACTGGTTTATGGCCTGGCATAGACTTATGGTCAGGTAGTTGGTGAAAAGTGTAAGGGAAATAAAAATATATAGTTTTCTTGAGTTGTCTTTTATTATTCTGTTAGTTGTTCATTGTGTATTCAGTACTTTTCACTCTGTCTGGTTTCTCACTTGCATACTGGTGGCAACCTGTTTGAAGGATGTTTCTAACAGAAGTAATCATAAGTCTCCGGCAGGTGCTGGAGATAAGAAGTAAGGAGGAACTATTCTGCAGGGAGAGAACAATCCCTGTTTGTGTACAAGGACATGCAAGTGTGTAGGTCTGTGTGTAATTAATCAAGGCAGACTCACTCTGCTGACTGTTCAACTGTGTGATTCTCAGCTGTACAGCTTAATAAACTATATTAAATGGAGCTCTCCTGTACCGTATTAATTTAACAGAAATAATTTCCACAACAATAGTTTACTTTATTGAGCTGACAGTTCCCTGGGAAGACTCAGCAGAGGAGGCATATGAAAGGAAAAAGCTCAGATACAGATTTAGGGGCAGAGGCTGAGTAGAAAGGATGCAAAGTTCGTGTTCTCCCAGTACAACTGGGATGTAGGGGTTTCATAGCTTGATCCCTGCTCACATTACTGGAGGAACTGGGAATACGTGGGTAGAGCTTGAGGAAGACAGTGAAAGAAATGTCAGATGAGTCAATGAGAAATGATCTCAGCTGGGGCCTCCTCTTCACTGCTGGTGCTGGTGGCAGCGCTGGTTTGACTTTGTTAGGTAACGGAGGCTGTTGTGTTGGTGGGGAGCAGCGAGAGCTGGCATTAGGAGAGAGACTCTGGGACGCTAGAGATCACTGTTTAGGAGGCGTCGTTAGACTAAAAACGAAACACTGGTGGTGGGAGGTTCCCACCTGAAGACCCCGGAGACGGTTATTGCTGCACGCGAGCATTTAGTCAAGTTGTGCCAAGGCCTTTACTAAGTGCTTATTCAAGTTTCTTGATTTTATTTCAGTCATAAAACTAAACAAGGTTTCTCTGAGCTTAACTCAGCTATACACAGGACGTAACTAGCACTGACAATGAAAAACCAGCGTGAAAAGATGTTTTAAACAACTGAAAATGCTCTGTGGTCTGGGCAGAGCTAACACTAACAGGTAGACTGTTCCACAACTTGGAAGCAGCAACAGAAAAGTCTTTATAGCCTCTGCTTTTCAGTTTTCAGTTTGGATCTGGGAAGTGTCAAGAGCAGCTGATTGGTTGATCTCAGAGCTCTGACAGGATCATGAAAGTTTGAAGGCTCAGATAAATAAGTTGGTGATGTGCTCACGTCGTCTCTTCCCTGTCAGAAGGCGAGCCGCTATATTCTGGACAGTTTATCCACGAAGGAGCAGCAACTGATCCTCCCAAAAGCAGAGAGAGTTGCAATAATCCAGTCGACAGGCAACAAAAGCTTGAATATCGCTCTGCAGGTCTTTTGAGGGAAGGCAGGATTTTACCTCGCTTTAAAGTCATAAATGAAAACAGCTGGCTTTAATCACTGAGCAACTATGATCATCAAATTTAAAACCAGAGTCCAAAATTACACCGAGATTCATTACAAATTGCTTATAGTACACAGGAAATGGGCCAGTTACACTGTTATGACCAACTCAAATGTCAGCTGGTGTCACTGGCCTATAGGTGTATGTGCCAGTGGCCACGTTCACGTCTTCACGAAGCAGTGAGGCTTCGTGAAGCAATGAGCAGTTTCTACAAACCCAGCCTTCGGCTAAACACTGGTCACTTCTGATGATGCCACTGAAATGACATCTAAAACCAGATATTCAACAGAAAACTTAAAAAAAACATTTATGAAATATTATATATCAGATATTTCCAGTCCAGTATCTACATGCAGACTTTGATTTGGAAGGAACTTTGACTGTGACTGATGACGTTTCAGAAGAACACAAACGCTGACAAATACATTTATTTAGAAACAGCAAGTGAAATGGAAACAAAAATAAAATCAAATAATGAAATGATTCAAATTCCTAATTTAATCTTTTCAGCCCTAATACATACTTACATTTAGAAACAAAAAATATAACAACGTGTATGGAGGTCTTTAATATTGTGTAATTATTTTTATTAGCAGTGGAGATAAAAAGTCAACATAACAATAGAAAATTGTAGTTTCTTTTAAAACAGAGAAATAGAACAACAACATAAATGTATGGCTTGTTACATCTTTAAGCTTTAAACTCTTCAAACAAACACAAATCCAGAGAATAACATGGTCATTAAGATGATCTGTACACGTGGTTCCATCAGGCGCCTGCGACCCCGTACACGAATCAACGGGAAGAGAAAATGGATCCAAGAACTTGACAACAACCTAATTATTTTAATAAGCAGTGTAAGACCTTCTTAGTTAAACAGACTTTCAATTAGACTTGTGCTGGTCGTCTGTTGTGTATATTCTTTCATGTTTTATCCTTGTTTTATGCTTCCTCTGTTTTATGCCTGTGTCTTATATTTTTTACGTGTGGCATGTGAAGCACTTTGTGATTTTGTGACATTATGAAAAAGTTCATCTTAAAAGAGTCAGAATAAATTCAAAAATAGAAAGTAGGGTTGTCTTAAATTAGCCATGTTGAGCAAAACTGAAAAGTCTTCCAGCTGTAAATGTAAATATGTTTCTGATGTGCTCTGTGTTTCAGTGGTTCAGAGTGAGGATGGCTGGGGGGTGACCTACTCCCCTACTCCGATCTGTGCTCCGAAAGGATCCACGGTGAAAATACAATGCAGATACCAACACCCAGACAGGAACATCAAAGTTGAGAGGTCATTTTGGTTTATTAAAAGTCCTGAACTGGATCTGACTGAAGATAAAGACTATTCAGGTCGTGTGCAGCACAGATGTCATCAGCAGTTCTGCACTCTGACAATCTCAGATCTGAGAGAGAGCGACTCAGCCACCTACAAGTTCAGGTTCATGACAAACCAACCAACAGGAAGTTACACCGGTGAACCGGGAGTCACTCTGTCTGTCACAGGTAGACTAACATCAATGTGGTAATATTTTTAAATAATCATCATCATCAGTGTAATTATTGTGACGGAGTATGGGCTTTTCAAGACTTTCAAGACTAATATTGGATGTTTTCATCACTTTCCAGCTCTCCAGGTGCAGGTGACCAGAATCTCAGTTTCCCAGAATTACATCCGTGCACAGCTGAAGTGTCACAGCAGCTGCAGTCCACCTGGTCGGTCTTACTACGTCTGGTTCAAGAATGGACAGAAAATCCACCAGGAGACATCTTACTATGGATATTATCAGCAAGATTCTTATGAAGATCAGGTTTATGGAGCAGATAAAATCTCCTGTGCTCTGATATACTATCAACATCATAGTTCTCCTGCAGTGTGTGAGTTTACTCTGAAGTGAGATAAAACACTAAAATAAAACATATTTGTTCAGATGTAACCGTAGTGAAGTGTTTTAAATTTCAACAGACTCAGAAATATGAATTCTTAAAACATAGTTAAACTACCACCTGTGGTCATTATCAGATGTATTTCATTAATATATTCAATATAAATAAATAAATAAATAAATAAATAAATAAATAAATAAATAAATAAATAAATAAATAAATAAATAAATAAATAAATAAATAAATAAATAAATAAATAAATAAATAAATAAATAAATAAAAGGAAAAATAATGTGATCTGTTGTTCGTCCACGTCTTCTCCAGATGCTCCAGCTTCAGTCTCGGTGTCAGTGAATCCGTCTGGTGAGATAGTGGAGGGAACGCCAGTGACTCTGACCTGCAGCGGCGATGCAAACCCAGCAGCCAGTCACACCTGGTACGAGAGGAGAAATCCACACCAACCTGTTGGTAATCACACGCGTCTCACCTTCAGCTCCATCCAGCCCTCAGACTCTGGACTGTATTACTGTGAAGCCGAGAACGAGCTGGGAAGGAGGAGGTCTGCTGACACACGTGTGGATGTGAAATGTGAGTAACAAAAACTTACATTTACCAAGTGTGTGTGTTTAATTAACATATAGATCATTTTACTGATGGTTCCACACTGACTTTAGTTGTATTTGTTTCAAACTGTACAAACCTCACAGTGTTTTCATCGATCAGAGACAAATATTTAAACTTATTAGTTTAACGATTAAAGTTTATACTGTCAGTCCTAATGACTTCCATGTAAACTATGTTAATGAGAAAAAAAATTAAAGTTCTGGTTTTATCCATTTTATCGTCTGTTAACTGTCAGAAGTTGGAGTAAATGGAATAAACTATGTAGAAGCAGGTCCTACATGACAGTGTTGTGATTAAAAGAACTGAAATACAACTTCATAATTTTAATTCTTCGTGATGTTTGCTATGATTTCTCTCTTCATGTGCACGTTTGTGTACTGACAAGTTTTTTCAAGTGACCATTTTGTAAATTGTGGAGGAAGTATATATAAGTATATAAGTATGCACATGTGCATATGTATCTTACATTCATGCATAGCAAAGCTCTTAGATGTCCACACGTTGATCTTTGTTATATGTGTGTGTGTGTGTGTGTGTGTGTGTGTGTGTGTGTGTATGTGTGTGTGTGAGTGTGTGTGTGTGTGTGTGTGTATTTATATTATTTATTTATCTATTTTGTTGCTCCATCTTCTCACAATGTTTATGAATATGTATTAGTTAGCTGCATATATACGACTTTATCTTGATATATGTGGACATACATGAGTATTTAAATACATCTATGTATATTATTATATAAATAACTTTTTAAATACTGCCCCTACACCCCAAAACACTCAGGAATGCTATAGTGAATAGAAAGCTCCTCCTTTTTCTCTGTCTTCTTTTTGCTTATAACATCTTATTGTCCTGTGTCCACCTTTACTCTTCAAACAACACGTTATAAACTCTTTTTTTTAACACACATTACGACACAGACACCAGACTGCACCACCACTGCCTCGTCTCTCTTTCTTTCTCTTTCTATTTCTAGTCTTTTCACATTCCACACCCGGTGATTTTAGCCCTCTTGGCAGAATATTTATAACCTCCTTCTTTTACTCTGCCTGTTTTTTCTTTTTTTTCTCTTCTCCAGGGATCAATAAAAATAGTTAGACTGTTATGAGGGCTGGTAAAGGCAACACACTTGCACAAACCTACACACATAAAAAAACAAACAAAAAAACCCTCGGTTGCAAGATTAAAATGCATATATATAGCTCCTAGGTTCTACCAACTTGGTATCAAACGTTAATATATGTGCAAACAAGCAGAAAAAATACTACAGACACTTATTTTAGTCATTTTACAAAGTAAAGCTCGGTAATGTCATTTCATGTTCTATTGTTGTTACAAAACATACAACAGACATATTTGACAGTAAGTGTGATTTTTAAGTAAGTGCTAATTTTTTTTTTTTCTCCAGATGCTCCAAAGGTCACCTCTGTGTCTGTGAGTCATCCTGGGGAGATCGTGGAGGGCAGTTCAATGAGTCTCACCTGCAGCAGTGACGCCAAACCAGCAGCAAATTACACCTGGTACAAAGAGAATGACGCATCACCAATAGCATCAGGAGAAATGCTCACAATAGTTGACATCAAACCTCAACATGGTGGGAATTACTACTGCGAAGCCCGGAACAGCTGGGGACACCAAAACTCCACCTCACGTTTGATTGTTGTGTCACGTAAGTTCATTTCTCTCTCTCTCTCTCTCTCTCTCCTCTCTCTCTCTCTCCTCTCCCTCCTCTCTCCTCTCGCTCTCTCTCTCTCTCTGTTGTGTGTGTGTGTGTATATGTGTGTACACACATGAAACACAATAGAATAATGTTCTATACATTGAAAGTAAACAACAATGAATTGGAGTTTGCTACAAACGATTTGCAAAACAAACAGCTACTTATTTACTTTGGAGGATTTACGTCTAAAGATGTATTATTTTACGTCAGCAACTTATTTACTCACGAATCTCTGAATTTTGTGTTAATCAAGGATTCCCAGGTTCTATGAAATCAGTTGCTGCTGCATCCATCACTGCTGTTCTCCTGGCTGTGATATTCCTGCCTGTCTTCATATGTATTAGGTGAGCGTTTCAGTTCACTGGTAATAAATCTTTCCATCTGCTGTTTGCTTAAAGTGGTGTCAAAGACTTAAAGTGATTAAATCTTTGCTTATTTGATTCTTCTTTTCTGAAGAAAGAGTTCCTCAAAACAAACGTCAGAGTCCAGAGAAACACCAGACTTGGATGCAGCGGTAAGGAAGAGCAGGTCTCGCATTAGTCGTCTCACACCGAATATGAGCAACACTTCATTACTTTGTCTTCTCTTTTTGCTTCTTTTAGCTTGAGTAGTCCTCCTTTCACTTCCCTCCTTTATTTATTTATTTATTTATTAATTCATATATTTATTTTGGTGCTGATAGAGTAGGTTTTGACGTTTGCATTTATCTTTCCCAGTTCAATATATTCACTTCAAACAAACTCATGTCCATTGATTATTTCTATTATAGATTTGAAATCTATTTGATATTATCTACCTTTCCAGTTCACACCGGTTCTTTCATGTGTTTATGTGATGACAATTCATAAACAGCAGCACAGTTAATGAGGCGTTCAGACTGCATTCAATTTGACCCAAACTCCTGCCCTGACGTGCACGGAGCAACAGTGGAAAAGAAGAGCTTTCTATTAAAAAGAAAACACCTTCAGCAGAAACCAGGCTGAGGAACAGCAGCAGATGCAGGGAAATAGCTGATTTATGCTTCTATGTTGAACCAGCGGTGCAAGTCTGCCACAGTTAGTGATCCTGCACGTGACCTCCCTCGTAGCCTGATGTGCACTTCTCCATAAATTTAAATATGCATGAGACAGATTGCAACAAATGCGATTGTGATCTGCTTTGTAGCAGTGTATTATCTTACATGAATTTTCTACTGCTACTTTATCTTCTTCATTTTGAAACCAGGTGGAGATAGTTTGCTAAAATGTCAGTAAAAGTTAGTGTTACACGACACATATAAATCTCCATTTATCTGAAGATATGCGTTATTTTCTCTGTCATGTCTGAGGAACATAAAATAAAGAAAATGAGCCTCAGGATGTGCAGCTACAGAGCTGCAGAAGAGAACCAACGACGCCCTCTAGTGTTTAGTGGTGTAATTACATAGAGACGCAATCAACAACCAACAAGCATGAACTCCAAGTACAACAGAAGTCCTGAATGTAGACCGGGCAGTGTTGTCGCTATGTAGAAGCATAAGTCTTACTCATGTGTACCGACCTACACAGCTTC
>CM026198.1:31617066-31694337 GCA_014839995.1 Xenentodon cancila | reverse complement strand
TTTATATGGCACTGATGAAAACTTTCCTTAAGTTTTATTTCATTCTCAGTGGTCTCTCATATACACCTATTATAATGAAATACCCTCTGTGACTGATATGCTGTGTAGTGAACTCAGTAAATTCACAGGTTTTTATAAAAATCATCAGATAATAAGACACAATTGTCGAAAATTATTGGTAGTATTTCACTTTTTGTTATGTGCCAGAACAATGTTGAGGGTATGAAAAGGATAATGAGAAGGTCCATGTAGAGTAGAACAAAACAATCAAGTATATATACAGAAATAAAGACAACGTTCAGGTTATCATTTTTAACTTATTCATGAAACTGTATTAACTTAATCTGTACTCTACAATACACTAAATAAGACAGACAAAACCTTTTTATGCTTAACAAGGTGCTTTTCCAGATGTGTCAATAGTCCAGTTTATTTCAAACGTCTAATAAAAACGCTTTTAGCACATTTGGACATCTCCGGCAGTACCGGAAGTGACATTGTCGGTCAATCTAGAAAAGTCTAGGTTGAGATTGATAAAGACTGATTGATAAATTTGAGTGATAGATTCTGCTACTCTTCATCCTCAGCCAGGTGGTTAGAGGAATACAAAAATTCAAACGAGGGCCGTGACTCATAGATACTAACATGATCGTTATGCTGCAGCCAAGTTTCTGTAAGCTGGAATGAATCAATATTACGATGTCCGATCAGTTTTCAATCATTTCCATGTTGATTTGTTTAATTAGCATGGTCAGGGAGCAGACACAGTCAGTGGGGAGTTCAGGGAGGACGGCGGCAGAAATGTTTACGTACACAACTCTGTCTCTTGGTCTCAGCTCTGTTTTTTGTGGTCACCTTGTAGCCGTTACAGGACAATAAGAATTATCTTTTAATAAAGTAATATTCTCAATGTTTTACCTACTTTTACAGCCAAATGAGGCCCAGAATATGAAAACCTGTCTACTGCAGTGTTCAAAAAACAAGAAGAAGATCAGGATGATGTTCAGTACGCCAGTGTACATTTCCATAAGAACCAAGAAGATCCTCTGTACTGCATCATCAATAGACCCAAGAAAAAACGGGTTGACAAGGAGGAGGAAGGTGTGGTGTATTCTACTGTCAACTTTAATCATGTGAAACTGAAACTCATCTGATGATTTTGATGTTTTATAAAAAACTACCCTGAAAGCATATTTCTGTCACATTGCATTCCTTTATGAATATTTTCTTTAAATGTTCTGTTTATTTGTTTGAGGTTTTACTGACAAAATCTTTACGACAGAAACTGTGTTTGGCCCTTCACAGAATCTGAAATGTGATGGTGCATAAGATTTGACTGCACGAAAGCACAGCCAACATTTTAATCTGTGCTGTGAAGCACTTTCAATCACATTGTCGTTGAGTTGTGCTATACAAATAAACTTACCTTGCCTTGTTTCAGAATTGTGACTGCAGAAAGAAAAATTGAACTAAGATAGACGACTCGATTTTGATTTCTTGTTACATCCATCCATTTTTTATACCCACTTAATCCTTTACGGAGTCACGGGGGTCTGCTGAAGCCTATCTCAGCTCATTACAGGTGTGCATTTTCTTGTTTCTTACACAATGGTACACCAACTCCCTTTGCACAGCTATTGATTGGAGGGTAAAGTATGAAATTACATTTTGGGCTTCACATTACACATTGGGGCAGCACGGTGGCTTAGTGGTCAGCACTGTTACCTCACAGCAAGAAGATTCCTGGTTAGGTTCCCGGCCCGGTGGATATTTCTGTGTGGAGGTTGCATGTTCTCCCCGTGCTTGCATGGGTTCCCTCCGGGTACTCCGACTACCTCCCACTGTCCAAAAACTTGCAGGGTAAGTCAATTGATCGTTTTAAATTGTCCGTAGGTGTGAATGTGAGTGTGCATGTTTGTCTGTCTTGTATGTGGGCCTGCGATGGACTGGTGACCTGTCCAGGTGGACCCCTGCCTTCCACCTACTATGTGTTGGGATAGGCTCCGACAGACCCCCGTGACCCGGAGACAATTTAAGCGAGAATAGATAATTGGATGGATGGCATTGCTCCTTTTAAACACAATATAATATCTGTAGTTTCTCTGTAGATTTTGTATGGTTGTACAGTGCAGATGTTTGTGTGTCTCCTCCAACAGATGTCATCCTATTCACAATGTGCTTGTAAATGCTTTTTGCAAAGTATATGTTTTTTTTTTTGTTCAACATTATTTTTCAAAATGACTTTGTTACACTTTAACTTCTCTGTCTCTGTCTTCGCTAGAGGAGCAACTTAGTTATATGAACCTTCTGGGTCTCCTAATGATCCAATTCCACCTCATCTTTTTAAACATGATTAATGGCAGTCTAGTTAATGGGATTGCCCCCTCAAGTTTTAAGCATCCAATAGTAACACCACTGATTAAGAATCCTGGCTTAGATTCCTCCACACTTCCAAATTTAAGGCCCATCTCTAAGCTCCCTTTGCTGTCCAAGGTACTTAAGAAAATTGTTTACTACCAGTTAATAACTTTTTTAGAAGAGTACAACAGTCTTGAGGTTTTTCCAGTCTGGAGTTAAAACCCGCCACAGTACTGAATCGGCTCTGTTGAGTGTTTTTAATTACATTCTTTTAGCCACAGATGCTGGTCACTGTGCTGTTTTGGTTTTATTGGATTTAACAGCAGCCCTTGATACAGTCGACCATCAGAATCCTCCTGTCTCAACCAGAGAGCTTGGTGGGTAGTCGGGGGGTTTGCATTACGCTGATTCAGGTCCTACTTAACAGTTTTTGTGTCCGTCTTGGAGCTGTAGACTCTTCCGGAGCACCTCTCACATGTGGAGTGCCTCAGGGTTTTATTCTTGGCCCTCTTCTTTTTCACTATATTTGCTTTCCGCTTGGATCAGTTATTCGAAAATGTGGAATTTTGTTCCACTTTATGCTGTTGACAGCCAAATGTATTCCTCTGAAGCATAAAAATGCTTAATTTGCTAAGCAATTACAAGAGTGTATTGATGAAATGAAGGCATGGATGTCACTTCATGTCTTACACTTTAATCCAAGATAAGATGGAGTGATGCCTCTAAGGTGCATGTCAACTTGGGCTTTTAACGCAAACATGTGAAATCTACAGCAACAAGCCTGGGTGTAAAACTGGACATCAGCCTGTACGTTAAATACTCATATTAGTTTTGTGGGTCAACTTCAGCTTTTTCACCTACGGAAAAACTGGCCAAGGTGAAGCCTTTTCTTTCCCAACATAACTTTGAGATTTTAATCCCTGCTTCTATCACAAACATGTTTAGATTATTGTGATGCACTTTACATTTGAGCCAGAAATCACTTGCCTTGGCTGCAGTTTGTTCAAAAAGACTTGTAACTGGTAAAGGACCCAAGAGCAAATGACTCCAATGTTAGCATCATCTTATTGGCTCCCGGTTCATTTACACATTGATTTTAAAATTCTTTTATTGTTTTTAAATGTCTCCATGGTCTCGCTCCAAAGTACCTGTCTGGCCTGTTTCAGCCGTTCACTCTTCACGCCTTCCCTCAGGTCAGCAGATCAGCTTTTGTTGGTCGTCTCTAAGACTAAGAGGAAGCTTAGATGCGGACCGCGCTTTCTCAGTCGCCGGCTCTAAACTATGGTAGGAGCTATCTTTACATATCAGGCAGACGGACTCACTTCCCGTCCTTTTAAGTTTCTCTTAAAAAAAAATCATTCTTAAACATACTTTTTACTTTGGTTTTTTAAAATCAGTTTGAGATTAGCTTAGAAAGAACGGTTTATATCTTATTGTTTCATTTTGTTTATGCTTTATGTTATTATTATGTTATTATTATTATTCTTTATCCTAAATATTTTCTCTGAACCCATGTTTGTGTTCAGGCACTTTGTTCACTTTGTTGTGTTTTTTTAAAGTGCTGTGTAAATAAAGTTGAGTTGAGTTAAAAAAATAAATATCCATTTCAGAGATTAAGACATATCAAGGGTTCTGTATGCATGGATGGGAAACATTCAAATGTCAAACAAACAAACAAACAAAAACAAACAGTTTTTGAACTAACGTGTCAGTGGTAAAAGACCCAAAACCAGCACAGACTGGTCAGGATAAAAACAAAGAACAACGGTGACATCTTGTGTTCGATTTGTGTTTTGCAGACTAATTGTGATATTTTTCACGTCACTTGAGAATAGGTTGAGTTATCATTAAAAAAAAAAAAACGTTTTGATATTTTTACAATCAATGGTTTAATTATGTTTCCTAAAAAGTCTAGAAACCTTCCTGTGGTCTCAGACAACCAGTCTGTTCAAGATTAGAGGACAAAACATTTATTTGTTCCTGAAGGTTTGTTCATCAGGTTGGAAAAAAACAACTTCAACTTTATATTTATAAGTATTAGTATTTAGTAGTATTAAGTATTTAAGTATTAGTAATTAAGTTAAGAACTTGTTTGAATTGATCAGTGATGCGAATAAAAGAAACTACAGCAATATAATGACATGTCAACTAGGACCTAGTTGACATGTCATTATATTGCTGGTAAATTGATGTTTTGTCCTCCAGGGGTTTGAGTCATACTAGGAGTGAGTGTAAGTCCACTAGGAGAAACTCCAGACTGTGTTACTAGGTGGGGGAGGTGAAGCAGCCACACTGGGTCCTGTGGGGATCAATGAGCTGAAGAGGTGCTGCTCAACTGTTCTGTAGTTTCTTTTATCGCATCACTGATCAATTCAAACAAGTTCTTAACTTCAGTGATGCTGTGGACATTTGCTTTATATTTGGCCAACACAAGCATCACACATGCTGATGCAGCTGATGGAATTCACATCAGGAGTTTTCATCCTGCAGAACCTCAGAAGTCACAAATTAATAGGAAACTTCTTGTTTTTTCCTTCAGTTTTATTACAATTATCTCTGATGGGACATTTGTGAATGGTACCACTGCATCCTCCACACATATGTGTGATGGAGGAGGAGGAGGAGGAGGAGTGAGGAGGAGGAGGAGAGGAGCTGGAGGAGGAGGAGGAGCTGGAGGAGGAGGATGAGGAGGAGGATGACGAGGCAGGACAGATGCCAGAGAGGACGACTTTGCTGACAATTATTGTTTTAAACACATTCCAGCAGCTACACATCAAAGTGTTAATAAAATGTTCCTGATCTTGGAGCTACAAACCACCTGGAAGTTCTCCATCTTTCATTCTTCATTGTTTGTTTGTGTGTGTTTCTCCAAACTGCTGGACTCAGGTATCTTGGCCAAGGTTGGTCCTGATGGTCTCCATCACGTTTCCTCAGGATGAAAACAGCTGGTTGCAGTTTTGTGGTTTCAACTGAATGTTTGGACTTTCTGTTCTCACATTTTCCAGAGTCCAGACAGTTCAACTGATGGACGCCTTCTTGTTAAATAAAGTCATGTTTGATAACAATGACTGTGGGTTCAAATATATTATTTATCATTAAAAAAAGCAGAAGTGATGCATCGTGGTTGATCCCACTTTTCTGATATAAGAGCTTCAATTTTCATGGTGCAAGAAAGTAAAACCTCATTATTGTAAATTTACATCAGATAGAAGCTGATTCACTCCAAAACATGAAGAATCTGTTCCATCCATCCATCATCTATTCCCGCTTAATTCGTTTCCGGGTCACGGGGGTCTGTCGGAGCCTATCCCAACACATAGTAGGTGGAAGGCAGGGGTCCACCTGGACAGGTCACCAGTCCATCGCAGGGCCACATACAAGACAGACAATCATGCACACTCACATTCACACGATCAATTAACCTACCTTGCACATTTTTGTACTGTGGGAGGAAGTCGAAGTACCCGGAGGGAACCCACGCACGGGGAGAACATGCAAACTCCACACAGAAAGACCCACCGGGCCAGGAATCGAACCAGGAACCTTCTTACTGTGAGGCAACAGTGCTGACCACTAAGCCACCGTGCTGCCAAGAATCTGTTTGGACCTTTATATTTTATTTTCAGTATCACAGAAAGTTATCAGCAAGCAAAACAAAGGAACCAAAAGATAATAAGGCAGAGTCTTGGACGGGGTCCAGTGATGGACTCAACACATGTCAGCGGTTCTCCAGCTTCTCCTCAAATGACTGAGGGATTCGGCTCCAGCACCGTTTCCCTCCTGAACATGAGGAGGCAGTTGAACACTGGATGGATGATGAGCTTTATATTGGAGGACAAACGGGTTGATGCGTAACATTTGTGTAGCAACAGATGTTATTGGAAGTTTGACAAAACATGAAGACTGGAAGCAGCTGAAAGCTGCTGGAAAATCAATGGGAATGTGGCTTTTATTTATCTGAAGGAATCTGTTGGTGGTGGAGGTGATTAAAGAGAATTTAAAATAAGAAAACATGGTGCAGAGTTGTTGGTATTGAAGGAGAAACGCTGATAGTTGTTGTTGTTTATACTTATTTTATTATGCATTTAAAGGACCTTGTTTTACTTCTGTTTTCCTCTGAACCTTATCTTCTTTTGCTCATGATCTACTCCTTTTATGACCATTTTATGATAAGCTTTGCAGAAACCAAGCTGCAGCTCAGACAACGCCCACTTGGTCATTAAGTACATCCTGGAGTTGTCCTGGAACTGTCGGCAATCAGTTGAGACCAGTTCCGACCATCAATCACCTGCAACGAGAACTACAAAGGAGTAGCCATATGATAAGGATACATCTGTTCCGGGCAGACGACCCCCAGACTGAAAGGACTCAACAGCAAGATGTGGATTCATCCTTTTCTGGACAGATGGTCCCCAGACTGAAGGAGCCACGACTAGGACTATAAAAGACTTTTATTGTTGCAAATCCGTTGTTCTGTTTTCGGCGCTCATGTTGGAGAGACCTGTATTGGGTGCACGCATGAATTACAGATTACAGACCCAAATATATCTGTTTTAAAAGTAAATAAATATTTGGCTTAAATTACAAGGATCCTGGTCTTCTCTTCCTCGATAATTGAACACGTAGTAGGGATAAATCAAAGAACGTAAGAAAATACCCTACAGTATAAAATTGTGTTTTGTCCCAGACCAAGTAAAAGATCAAAAAATCTGTTCGGTCACAAATGATCTTCAGACGGAGGTTCAGCCACACGGTTGTAGAAAAAACAACAGTCTCATTTATTTGGGGGACATCACAACCTGCTTCGTCCAGAGGTGGTCCCTGAGGTCTGCTTACAGTCTGACGGTTACCGCAGCAACAGAGACAATATCTGTACAAGTTAACAGTGTTCTGAGCATTAAACATCTGCATAAGCAGCTGATGGACCTGAAAGCAGCATTGTCGTGTTGTGTTTGTGTGTGCACGTGCAGCAGTCAGATATGAGGAGTCTCCATAACTCAGCACTTCAGGGAAAGTCCAGGCAAGTAGGATTCCTTCACCACTGGTTCAAATTCATCACATGAGAAGCCTCAGAGAAAATATCTCACAACTCACAGAAACATGAGGAACTGAACACTTACCGAGGATGCTGGGATGCAGGTCTTCTTCTTCTTCTTTTCCTTTCAGCTGTTCTCTTCAGGGGTCTCCAGAGTTCACATGGAGACTGCTAAAAGAGGTCAGGAGGCTTTAGTTGACGTCTGGTGGTGGCTTCATCTCTCTGAAAAGATGCTGCAGTTGGAGGTTCCTGCAGCTGATCTTCAAACTCAGGAGGTGGAGGTTAAAGCTTATTGTGGACGTTTTCCTGGTTCCTACAATACTGGAGATTAGATTTGACAATGTTTTTTTTTAAATTTGGGGAATAAAAATGACTGGAGCAGTTAGAAAGATGTGTTTCCCCCCTTTGGTTGACAGAGGAGACTTCAGGTGGAGATAGAAGGTGAATTTGTTTTTAGAAGCTGCAAATGGAAATGACATGCTGAGGATGGACGTAAGAAGTGGATTCACATCTGCAGGCAGATTCAAGCAGATGTGATCAGTACCAGTTTGTTTCTGTGGACGTCCATGGTGTCAACATCTATGCTGCACCTTGTCTGAGGTTCACTTCAGGTCTGTAGGTGGAGCTGCATCTGGATGATTTCTGGAAGAAAATACACCGGATAAAAATAAGAATCTGTGGTTGGAGGACAGAATTATATAAGTTTGATGAAGAGTAGGTAGGTATCTATCTGGTGAGAGCAGGGTGGAGGATGTCCGACTTTGCCGTTGGATTCTTCAGACAGTGATCTGGATCAGGCTCTGAGTGGTTGTGGAGCAAGAAGGTTCAGTCGAGCCGGTTTTAGAAAGTGAAGTAACTCATACATGGAGTCTGTCACCATGGTAACTGACTCTGTGACATAAACCTGGTCAAGAGCAGGTTTACTTCAAGATACCCCGAATTACTTTCTGTCTCCTGCACTTCAAGAAGCTTAAAAGAGGTTCAATTTAATCATAACGTGCATTTCACAGGCGTCTAATCGATGACATGTCGCATTTGTGTCAAAAAAGTACATTGAGAATCAGAATCGACATGAATGCAGTCGAATCAGTCAACCAGATGGTTGTAAAGAGCCTTAAGACTTATCTGATCTACCGTGCATGAAAAATATCCTGCATGTTCTTACTTCACACAAAATACTTTGGTTGTTCATTTTATAAGCTGTTACTGACTGCAGATGTCTGTTTTATTATGAACCAAAGTGTCTGTTTCACAACAGCAAAACCATCCTTTGATCTGATGAAACAACATTTAAATTTGTCTTCAGAAACCTCCATTGTCATCTTGTGTTAACAACTTTGTGAACTAACAGCAGCAGTGTCAGGATGGCCGAGTGGTCGAAGGCGCCAGACTCAAGGACGGGTTCATTCAGCTGCACTGAGGATTCTGGTCTCCCAATGGAGGCGTGGGTTCAAATCCCACTTCTGACAACGGTTTTAACAAACATGCAGACAAATGAAGTGTAAACTTCTTTCTGGTCACTGTGGATGTGGGAGCATCTCTTTAAAAACACTTGCTCTTCCAGGAGCAGCATCAACTTGAGACATCAATGGATGTTTGACCAAAACATCTGCTCTCCCAGTCGTGTGTGAAATAAGTTGCAGATATAAGCAGCAGTTTTCCTCTAAACTGGATCCCAATTTGTGTCTGGTGAATGACCCAGATGATCCCAGCTGCATGAGAAAATCCAGAGAATCCAAAAGCGCTGGTCATATTTAAAGTAAAATCCTGCCAGGAGGAGAGTTCAGATTGCTGACATGGCTCTGCTGAGATTTGAACCCAAAACCTCCTGTTCACTAGAGAGACACTTTGACCACCCAAGCCACATCTCCAGCAAAAGTTTTCAACTTGTTCTAAAACCTTGTAGACACACTGAGGTGGATGCACCTCTCCAGCGGCTTCCTTCCCCCCTCCTCTCCGGCGGCTTCCTTCCTCCCTCTTCTCCGGCGGCTTCCTTCCTTCCTCCCTCCTCTGCGGCTTCCTTCCTTCCTCCCTCCTCTCCGGCGGCTTCCTTCCTTCCTCCCTCTTCTCCGGCGGCTTCCTTCCTCCCTCCTCTCCGGCGGCTTCCTTCCTCCCTCTTCTCCGGCGGCTTCCTTCCTTCCTCCCTCCTCTGCGGCTTCCTTCCTTCCTCCCTCCTCTCCGGCGGCTTCCTTCCTTCCTCCCTCTTCTCCGGCGGCTTCCTTCCTTCCTCCCTCCTCTGCGGCTTCCTTCCTTCCTCCCTCCTCTCCGGCGGCTTCCTTCCTTCCTCCCTCTTCTCCGGCGGCTTCCTTCCTCCCTCCTCTCCGGCGGCTTCCTTCCTTCCTCCCTCCTCTGCGGTTTCCTTCCTTCCTCCCTCCTCTGCGGCTTCCTTCCTTCCTCCCTCCTCTGCGGCTTCCTTCCTTCCTCCCTCTTCTCCGGCGGCTTCCTTCCTTCCATCCTCCTCTGCGGCTTCCTTCCTTCCTCCCTCTTCTCCGGCGGCTTCCTTCCTTTCTCCCTCTTCTCCGGCGGCTTCCTTCCTCCCTCCTCTCCGGCGGCTTCCTTCCTTCCTCCCTCCTCTGCGGCTTCCTTCCTTCCTCCCTCCTCTCCGGAGGCTTCCTTCCCCCCTCCTCTGCGGCGGCTTCCTTCCTTCCTTCCTCCTCTCCGGCGGCTTCCTTCCTTCCCCCCTCCTCTCCGGCGGCTTCCTTCCTTCCTCCCTCCTCTCCGGCGGCTTCCTTCCTCCTCCTTGTGCCATGTTTCGTGCGCTGACCTGCTCACTTCTGTTGTCTTTAGTGGAGTAACAGAGCAGAACGCTGCGTGTTGATCAAATCCAAAGTGATTCAGTGCTTTGTAGTAATTCATAAACACCTACATTCAGGGGTTTTGTGGTGGGGGAAACATATTTATTTCTCACTATGTAGGACTGCAAATATCAAACATTTATAAATCACCTCATTTTCTTTTTCACTTTATTTCACACGTGTTTCTGTCTTGATCACTTTACTTCACTTTCTCGTGTCAAACTACTTTTTTACGTTATGACATTGTGTTTCAATTTATTTATTTCACATTATTTTTATTTATATATTTTATTTTATACCTGATTCTCCATTTCCATTTTACATTCATATTTCTTTTATATCTTGGTTGTATTTTAGTTTTTCTCTATTTTTAAAGTATTTATCTATATTAAGACTAAAAGCATTTGGATGTATAAGTGCTAAACAGTGTGACAAAAACGTTTTTTTTTTTTTAATTTCTCTGGACTTCAGGAAATTTCGGGGAACATATTTTGGTGTACCATTAACGTCTGAAACATCTGGAACAACAATGTTTGTTCTCGCCACTTCCTGGAAGTCCCGAACCGGATGTGTTTGGTGAACAAAGTTCCCACTTTTTCCCGCTCTTTCTGTGAGGCCGCCCACCGCCTATAAGTGAGAAAGTGCAGCCCCGCGTCTGATCCACCGGACCAATCACAGACAGGAGACGTTACTTGGGAGGGGATAAAGAGTTTCACCGGCTCGTGGATATCAGATGTTACTGAGAAGCGTCGGGAAAAGCAACATGCCTGATCCCGCCAAGTCCGCGCCCAAGAAGGGCTCCAAGAAAGCCGTGACCAAGACCGCCGGCAAGGGAGGCAAGAAGAGGAGAAAGACCAGGAGGGAGAGCTACGCCATCTACGTGTACAAGGTGCTCAAGCAGGTGCACCCCGACACCGGCATCTCGTCCAAGGCCATGAGCATCATGAACTCGTTCGTCAACGACATCTTCGAGCGCATCGCCTCCGAAGCGTCTCGACTGGCTCATTACAACAAACGCTCCACCATCACCTCCAGGGAGATACAGACCGCCGTGCGCCTCCTGCTGCCCGGCGAGCTGGCCAAGCACGCCGTGTCCGAGGGCACCAAGGCGGTCACCAAGTACACCAGCTCCAAGTAGACCAGCGACTCCACCAGCAACACAACGGCTCTTTTAAGAGCCACTCATTTCACAACAAGAGCACGTGTTCTCCATGATTACAACATAGGAAAAGGGTAAATTCAAATGACCAAATATTTAGCAATGTGGAAGCGTAACTTAAATCTAGTAACTACACATACTGAACAGGCAGGTTAAACTAATATCTCTAGTACTATTTTTCATTTACACAATCAGAAGCTGCTTATTTAATTCAATTCAATTCAATTTTATTTATATAGCGTCTATTACAACACAAATTGTCTCTAGGCGCTTTCCAGAGGCCCAGAACATGACCCCCGATCAATTATTACATAAACAGTGGCAAGAAAAAACTCCCCTTTAAGAGGGAAGAAACCTTGAGCAGGACCTGGCTCATGAGGGGGGACCCTCCTGCCGAAGGCCAGCCGGGTAGAGCAAGAAATAAGAAAGAATAGAGACATAGAGTCAAAGGTACAAGACAGGATACATTAGTAACTATCATCAGTAGTCCAATTAGACTTCTGTGTATATGGGTGATATATGGATAGACGGTGATCCAAGGGGATGAGGACTGCAGGTCGGGATGTCAGCAAGTATCCAACAGACATCCATACAGACAGGTGAAGGTAAACACTGGGATGGTCAGAGGTGGAACTGCAGGTCAGCAAGCAGCTCCTGAAGCTCTGGTCCGCAGGACATGCAAAGAAGAGGAAAAGAAGGGCCAGACAAGCACAACAAACTACAAGAACAATGGACCACAATTAAGTTTATGGGATATTGTTAATAAATGAGGGTTGAGGTGAAGAAGAGACAGAGAAGACAAAGAGAAACAGAGGAGGTGAAGGGCACCACTCAGTGGATCATGTTGGTGCCCCCCTGCAGCAGAGGCCTATATCAGCATATCTACACCGAAGCTGTTTAAAATGAGCTGCTCTAATCTGGTCCTGTAGCTGCAGCTTTGACTACTGGGCCTGACGCATTAAGGTACTAAATGTACACAAAATATATGCTTTATTAAACAGAAATGTTTTAAGTTTAGTTTTAAAGGTGGAGGTGGTATCAGCCTCCTTAACCTCCTTATTTACAGACTGATTCATGTGTATTCCTGCTCATTTGAGACAAACGAGGGAAAAATCTGTTTCGGTCACCACAGGAACAAAATACTGCGTTTGGCTTTTAATTAACTTCTGACAGCAGCCAGGACCTGACTCATGTACAGCACATCTGCATGTCCTCATGTGTCTAAATACTTTATGACTCAGATTCAGGCATTAATATACGACTGCTTGAGAACAGTTTCAACATCAGTCTGTGCACATTTAAGCCACTTAGTGCTCCTGGTTATGCAGTCTCACATGACAAGTCAGTTAATCACAAATGTCAAGCACATCACTGCGACACATCAACAGTTGTGGCTCTCAAACCACACAATTGCCTTACAGATATTTAGAAATGCGTCCATTTACATTTGCCTGTGTCCTCTGCCCGTCTCACCTCCACGGCTCTGGAGCTCTGCACCACCTGAGCTTCAGACCAGGGACTGGTTCATCCAAGTCTCAACTCTGGACCCATCTGGTCCAACCAGCCTGCTCACCTGCAGCCTGCTGCCTCTGTTTAGTAAAGTTTTTATGTTTTATTTAATGTCTTTTTTTATTTCTTAATCGTATGCAGGATGACCTTGAGTGTAAAAATGCACCAAAAATAAAATATTATTGTTGTCTGCTTTAGTTACCCAGGACCAGGAAGCAGTGTGCGTTTGAATGTCTGACTTTATGTAGCAGCTAAGTGATATAATCTACATTTAATTTCATTAGAACATTATTAACCTTTGTTGTATGTGGAACAAGTGTTTGACTTTATTACAGTGAAGTCCTCGGCCGGAGAAGTGTGTCCAGAGAGCAGCTCCGACGGGACGTCGGAGCTGCTCTCTGGACACAGAGGAGTGCAGGAGTGTGTTTGCTGACGCAACATTATCGGGACTCTGGAAACAAATAATCACCAATCGATTATTGTTGTCCCTCCAGATCCATAAAGAAACGTGTTATACAGCTGCACGCTGTCTCGTCTGGCAGCTTTAATACACATTAAGCATTTTAGATGAAAAACAAGTGGGGATATCGGCTGAGCATCGAGGTGGCTCGGTGACGTCTGGAGGCTCCTCAAACGAACCACCGGGAACATGAGAGCTCTACATGAGCGGGACGCGCAGAGAAACGAGTCCGCCGTCGTCAACACATTTTGTTGAGGACTAACTTTATATTTGTTGTTTAGTAGTTCAGGTTGACATTGGCCAACGTTCACTGGCTGCAGTCAGCAGTCATCAGTTTTATTGTTTCTTAAATGAGCGGGTTTGTCAAAGCTGTAAGCGTGTTGATGCTCCACCTGGAGGAGCAAGTGTTTTAAAGAGATGCTCCCACATACACAGTGACCAGAAAGAACTTTACACTTCATTTGTCTGCATGTGTGTTAAAATCGGTGTCAGAAGTGGGATTTGAACCCACGCCTCCATTGGGAGACCAGAATCCTCAGAGAAGCTGAAGGAACCCGTCCTTGAGTCTGGCGCCTTCGACCACTCGGCCATCCTGACACTGCTGCTGTTAGTTCACAAAGTTGTTAACACAAGATGACAATGGAGGTTTCTGAAGACAAATTTAAATGTTGTTACATCAGATCAAAGGATGGTTTTGCTGTTGTGAAACAGACACTTTGGTTTAAAGTTGAGAAGTTTCTATAACTAGACTACAACAATACCAAGTCTTTGTTTATTTTTTTAGGTGGTCTGAGTCAAAAATCCCCAAAAATCATTTCAGTACACAGACATAAATTGAACCTGGATTAACTGTTAAAAAGACTCTGTTCACCACTACCACCACAAAACACAGCTGACGTAGCTGTTTCTTAAGTGAATAAACTGAACGTTGGCTGATGTTTCTTCTTTTGACGTTTGTTTAGTGGAAAATGCAAACTATCACACACCTGCAGTAAACTAAAGCTGAGTTTTGAACGGAGGTTCTTAAGAGTTTAAAAGCTCTGATCTCCAGCGTTTACTTACCAAACTACATCCAAACCCTGATTTCAGTGTTTTACGAACCTTGTAAGATGTTGTACGATGCTAAATGTCATGTAAAGTTTATATTGTATAAAGTTTGATGACACGGCTTCTTTACCCGTTTATCATTTAGAAGAGTAAAAGGTTCAGTAACATAGTTTATATTTGTGTCTCCAAATCAAAGTTGTCTGTGTGACGTAGCTGTGTGAAGGTGAACTTGTGAGTCAACCGTTTGATGTCAGTGGTGTCAACTTTTGACATAAAAGGTTTGTGACCCGCTGAGATCAGGGTTTGGATGTGAGGCATCTGGACAAAACATTACTTTTCCAAAAACCCTCTTAGTTTTCTTTTTCACTGCATTTGCCGTCTACATCTGCGTCTAGGGGTCATTGTTGTCTGCATCTGAACAGAAAACTTTAGCTTTCAACTTCAACATCGATGACGCCACAAAGAATAGTGCATAAGGAAGTTATACAAAGAACTCATTGAAGTGAAGATCTATTGTTCTTGTTATTGTTATCAACACTAGTAAAGCAGACACAAAACTGACATTATTTTTCCACAGGAACATGAAACTATAACGACATCAGCAGGTCAGTATTGGAGCATAAAGGTGAAACTTTTCTTTAATTAAATGTTTGATGTTGGATTGAGCTGCTGGCTTCTTTTGGTTTACTGGACATGATCACATTTATCTGCCATCTACAGCCTCCACCCACCGTCACCTCCTTCCCACCCAAACTCTGCCTGCAACCTTCAGGTCCTCTGGTCAACATGTACCGAGTTTATGTGAAGACGTCTGGCAGCTCAGGATAAAACCTGTTTTTATTATCCCAGATTCTGGTTATCGGAGGTAAAACAGCTGTCAAATAAAACTGGACAAGTAAACGTTAGTATAAATGTCCAGAGTGGTGCACAAATGTAACATGTATGTGTTAAGTGATTGTTAAATGGACCAGTTCAGCTCTGGGTGGATGGATGGATGGATGGATGGATCAAAACCTCCACTATCCAGGGTAAGAACACAGCTTCCCCTGCAACATTTGTAGTTCTCTTCTGCTAATGATGTTTAATCTTAAAAAAGCTGTTCAGACTTGGTTCAGTCGACTCGGAGTTGCTGCAGCTTTAAAAAGCCGTCATCAGTGGGGCTCAGATCAGATGATCCAGATCACTGTGTGAAGAAACAAACTTGTAGGTACTGATCACATCTGCTTGAATCTGCCTGCAGATGTGAATCCACTTCGTACTTTCATCCATCAGAAACTCCTATTAAATCATTAGACATCAGTATCTTTTTTTCTCTCCCTTAAATGTCTTAAATGACTTCACACACGAGCAGGGATGCATAATAGAACATGACAACATTGACAACATTTCCTGTTGTCAACAGGTGGCGCTACAACCGTTCCTGAATATTACACTGTAAATGTGTTCAGGCTCAGACTCCAATCATACACATCAGTTTTGGACCGGATCAAACAATGTATGACTCCGGCACCGACCATCTCGCTTCCACGTGGAAGCTCAGGCAGGACGAAGTTTCGTTGCAGTTCCTCGACCGGCCGCTGGAGTCTGGATCCAATAGGGAGTCCATCTCCTTTGACTCCCATGTTAAAATGTCCCACTTTAGAGCAGAAATAAACATATTTACTGCCTGGTTACAAAAAAAAAAAACTAAACATTTTGTTTTCAATCAGTTTAATTCACAAACATGACAACTCCATGGGGGGCCGGGGCTGAATATTTTTAGTACTACGCCAGGAGAAGTTATATAAAGAAATACATTTGTGTCCTGTGTGAGTTTGAGCACGGGTCCAAGAGACTTTTTTGTTGGTCTTCGTCTGTTTAGTCAGTCACATACATTTCATGGATGTAGATGAAAGCGTATTGCGGTGCTGGTCTAAAAACATGATGTAGGTGGCGCTATCGAGCTCATTTTTGTACACTCGTGCCCGTAGATGCTCATTTCCTCCTGTAGAAACAATTCATGCTGTAAATGTGATCGGACACTTTGCTGCCGCTTTGTGGCCACAAACAAACACATCCATGTAGGACAATTCTCACTTTTACGTCGTCCCAGAGCTGCTTGTCCTCAGTCAAAACCCCAGAAGTGTGCAGAGGCGTTGGAGGGACCACCATTGATTGCTGTTGTGTAAAAACTTAAACAACCATCATTACACAGGAAAGTGGCCGCATGTTCACACACTCAGGGTTGGAAGGTATAAACATGCACTAATCCCAGGATGAGTCATGATTGTCCAGTTGTCATCCTCTCACTGGGGTCTGTCTTCAGTAAGTGAAGGATGAGCTTCATGCAACGTGCATCTACAACAATGTTACAACTTATCAACATGTCTTAAATGTAAAAATATTTGAATTTCCAAAGGTGTAATATTCAAGAATAAACAGGCAGCAAAAATGCAGCATATCACATCCAGCACTGTTGAATTTAAGAGAAATGTCTGTTTTTTCCACAGTATTTCATACACTGGGACTGGAAGCCTGACCTTCCTCGGAAACATCAGCCCACTCTGGATTTGGAAACTCGGACCGGCCCAACCTGATCCTCTGTTTCATGCCTGGAGAGATGGCCTGACCCGTGTTTGAGGAGACTGGAGGAAACCCGCACAATCTGCTAGAAAGAGAAGAGACGACTGACATCAGTTTATCATCCTTTTAGTAAGTTGTATGAGTCCCGGGTACACATGAAACTCACAAAATGTACACGATTCCCCCCAGAGACCACATGTCACATGACTTGTCATATTTCTCTGGTCAAAGCACTTCTGCTGCTGGATGACAAACAGACCAAAATTTACAATTCATGTACTTATGTGTGCAAAACATGTATGTCCCACTACAAAATAAAACCAAATATCATACACATTATCTTCTTACTTAAACACAATCAGTTGTAAAAACAAAGCAGAAAAATGTCCCTGTTTAAGAGAAACTGCTGCAACACTCCAGCAAAGTTAACACACAACAGCTTTGACATACAAGGTTTGTAAAACACTGAAATCAGGGTTTGGGGGGGGCTGCAACTGGATGTAGTTTGGAGAATAAAGTCACCAGTGCTGCTTTGCACCAATGTTGTTTTTTATGCATTACATCATCGCTTCTTTAAACTATTTGAAGACTTTGGGTTTATTTTTGGATTATCTTTTACTTTATAACAGTAATGATGTCATTGACTGATGTCACAATTTGCTAAATATATTAAAACTTTGTTGATATTGTTTCTAATGTTATAAAACCCTTGAATATGATGACGTCATTGATTGGTGTCATCGTCTGCTGCACCGAGTAAACTTTGATGACGTGGCATGTTTAGTTTATATCCTCTGCCGGAAGGCTATCTCCCATTCAGGATGACACAGATCTAGTGGAGTCTATCTCAGTTCTCTTCAGGCAGTGTAACACCCTGGACGGGTCTCCAGTCCATTACAGGGTCACATATAGACAAACAACCACAATCGCTCCTATGGGCCGTCATCAGTCAACCCTAACACACATGGGTTTGGATTGTGAGAGAAAGCCATCGTACCCAGAGGAAACAGATGCAAACTCCACACAGAAAGACCCCAGGTGGGATTCAAACCAGGAGCTTCTTGCTGTGAGGAAACAGAGCCAACCACCACTGTCACCCTTAACATGTCTGCTTTGTATCTCCTGGCTGTGGACGCCAGCGTCACCGGCAGATGGGCTCCATAGTTTATATTCAGTTTTGTTTTTGTTTTTTATTTGAGAAAGTGGATGTGATGAGATGATGCTGAAAAATATGTGACTTAGATGATTTTAATGACTGGTGTCTTAAAATCTTGTCTTACCTTCATGTCGTCACTAAAACAATATTAGTGATATATTGATATAATGATATAATAAAATAAAATTATAGGAAATACTGAACCATATAAAGATGTGCAAAGGTTAGTAACTCCTCTTTTAATCTTTTAAGCCAAATTATTTAAAAAAACATCAAGAAACGATCAAACGATCAGAAATGTGATTGTAAATGGAAAACTCCTCCTCCTTTTTCCTCTATTTTCTTTTTTTTTTGCTTATAACGATTGATTGTCTTGTGTCCACCTTTTACCCCTTAAACAACACATTATAAACTTCTTGACAAATATTACAACACAGACACCAAACTGCACCACCACTGTCTTGTCTCTTCTGCTCTCTTTCTCTCCACTTTCCACACCCGGTGACTATAGCCCTCCTCTGCAGAATATTTACACCCCTCTCTCCGACTCTCCCTTTACTTTTATCTTGTTTGATTTCTCCAGGGATCAATAAAAATATAAGTTTGACTGTTATGAGGGCTGGTGAAGGTAGCACACTTGCACACACTCACCCACACACACACACAAAACACCCTTGGTTACCAGATTAAAATGCATATATACAACTCCGGTTATACCAACATGGTATCAACCATAAATATATATGCAAACAAGGGTTAAAAAAAAAAAAAAAAAAAAAAAAAAAAAAAAAACATCAAGTGGGTAATATTAATTACTCACACAATTCAGTATCTTTAAGATGCACCTTTGGCAGCAGTGACATGAAGTAATCTTCTTCTTTATGTCAGTCATGAGGCCACACTGCTTCTGTCCCCTCGTTATTTTCCTGTTTTTGTGACTCCACTTCCTCCTGCCCTTGTCTCCCCCTTTCTGTCGTGTGTGTGTGTGTGCATGTGTGTGTGTGCATGTGTGAGTGCCTGTGTGTGTGCATGTGTGCGTGCATGTGTGTGTGCATGTGTGCGTGCATGTGTGTGTGCATGTGTGTGTGCCTGTGAATGTTCATGACCCAGCAGCTGACACCCTGAGCAGCATTATTGATTATCAAAGACTCCATTAACCAGCAGCTCATCACTCAACCTTTGTTTGTCGGTTCAGGGCTCTAACAAATTTCTGGCCAACCTCTGGTAATCAAACATTTCCCTGTGTGCTTTGCTTTAAAAAAATAAAAAAAATCTCTGGGTTTTTTCATGCTTTTGCCTGCCTCAGAGCCTCTGTTGAATTTGAGTTTATTTTCTGACAGATTTATTTTCATTTTGTTGGTCATCTCTGTCTCTGAATAAATCCTTTCCCTTTCTTGATCTGCCTCTCCCACACAGCAGGCTGTGAAATTGAGTAAATTATTCGGGTCACCTTGCCTACTATGCGTGAGGATAGGCTCCGACAGACCCCCGTGACCCTGAGGAGGAGTCAGCGGGAATAGATAATGGATGGATAGTTGGGGGACGTATGAGGACGTATCAAAGTTTCTCTAAAATGCTATCAATGTTGGTTTTTTTTTACGATTATAGGTGCATACACAGCATATTCATAACAAATTGGACATATACAGAGTGCATACACAGCATATCATTTAGAACATTTCTATAAGGCAAAGATGACTTACACCAACAAATGCTGTGCCTGTTGCCAACGTTAACTAATTATACCCAACAATAGTTTAATTTATCCGTAGCACATGTCAGTGTTTTGCAGACAATCGCATGCTGTTGCCTATAAAAATGCTGCCACTCAAAGCCGCACTAGACATTGCAGAACATCAACGTCACCATCGTGCCAAAAACATCCAAGACATTGCCAAGAAGTCTCCTAGCAACCAGTATCCACCATCACCCCATTCCTACTCTGATGCTCACCCTTTAACGGAGATGATGCAGGTTCCTGCACCTCTCAGACATCGTCAGTGGCATCAGTATCTACGTCTCTGGCCTCCACCTTTTCTGTCAGCCACCGGACTTTCACCATAAGCTGGTCATACATGTCAAACTCCCGAACTGCAGCACAGAAGAGCAGCACTGTGACCAGGGATGAGCAGCCCTCGTGTTTAAAAACCTGTGCACAACTCGAACACAGCAGCTGGAGGAGACTAGTACGCATCCTCATCTCAGCCTTGCTGCTTCCTCCACCTCTCAGATGGACACCTGCTTACCACAGAGTCTTGAGGTTACATGTGTGAACCAGTGTCAACATTTGCGTAACTTATGGCTCACGTATGTGGGACATATGAGCTGTGTGCTGGGTCAAACCTTTTCAATGACCTCGCCATACCTGCACCAGCGTGCTTTATTGTGCTCTTACTTCATGCAAACCTTACCCATGACATATTTGACGTAGGCCCCTGTATGCACCAAATTTTTCACAAGTCAGCATAAGCTGGTTAAATCATCAAGATGTGACAGGACCTTTAACGCACACGTGAATGCTCCAGACTGGCAAACAGCCAAAACATCTGCTTTCATAGGTTTCAGAGGTCTGCACATCTGTTGATCAGGTCATCAAGAGCTTGTGATCAGCAGCAGTATTTCTGTGGTAAAACATTAGGAAGATGTGGATATGTTTATACATATGTGTGTGTGTGTGTGTGTGTGAGTGAGTGAGAGAGAGAGAGAGATTGAGATCCTGATCTGAGCTCTTGATCCTGTGAGTTTGTATTTGAACCCACAATCATTTGATTTTTATTATGTTTTAACAAAAATACAGAATAAAACAGTGAGTAGTAAATTTTGCATGACTGCATCTAAAATGTGTTTATTGTCATGTAAAAAAAAGATGTCAGGTGATTTGTTGAACCGGATTATATTAAAAATGTCATGTAAGAAAAAAAAAACAAAAAAACAAAAAAAAACCTTGATTACAGATTAAAATGCATATATATATTCCTTTGGTTCTTACCAATTTGGTATCAACCAATAATATATGTGCAAACAAGGGGGGGGGGGGGGGGGTGTAATGTAAGGTGTTCGACTATTGACTACAGCATTTTTTCATGCTCCCAAAACTCAAGAATGTCACTTCCTCTTGCACTTAATTGTGGTTGAGTGTTGTGTCTGTCTTCTCCAGTCACTCAGAAACACACCAGACATCAGCTTAGGAAATCTAAGAAAAGACTTTCAAGCCAGCATTTTACTTGAAAGTTATTCAGTGCTGGTGAGCAGTGTTGAAGCAAAGCCTTTGGAGGTCAATAAAAGACAATTATGGCAGTTATTGGATGTGCTGGGATTTAAAAAAAAGAAGAAGAAGAAATGCCATCCCATTTCTGCCATAAACCTCCACATGCGATAACAAAAATTAAAACAAAAGATAATAATGAAAAAGGCCTCAGAAGTCATGTTTTAGAAAAATCGGTTAAAAACACGACAATCTTTCTGGGTAAGCATTGAGCGACGGTTTTACTTTTGCACATGTACTTTTTCTACAAACACCAATCCCAAACGTACAAGTAAAACACATCTAATATTGAAGGGATTTTTAGAGGAAGGTAAAGTCTCGTACAGACTTGTACAGATGAAAATGTCTTACTGTTAAATACTGTGGTCTGGTCACTTCGACCAGACTTTGTACAGAAAGATGCTGCCAATTGTTGCATTTTCTTCACCAAACTTCACCATCAAAATAAGCCCAGTAGGTGAGATCCCCTTGTAAAACATATTTCTATAGACGTGTTATATTGCATGGATGCTATAATTGTCACAACAGAACACCTTCTAGACGGATCGTTGTTGTCCAGCATGGTCCAGGCAAAAATCGTTTCCTAAAACCACGCAGGAAAATTACATAAACACTTTGAGCGTACATCATATTAAAAAAAAAAAAAATCAAGCTGGATATCTTTACCGATATGAACTAGGTAATGTAGTAGGATCTGGGGTATCTCCTCCCAGATCTGGACCAGGACATCACTTAGCTCTTGTATTATCTGAGCTGCAACCCGACAGCATTCGATGGACCTGAACACAATGCCCCAGAGGTGTTTTATTAGATTTAGGTCAGGCGAGTGTGAGGGCAAGTCAATGGTATCAATTCCCTCGTCCTTCAGCAACTGCCTGAATACTCCTCCCACAAGAGGCTGGGCATTGTTGTGCACCAGGATGGAACCCAGGACCCACTGCACCGGTGTCTGACTGTGGATCCATGCATTTCATCCCGATACCTAATGGCAGTCAGGGCGCCGTGCATACGCTGTAGAGGTCTATGTGTCCCTCCATGGATATGCCTCCCCAGACCATCACTTACCCGCCACCAAACCGGTCATGCTGATGATGATGAATGATGTTACAGCATTGTCCAGCTTCTACAGACTCACATCTATCAGGGTGTGAGGTTCTGCTCAGGATGAACCTGCTCTCACCTGTGATAGATTATATATTTGTCCCTCCACACTCCAAAAGCATTCATGTTAAGCTACTTGGTGATTCTCAGTTTCCTGCAGTAGTGACAGTTATTTTTTTTTTAATGGGCTGGGACAACTGTACAAAGAGAAAGCACCCAGATGTGTTGTCCTCAGCTGTCGAAGCAGCAAGGGGTACTTGGTATTGCCCATGTTTTTTGTTTGTTTTTTAGTTTGTTTCAATTTGTTTAATATTCTTTGTTTTTTCTTTTTTTGATTAAGTAAGTACTTACACAGCGAAAGAAACTTTATATGTTGTACATTTGAGTTTGATCATATTTTCTTTTGGCCTTTACACTCAGGACTGAACTCTGTAGTGCTCCTGTTGTCCACTACTTTATTACAGTTTCTGATCTTTTAAATGTCATCTGCTCGCCTTATGTGACTTCCTAATGTGAGAATTTTGACTAACCTAACTGAAACTCTCAGTAGGGCATATCCAGGAGATGATGCTCTCTCCCGGGGCAACCACTCTAATCAGTGATGTGGCCCAGAGTTTCAAGTATCAAAATCATGTTAATGAAGGTTGATGAGGAAAAAATTACAAAGAAAGTAGTGAATCTCCATCCAGACGGATCCAAAATGAAAAAGAGATTTCGACTGGTCTTTGATTCTTGATCTGGGACTTCCTAGGAATCCCAAAAACTCAACTCATTTGGGGTCATTTAGACCTTTAGTTCATGGGTCACAGTCACAAAAACTAACCTACAAAACCTACAAAAGACAAGATGCATAAGTATAACTATCCACCAGCAAAGGTAAGACTTACATGTATATATGACTGATACATAGAACCACAGAGACGACTACATAAACAGTTGTAGACAGCAGACACTGAGGTGGTCAGAGGTGGGATGCAGCTCCTGAGGTTCTGGTCTGCAAACATGTACAGAAGAGAAAAAGAGGGGACAGACCAGCACAACAAACTACAAGAACAATGGAGCACAATTATACTGATGAGATACTTTTAATTAATAACTGAGGATTGAGCTGAAGAAGGGAAACAGAAACAGAGGAGGTGAGGGGCACCACTCAGTGGATCCTGCTGGTGTCCCCCTGCAGCAGGTCTACAGCAGCAGATCAGGATGAAGCTGTGTTGAAGACCAGCTGCTCCAGTCTGGTCCTGCAGCTGCAGCTGTGACTACTGGTCTTAACACACTAAAGTTTACACCAACTAGATGTTTTACTGAACAGAAATGTTTGAAGTTTGGTTTTAAAAGGTGGAAGTGGTGTCAGCCTTCTCAACTCAAACTGGAAGTTGGTTCCATGGTGATGGTTCCTGATAACAGAAGACCCGTCCTCCAAATCTACATTTGGATCTTCTAGGAACTACGAGTAAACCTGCACTCTGAGAACGGAGAACTCTAATTAGGAACATGTGGTTCTGGTTAAGCTCCTACAGAGATCTTCTTTCTCAAAGGAGCAACTGCATCTAAAGCTGAGGGCAACACATCTGCAGTGCCACCGACAAGGAAATCAACGTCTGCAGAGGTAGAACCGAGGTCACAGCCCTCAACTGCTTCACTATGTTCCTCTGTAAGAAGATGAAGAGCAATGGCCTCCCTAAATTTAGTAACAGCTTTATCGGATAGACACCTGCTAAAGTAATTCCTCCTATTTCGTGCTTTAATGTTGACAGTGTTGAATTCGAAGATTATTAAAATTGTGGGTTCTATACCGTAGACGAGGACCAGATCCAGAGTATGATTAAAACGATGCGTCGGTTCGTTAACTTTTTGTAAAATCCCCATCGATTCTAGAAGAGAATCAAAAGCCAACTTAAAACTGTCGTTGTCAACATCCATATGAATGTTAAAGCCGCCCACTATGATGACTTTATCTGTACTGATCAATAAACTAGATAAGAAATCTGAGAACTCAGACAGAAACTCTAGACCAGCACCAGCAGGAGGCCGGTAAACTACCACTAACAAAACTGGCTTCTGTGATTTCCAGCTCGGCAGTTTTAAACTAAGCGCGAGGCTTTCAAATGTATTATAATCACATTTAGGTTTGGATTTTATTGTAAGACTGGAGTTATAGATCGCCACTACTCCTCCACCTCGACCTGTGATTCGAGGAATATGATAATTCAAGTAACCAGAAGAGATCAAATTTTTAATCTAACAAACTCTTCCTTTTGTAACCACGTTTCTGATAAACAGAAAATGTCACTCCGGGTCACTCCGGGTAATTACATCGTTTACTAATAGAGACTTGGAGCGTAAAGATCGTATATTTAGTAATCCGCATCTAATTTTTCAGTCTTTAATTGGGGCTAAATGCGTATGGGTTTTTATTTTTACGAGGTTATTTTGATTAACGCCTCTATCACGTCGCGCTTGGTGAACGTTTGGAGGACGGGGAATCTACGGGATCTAATAATATCAGCCAGATTTCTAGAAATCAGAGCTGCACCATCCCGGATGGGATGAATCCCGTCTCTTCTAAGCAGACCAGGCTTTCCCCAAAACGTCTTCCAATTGTCAAATTTAGTTTTTACTGTTTAATCTTATTAGTTATTTTAATTCTATTTTAAATGTACTTTGAACATTTTGTTTGCATCTTGGAGTATCTTCTATTTAAAGCACTTTGAAGAGCATTGTTCATGAAAAGTACTGTACAGACAAACGTCTGTTGCCTTGTCCAAAACCGTCCAGCAGTGCTGTGTTACCAGCGGTGTAGTGGTCTTTGGAGACGTGGGTGAACTCTTAATTCAAGCCCTTTGTCAGGCAGCCCAAACAGCATAGGATAAATTCCTGTTTTATAAACAGTGACATGTAAGACTACTCTATTTAGGTTAACCGAAAATGGGCAGGTGGTATTTGCACATTGTCACATAATTTCTGCTGCTTGACCTCAGTGAATAATGATTATGAAATGACTGATCTAATACTGCCCTGGAGTCTAGTGAGAGACAGCCACAAAATTATACATTTAGAGTGAACTATTCCCTATTCCTTGCTCCATCCAAACACAACACACACGATTGTTCTCTCACCATGCGTGTAGTCCATACAGTATAGTTGTTTCTTTTGTAAACTGTGTCTTGGAACAGCAAGTCTGCAGCCGATAGTGTAGGCCAGCCTGCCTGTCGTGGTCAGATCCGTCTTTTCCGAGTGTCACCTGAACGCAACCTCACCTATGCTTCCGATTTCAGATTAACAGCACCTGGAGTCCTCAACACATATTATACATGTATATCTGCTCTCTTCTACTCTGCTGCCAGACCATCTGCTAACTTAGGTCTGGAACACTAGAGTCAGGTAAGTCAGGAGAAACGCAGGGCGGGATATGAACTGACCGTTTCTCCTGACCCCGTCTCGTCTATCACATCTGGATTTCCTTCATTGGATTTTTTTGGTTTTTGACTCCTGGACTGGCTTATTGGATTAGTCTCTGCTTCTCCCTTTCTGGTTTATTCTTCATCTTTGGACAACTCTGGTGGTTATTGGACATGAACATTTGATGCAGTTCTTAGAATTGATGCTGGAAATGAAGACCCTCACGTGGGCATACTAAATGTTTAACAATCAGGTCATTTGGTTTCTGTTAAGCTTCACAGGATATGTGGTACGAACAAATACATTAAGCATAAAAATGTATGTTTTCATTTCAACTTAAAAAGCCTTTTTTCCACAAAGATTTGTAGAACATTTATAAAGAGCTCAATTAGGAAAGTGTCTAAATCAGGGCTGGACTGGGGCAAAAAAACAAAATATCTCAGCATTATGAGCTGAGAGTGGCCCATCAGGTAAAGATGGAAAGACAATAACTGATGACTAATTTTCTTTTGACATGTTTTTTAACACAAAGCAAAAAAAAAAAAAAAAAAAGATGAGATGAGATGCAGTCAAGAAAGTGAGAAAGATTAAAACGGGACTATAAAATGCAGTTAGAAAGCTTTTAATGGTAGTTTGACTTTTTAATTACATGGATGCAAACACTCTGTGAACATTTTCTCATGTTGATCTGCATCCTCGAACATTAGCGTTAATTTTATTGTGGGCTAAAGTGAAAAGGCTTAAAGGAGGGAAGGGAAAAAACAAAACATCTGTCAGTAAGATGTTTTCATTGCCCCTCCGTTCTTAAGCCTTAAACATCTGATATGGATATAAAACACCAGTTAAGAATGATCTTTTAAATTTGTCAGTGACAGTCAACTGATGAAAGACCTTTAGACGGAGGAAAGGAAATGCTGCTTTAACGGCTTATGTCAACAGGTCTCTGTGCTTTCTTATGAGCTGCTGTAAAGTAAATGTTTTACTGTAAATCTGATGCACAGATTTACAAAAATGCGAGCACCGCAGCTGTAAACCCGGGCCACGCTCAGTTTACTGCTACCCACTGGAGACTGTCAGTGACGTCTGCCCTGACTGACCTGTGTAACTAACACTCACACATTTCCAGCATGAAGGAGTTGAAAGTAATCTGTGCACCATTAGCTGTGAAATGTGCACACAGATTTAAAATATTTTAAAAGCAGCAACATTTCTGAGTGAACCACTGGCTGCGTGCTGGCCCCACCCTCTTATTTAAGTCTCCTATTTAAGATGTATGTTTTGATATTTTATTTAATCCATATGGATAATCATCAGTTTCTGACATATAAGTTGTAGCCAGAAACTCAACTCATTATGGGATGTATGGAGGGTGTTCTCAGTGTTCAAACCCACCTGCGGGTGCTTTTCCCTGCGCTCCAGGAGCAAGAGCACCGTGCTGATGGTCGTGAGGCTCTCTCTCCTCGGTCCAGATTTGACATTTCCGTAGTAGCGGTTGACCAAAATCTGTCGCAGAGCCTCCCCCTATTTTAAAATATGGAAGTTAGAAGATGAAAGCTGGACTCTGCCAAAGAAATTTAGCTGAATCCCAAAGGTGCTGTACCAATGTAGTGGCACAAGACTATGAAAATAACTGCAAAATTACACTCACAATAGAAAATTGGCCAGATCCACACACAAAAAACACAAAGCCATGAAAGAAAATAGAAATAGATGCACCAAATTCATTTCTGAAGTGACAACAATGGTGCCATTTCTTTCTACAATCTGCTTAATATGAGTTTTACTGCACTGGAAATGTTTTAAAATAAATGTGCAGTAAAAAAGGAAAGAAATGTCAGAATAAAAGCATCTGACCATATGAGCTAAACTTAAAACTTCCAGCTTAGAAAAACACCAAGTACCAAAAGAGTCTAAGTGATCCCGTCTCTCTGATCACATCAGCACGTCCTCTCACATCTGGATGCATCCACCTTTAACCTCTGCTGGTTTGGTGTAAATCCCCGCAGCACAGTAAACACCTACATGGTTCCTCTTCAACACACCGCAGCCATCGACGAGGAGCTGGAGAACCAGAGTTCACGTGCTACTCTCTTCCTTACATGTTATATTTCATGTACGTGGGCAGTGAGTGAGTGCCATGCTGTGGAAGCAGTGTTGCTGTTAGTTGTGAACCATCGACCAGATGGATGCCCGGAGCAGAGCTGCACCACTGAATGGTGGGCAGGAAACTGGATTTAGCTCAAAAGTCAAAGGCAGGAAGTGAATAATGGATGTGTTGAACGTTGAACAGAGACTTTTCACAAACAAGTCCAGATAACGTAGTAGACGTTCCACAGAGGAACCACGTTGAGGTGTTGGTGTGGGGGAGGGGCATGAAATAAGTCAGGATGGTACTCTTATACATTTAGATTAAATTATCTTAAAACATTGAGCACAAACATAATGGGATAAGGGTGGTGTACAGATAAAACTGATCTCTGATCAGCAGTGACCCACATTAGCCGAGAATATGGGTCTTAAACACACCTCAGCAGGGACTTCAGGCTCGGGCGGAGGTGCCAGCTGATTGGAGGTAAAAGGATGAGGTTAGTTAAGGTTAGAATGTGATGAATTTGTTGTGTTGCTTTGCCTCCAAAGTCTAATACTTTTCTTGAAATCCACCTAGTCACTTCTCATCCTTAATGTGGCTTTGTTGTGATGCATCTCTCTACCTGCGTTTCTACTCACGAGCATGCACGACTGGATGCCATCAGTGTTTGCGACTTAGAGCAATAAACAAGTTGCAGCAAGAAGTCAGAAGCTCCGTCTTATTATGGGAACAATACGAGTTTTCAATATAATTTTACAATCTGATGGACGAGTCTGGGTTTGGTGGTTGCCAGGACAACGGTACTTGCCTAACTGCTTGTTCCAAGTGTAAAGTTTGGTGGAGGAGGGATTATGGTGTGAGGTTGTGGGAGCTGGGCTTGGCCCCTTAGATCCAGTAAAAGGAACTCTGAATGCTTCAGCATACCAAGACATTTTGGACAATTCCATGGGAACAGTTTGGAGCTGGCCCCTTCCTCTTCCAACATGACTGTGCATCAGTGCACAAAGCAGGTCCATGAAGACCTGGATGACGAGTCTGGTGGGGATGAACTTGAACTTTGAATTTATATTTGTCTCCTGGTGCCACACGTACACATTTCACAGACACTCATTCAAATAGATGTAACTGGATAAACCCTGAATATGACAAGTCCTCCAGTCTCAGATTCTCGAACTGAAAGCGGCCGTCCATGTTAGCTGAACATGTAACATACGCTCCACGTTAAATTGTCAGCTGCAGAGGGTCACGTCTGCACGATTTCTTTCCTGCAGAAAATTTGCATGCCATGGAGGAGATAAAAGTGTAAAACATCAATTGAAATATTGTGAAAAAGTTAATGAAGCGAATAAGGTCAGACATATAGTTGACGCTATGTATTTAAAAATAACTTGAGCAGGCTTGAAAAAACAACCAATTTTCTTAAGAATTCTTAATCTGGTTTGTAAAACATTTAAACTCCTGTGAACTGTGTATTTATACATTCAGACAAAATTCCTGCATAAGGAAAAAAACATTAAAAAAACAGATTAGACATAGATATGATTACAACAAACATAGTCCCGTGTCCCATTAATGGACAGGGGATTAATTATTAAACTGACTATTGGATATGAAACATCACTGAATATGCTTAAGTGTTGACACCATTAGATTCAAGGCTCAGCTAGAAACGCATGCATGCGTGTTTCTGTATCAGGTGTAAAACACTTCAGGTTTTGATGTTCCTTGTTGAGCAGACTGCTATTTTACCTGGAGTCCCTTTGCAGCTGAAAGCATTATTTTTACTTTTACGCTCAGCTATTTTTAGAAGTTAACTAAAGTACACCCTAACTGCCTCACTTGGAATTAGCCGTGATAATCTAAACATGCACATTACATTTATGCAAATCAGGTCAAAGTATGAACAAAATCCCAAAGGTTTTTTAAATTATCATATCTGTATGTCACATTTGGCTCAACTGCATCAGTAAAGTGCATTTCAGTAATTTAATTTTTCCATTTTCATTTTCCTTTTTTACATACCTGTGATAACTGGTCAGAACTCCCACTAAAGATTCTGGAACAACAACAACATCTGCACCACGAACAAAGCTGCAGAAAGATGACAGAAAAAGACGCCTTTAAGCACTCTGACAGTTTCACTTTCAGAGGACTCATGCTTCTATTTTTGTGCCTTTCATGTGGTTGTCAAGAGATATTTTCTATATTTAATATTGACTTACACTGTGATAAAAGTGAAAATTTCTTTTTGATCTCTTTATCTGTAAAAGCATAAGATGTTCTGCCACAATTTAAGTTTAACAAAGAAAAAAAAAACAGACTGACAATAAAAAGTAGGGAGTGCTGGCCTAGTCGTTACACTGGTGGGCTTGGGGTGGAGGACCCAGGTTCAAGCCCAGGGCTGGCCACCATGGTAACTGGTCACTGGGGACCCCTGAGCAAGGCCCTTAATTCCCAATTGCGTCCCGGGCGCTGGTTCTAGCAGCTCACTAGTGAAACTGGTTGATGGGTTAAAAGCAGAGGTCCGATTTTGGTGTGTATCGTACATACAGCGTGTGCACGATGTCCACACTGACAAGAATGGTAATGAAAAAAAAAAGTTAAGAGGAACAAGTCACTGATGAGTTTTCTTTTTGTCTATTGTAATTTTCTATTTAACTAAAATTGTCACAGAAATGACAAACATGTACCAGTAATATGCCACAATAGGAGGCCTAGAGGAAGACCAAAGAGGAGGTATATGGATGTAGTGAAGGAGGACAAGAGGTTGGTGGGTGTGAGAGAAGAGGACACAGGAGATGGGGATAGATGGATGATTTGCTGTGGCGACCCTTGAAGGGAGCAGCCGAAAGAAAAAGGAGAAGAAAATACTATTTCCCATACAGCATCTCCGAATGCAGAAGCATTGTATGAAAAATCAATGCACCCGATTAACTGATCAAGTGTGACGGGTTAAACACACTCACCCGTCTGACTTCTAAATGAGATTTTGTTAATAACACGCATGTGGAAATGAGGCGTAACAGCACACAAAACATAGTTGTTTATTTGAAATTCTGCATTACTTATCTGCCAGTGTTCTCCTTATTCGTGTTATGCTTTTCTTTTTTGTCTCATTGCAAATATCCCCGGACTAATGTCTCCAAGTTTATTTGCATGTCCGTTCTGTCAACTTTAAAACAATACTATTCATAAAAATGTTTTCTGACATGATGTTTCTCAATGAACGAGCAGACACTGCTTCAAAGGAGACATGGCCATTTTTCAGAGGGGTCCACAGAATCCACAGGATTTAACGTAATGTTTCAGATCTTTGACTAAAAGAACAAACACACTCTGTAGTTCACCAACTAACCAGGTATCAGTCATATATACGAGGCTTAGTTCTGCTGCTGACAGGTAGTTATACCCCCCTTATGATCCAGGTCCTGATCCAGGTTTCTTCCATCTTAAAGGGGAGTTTTTCCTGCCACTGTTTGGGTTAAGGTTTTTCTCCCACTAGGGGAGTTTTTACCTGCCGTTGTTTATGTAATAATTGCTGGGGGTCATGTTCTGGTTTCTGGAAAGATCCTGGAGACAACTTGTGTTGTAATAGGCGCTAAATAAATAAAATTATACTGAATTAAATTGAATACAAAAGCTCCTTTTTTCAACCACGTCTTTACAGCTCTGCTCATAAAAACATGTTTTATGGGGTGCAGTCAACCTCTTAACTGTAGCCCTGTGGGGGTCGGCCTCTGTTGATGTTGGTCTTGTAGGTTTGTGCTGGCCTCTTCAGAAATACACCAGAAGGAACAATGTGCTCGTCTCTTGAGTAACAGTCAACAGTTTAAACTTAACATGTCCTTGAACAATCCTGAACTTCAGAGCAGCTAAAACACCTTAAAATTGTTTAAAACCAGTATTTATCACCAATATTCAGTAAAGATGTTTCTATAATGTACTAATACTGTATCTGTGACAAATGTTAACGAAGGTTGTAAGTAAAGCAAGTCTACCACGAACATATAGTTTAAAAAACAAAACAAACCAACAACAACAAAAAATAAAACAGCGATTCAATGAACTGTAAAACCCTCCATCTACGCCGCGACCGCCTCTAGCTCCACTGACCGTGCTTCGCCGCTCAGAAAAGTGAGGCCTGAAGTAAACCTGACTGTAAGATTGTATATTAAAAAAAAAAAATCCAAAATAAAACTATAAACAGCAAAAGAATAAGAAGAAATAAGTGTAGTCATGTCACAAAAATGGTGACTATGCATCCACCAAGTTAGTGTTGTAATACCAGTTTCTGCCCTGTGGGGCAGCAGCAGGCAACATACCAGCCTCAGTCCAACATGATAACACAAAGAAGTCACACGGTTTTTGGGCGTACTTGACCTTGTTGCCAGTCATGTAGGTACCGCCCCTAAAATACCATTTTAGGATAAACAGATTGAAACACTTGAATTGAATGTGCAGTTGCTGTAGATTTCTCAACTCGGTCCTGTTACAGCTCAGTCTCATGACACTAGTGGGGTTTGTGTGGATGGTGGGAGACTAGATGTCTGTTGAAGTTGTGTTGTGGACGGTCCGCTGTAAAGCAGCTCAGTCATGATGAACCACTCTTCTGTTATGCAGCAGGAACGTTGCTGAAAGGTCGTTTATGGAAATTGCCAGGAGAAACAGATGAACCCAGACTTACGACAGCCAAGAATAAAACTTGGATAAACTATGTTTGGAAAGCAGCGATGCTCACCACTACACCACCACTGCAACAAGGAGCTGCTGACGTAGCTGTTTCTTAAGGAAATAAACTGAATGTTGGCTGATGTTTCCTCTATTGACATGTTTGGAATGGTGGTTCTTTAGGGTTCAAAAGCTCTGATCACCAACATGGTGCCTCCAAAGCAAAGTTGTCTGTGTGACGTAGCTGTGTGAAGGTGAACGTGTGAACGTGCAGCTGAGCTGCATGTGCGAGTCTCCCTGCTTGTCCAAGAGTAACAGAGACCGGGAGCACATCTAAATTTCCTGTCCACACCTTTTCAGCTCTGACTTCCTGCGTAACGATGATCAGTCCACTTACAGACATTTTAACTCAAATATCGTCACAACAGATAGAGGAAAGCAGCAGTGTCTTTTTTATTTGTTAGTTGATAAAAATGTGGGAGGAGGAGTGTATTAAAAAGATAAATACATTTTTTCATTGGACAGTTGAGTTCAGATCAAGAGAATCACTTTTCCCTTTTGGAAAGCTGTCGAAAAATGTAATCAAAGTATTATTATTTGATTATTAAACTTTCTTGTATCCTGCCAAGGTCTGCAACAAGATGCTGTCTTTAAAAAAATCTGAAATAAACATTGATTTAATAGATGAAGCCTGAGATTTCTTATGAAATCTACATAACAACATTTTAATATCTCTTTTATCTGAAAAACTACAGATCTGCATTCTTGTTTAATTGATACTGTTAATTTCATTCAGTCAATAAGATGAGTGCCATCAGATCTGATATGTTTTTGAAGTGTTTATTAAAGCCGACAGTACACTTCATTTTACATAAATGACTCTTAAAACAACTGAAATGTAGCCAAAAATAACGCTCATTTCAGACCTTTTAGGAGCCTTTACATGTTGCTGTTACACATCAAACTAGGTGAAGACTGCCTTGTCGGCCCGTCCGATGTCCCTCGTGCCATCAGCTCGTACTTGTAAGAGGGGACAGAACCCAGAAAACCAGAGGACAAGAGCCACCGGCTGCAGTCGTATTTGATGATGCATAAACGTGAACATGTGAAACACAGAACATGTTTCACATGAGGCCAGTGCAAAGGACAATATTGTCATATCAGGAGCTCAAACAACATGGGATCTTTTCTGTTCCTGTCCCGTCTTAACGTTTCTGCAGATCTGCTGCAGCGTCTCCTCCTGAGTTTGCTGATGCCGACGACTCCAACCCTCTTTCCTCTGTGGACGTCTGCATCGTCATATTAGCAGTCGTGGAGACACATGCCAGAAAAAAAAGAAACTCTGTTGTCCTGGAGAAAGACAGATTAACAGCTCAGTTAAAGTAACAAGTAACACCCAGCATCAGTGAACAGACACACTACATCCATTTGATCACCTTGAAAGTCAGACGGGGACCAGGATGGATGAATATAGAGACCTGAACACACTCAAACTGCATCAAACATGTCTTTCTTCTTTTCCATTCATGCTTGTAGTCTCTTTGTCTCAGTGAGCAGACACAGTCAAGTCTGATCTTTGTGTAACACTCCTCACTGAGGTCTGAAAAGTGCACACTCACATTCGCAAAACATACACATTCATGCAAAGAACTTTGCGTTTTTGTGAAGATACAATCATGAACCAAGGGTCACTGGACCCTAAATGTGTGAATTAAACATTTTTATCAAATATTACAGCTGTTCTGACAGCTCAACGTTGGATGTTTGTTCAGCTCTGCAGATTTCCAAGATTCACTTGTTACAGTCTGTGTTTAGTGTTTTCAGGTCCCCGTTCAGAGTAGTGTAGGGGGGGTGGTATGGGATACCTGCTGAAGCTGTAGGTCCTCTTCCTCTGTCTGCTGGTGTCTATGGAGTCATGCTTCCTGTAGCTGATCACAAGATTATTAATGAAGAAACAATACCCAGACTACAACCTTCAGGTTTACATATAGAGATATCAAATTGCACAAATCATGGTTGTGTACATAAGTGTGTGGCTGGGAGGTGTGTATTTGCATATGCACGTTTGTGTAGGAGTATGTGGGGTCTGAAAGTGTGTGTTAAGGGCTGTTCGGAACTGGTAATTGGACTATTTTCTATACCGTGTTTCTAGTCTTGTCAAACTCTCAAAGTGCTTCATTCACCCGTTCACACACACAGAATCAAAGAGAATCAAACCGACAACTTTGAGGCTGGAAAATGACTGATCTACCTGAAACACAGCCAGGTGTGCATCCAAGAGTGTGAGAGTGTTGTCACACCTGGAGATTGACATCCAAGGTCAAGGCTTCACCGTGTGACCTAAAAAGAACAGAAAGGGATCATTTAGAGTTGGAATAGTGAGCAAACAAGAAAAGAATGTTTCATCTGATGTCCAGCAACAGTGAATCCTTGTAAACTGTGACCATTGTTAATGGTGTAACTGTTTGTCTCTCAAACGCTGTTTGGTCCGTGCTTATGACCACTGAATTGGATATTTTAGACTAGTAAACCTCTTTAATCTGTTTTCAGGAGTGTAATGTGTCAGAAAGTGTTGTGTGTTTCAAAGATGAAGCACCAGGAGTCCTCACAGTAAAGTACAGTATGTTTATATGTTTCCTATGCTTATGTATAGCAAATCAAATCAAACAAAATCAATCAAAATAATGAGACCTGCATGTGTGGTTGAAATTTATTACATTTATAGAAGGCTTGATATATTACAGGAGTCTGATTGCATTGCAGCTGCTTACTTGAAACACTTTCTTGAAACTAGTTAAAGTAACTTATATTGTATTTTGATAATAAATGCATTGTAAATACATTAACTTCTGTCATCATAAATCACTTAAGAATGACCCATGTACGATCAAACAAAAGGAAGATAAAATAGGGCAACCCTTTGGTTTAGAAGTTACAGTAGTTTTATTGGCAGCGGTGCAGCATGGTGTTCCTATACTGATTTGCTGCCACCTGCTGGTCACAAAAAAAGTTGCATTTAATACAGTTGCGGATTCATCAACAATTATGATCATTTATAAAAGATTATATTATATTACGCTCTGGATGACACCAGGTTTTAAAATGATGTAAATAGAGCTTAGAAGAACTAAGACATGTCATAATAAGCTGTCATACTATTAATTTCAAAATTAGCTTTTTGTTTATTCAGTTTCTAATATTAAAGTAAAATTCAAGATTGTTACGGTTTCGTGATGTGAAGTGTATATAGAAGATTAAGTAAAAATGTACTATTGTACAAAAACCTCAGGGATTTTAAATATAATATATTATATTGGATTTTATATGTATTATATATGTATTATATATATATATATATATATATATATATATATATATATATATATATATATATATATATATATATATATATATATATATATATGTAGGATAGGTGGATGCTGCGACGTAAGGGGGCAGCATTTAGTCATTGCGCTCAGGATGGGTTGGACATATGGGACACCGTAGTTCGGGTGCGGCTTTACTGTGTAAGCGCCATTTGTCTTCAGTTCCCGCTTCATGTTCTGAAGGTAAGCTGCTTTGTAGAGCCCGGGCGGCGGTTATAAATTCTGTTTAGACATTATTCTCGGTTTAGACCACTCATAGACGGTGAGCTTGCTCCATAACTGGTCACTAATTAAACGGACCGTTTATACATGTTTGAATAAGAAGTGTGAGCAGGTTGTTTGTGAAGTTCATAAGTTCTAGTGCGGCTTGGCCGTTGGCCAATTATCGGTGCGCGGCCCGCACATGTCCGCGATGCAGGCAGACTTGATTTAAGTGTATGTGCTTTTGATATCTTGCATTTATATTCTGTTTTTTTTGTACTGCAATGTTAGAATAATTTTGTATTAAGAGTTAGTAGTTTTAATAATTTATTGTTTTCCTCATAATTTATACGTGTTTGTTTTATATTGATGATGGGCAATGATTAAGTTTATCTGAAGTTCCCGCTTCATGTTCTGAAGTTCCCGCTTCATGTTCTGAAGGAGTGGCACGATACCCGTTCGGAAGCTCTGCAGTCTGTTGAAGATTTGAAGTAGATGTCAGTAAATAAAACAAAGGGAGTCTGTGGTCCAATCACAACCCTGAACCCAGCATCCTGTGTCCTGTGGCTCTCTGCACGTCACCCACCACTATACGACATCACTCCAACTAAAAAATAACACAACGCAGAAGGATGGCGTCGAGGGTCCGGCAGGAGGCTTGCTGATGCTGTGGGTTACATCTTTGGTGCCGTGACCCGGATTGTGACACGCTGGCTACCGCAGACTCAGGCTGACACACACGAGGAGTGGACTTCATCTCACCGGTCGTTTCCAGGACCGTGCGGACTGTATCTGGGAAAGGCGTCCCCCTACAACCGGGTATCCTTTATGTTTAATAAGTGGAGTCTGCAGTAATTACCGAGTTGTCATGTTTTGATGTGTGGTGTGAAAAGAAAATATTGTCGACGTAATTCTGGACTAAAGGAAACCTGATGTAATTTAAAAAAAAAAAAAAAAAACTGTTACGTATTGGTTTTCAAGATGATGTAAGTGGCACCAGCAGCCACTTGGTTTAACTGGGAGTATTTTTTTTTTTCAACAAAGAGGGCATTACCAGGATTGTGCTATACGGTGGTGACTGAATTTCCTGTTGTTTTTTTTGTCTGTTTAATTCTTTTTTTATTTTGGCACCATCTATCTCATCATCACCACCTAATAATTTTTCACACATCTAGTTTCACATACACTCCTACCTTTTAGGGCAGACAGTTTTGCACGTGGGCATAATAGCAGCAAGCAGGATAAGATGTTGAGCGATTGCATAGACCCTCCACTAAGCCTGGGGATGTCCCCAGTTGTGGCGGCACACAGCTGTTCTCCTCAGGGTCTAGCATGGAGTCAGTCTTATGAACTTGATGGGATCAAAGTTATTCCTAGCAGTGATGAGAGAATACCGGAGCGTGGCCCAGCAAACCAACCACCAGTAGTGAGGCCAAAACATCCCTATGACACCACCCGTTATACCAGCCCTCACCCACAATACTTGGGCTTCCAGCCTCAGCCCCATAGACACCTCCAGGAGCCAGACCCAGAGTCAGAGCTCAGCTTGGAGCCCCCTGCCCTATCTCCACATGACAAGGCAACAGCCCACCCGACCCAACTCAACATTCACAGGCCCCCTCTCATCCCTGGACCCCCGCCAATGAGATACCCGACTGCGACAACCCCCCCCCTATCTGGAGGAAACCCCAGAGGGCCCTTGTCCTCCCCAGCCCCACCGCAAGCGCTACGCGTCCCCGAGCTCCCCATGGATCCCCACGCTGTTCCCCACCCCGGCCATCCCCCTAATCCAGGACAACAGGGTTACGTGGGATATGTCTCCCAGATGTATACGCTGCCGTCTCCTGTTGTCTATCCCCAAGGCCCTTCAACTTCTGTCTTTCCTCCTACCACTAGTGCATTGGAACCCAACCTGACCATGTCCACCCCTGTGAATGTGATGACCACAACCCATGACCATACCACCCCCGCCACCCTCCCCCGTCGCACCATGCTTTCCAATGTCCCACTACAGGTTGCACCCCCCTCTCATTCCACCAACCCATTGTTGCCCTCATATGCTCCCAACCCCTCTTTACTGAACTCCGGGACTACCACCAACCCAAACACTGCACAGAGAACTTATGGTGGCTTTATGCAGACGCACCAAGTGAGAAATGTCCCAGTTTTTACAGGCAATACAGATGGCAAAATGCTGGTTGAGGACTGGATACGGGATATGCAGTACCTTCTTGATGCAATTGAGTTACCAGCACACCTCCGCTTTTCAACTGTGGTACGACACCTTAGTGGAGAAGCTCGGAAACTAGTTTTGAATCTGCCCCCTGCTGGACAGACGCCGGACAAAGCGTTTGAGGAACTGCGGGCCGAATATGGCGATGCCCAAGGCTCTTTGGATCCATTAGCTGACTTCTACGAGCGCACCCAAAGGCCTGTGGAATCTGCCTGCTCATATGCAATTGCACTGGAATCCATCTTGCGCTCGGTGGAAGAAAGCCAAAGGCGGAGCAGGCCCTTCCCAGATCGTGACAGCAAGCTCACTCGACAATTTCTGAGGGGACTCTCCGATGAGGTAGTGTATACTAGAATAGCTCCCATGAAGCCTAGGCTCTTAAGCTTCAGAGAGCTGCAAAGTAAGCTGCGGGATCTTGCCAGAGAATCCAAGAAGTTCCTCTCTCAGCCCAAGACAAAGAGGCCTAGCACACCGGCCTATTTTGTAGCAGAGTATAGCACAACTGTGAAAGCAGAAAGAGCTCAGCCATCTTCTGAGCTTTCAGCACTGACAGAACTGGTCCAAAAGTTGGCCCTTAATCAAGAGGAATATTCGGCCAAGTTGTCACGACTTGAGGCGAGTATTGCTGGGCCTCCCCCAAGCCTCCCATCGTGGCCCCAGCCCCCCCTTGTTCCTAAACTGAGACCTTATCCACCCACCCCTTCCTATCCCACCTTACTACCGCAGAGCACTGGCAGGAATCCCAGTGTTAGATGTTATCGATGTGGACAGCAGGGACATATAGCTCGTGTCTGCAAAGCAGTGTTCCCCAGCCCCTGCCCTAATCCTACTGGGGCTCAGCAGCAGCCGCCATCGACCCTTGCCGAAGAGGCTGCAATGCCACAACAGCCTTTAAACTTCTAAAGCCCGTGGGAATGGGGGTCCCTATGGGCGAGCAGCGAGATTCCCCGCAGCAGGACAGCGAAGTCCATGATGGAGGAGAGGGACCATCTCTGGTGGGTCCACGGAATGAAGGAGAAGTGGTAATCAGTGGTGTGGTGTGTAAAGCGCTCATTGACTCTGGCTCACAAGTGACGAGCATCACACATGCATTCTGGCGCGGCCATCCTACTCTCAAAGAGCAACTGCTGCAAACCTCCACGATACCAATAGAAGGTGCTGGAGGCCAGACTGTGCCTTACTACGGTGTGGTGCATGTACACTTGAAACTATTAGGCCAAGACTACAAGAAGGTGCCTGCTTTTGTTGTCCCAGATTCGGCTTACCGTTCAACAGTCCCCCTGCTGGTGGGCACAAATGTGCTACGGGCCGATAAACGTGATCTCCAAGTCACTCATGGGCAGCAGTTCCTCCACCAAATCAGGGACCACTATCCTGAGTGGTATACAGCCCTGTTGCGACTTGGGGATCCCAGCCAGGGGTTGGAAGGCCTGGTGGGCCCTGCGGTGTACACAGGCAAGAAGGTTTCCATTCCGGGAGGGAAAGAAGTCGACTTGTTGTGCAAAGTGAAATCTGGCCCACAGAGGAAGACTTTTACGGCTATCATCGAAGGACAACCTTGTTTGCGTCTCCCCCCAAACCTACTGGTCGCCAAAGTGCTGGCTGATGTCAAAAAGGGCTGTGCCCCAATCCGAGTCATGAATCTTTCTGAGCGAACTGTGACTATCACGCCACACACGCAACTGGCCAATGTGTTCCTGGTCCGCAATGTGGTGGAGTTTGCAGACGGCGAGCAGGAGGGGGGTGGCGGACGACGGGAGGAGGCGGCGTGTCTGAGTTTTGGTCAGGTGGTTAAAGGCCCTGGTGTCAATCTCCCTGAAGCAGCTGTGGAGAATGAGCAACAGCGCTCCCTTCTGCTGGAGCTTGTGGAGAAGAATTCAGATGTGTTTTCACAGCACCCAACGGACTTTGGACACACAAAAACACTGCAGCATGAAATCCCCCTTGTTGATTCGAAGCCTTTCCGCCTCCCATACCGGAAGATTCCCCCCTCCCAGTGGCAGGATGTCCGGCGCCTGTTAGGGGAAATGGAGACGGCAGGGGTTATCCGGCCTAGCAAGAGTTCGTATGCTTCGCCAGTAGTGATTGTGACTAAGAAGGATGGGTCATTGCGGCTGTGCATAGACTACAGACGGCTTAACGCTTGCAGTACAAGAGATGCATTTCCTCTGCCGCGGATTGAGGAGGCGTTGGAGTCACTGGGCCAGGCGAAGTATTTCTCCACACTTGATTTGACATCGGGATACTGGCAGGTGGAGGTGGCGGAGCAGGATAGGCACAAAACAGCATTCAGCACTCCCATGGGATTATTTGAGGCTAACAGGATGCCGTTTGGGCTACAGAACGCACCATCCACGTTTCAGCGGCTCATGACTTGCTGCTTTGGGGACATGAACTTCACTCATCTCCTGATTTACCTTGATGACCTCATAATTTTCTCAAAAACATTTGAGGAGCACTTGGAGAGACTGCAGCTGGTGTTTGACCGACTCCGGCAACATGGGCTGAAGCTAAAGCCCTCCAAGTGCCTGCTGGTGAGGAAAGAGGTACAATATCTTGGTCATTTGGTGTCTGCTGAAGGAGTCAGGACAGATCCAGAAAAGATCAGTAAGGTGAAGAGCTGGCCTCCGCCAACCACGAGAAAAGAAGTGCTGCAGTTTTTGGGATTTGCAGGATATTACAGGCGGTATGTGCAGAACTACTCTACACTGGCAGCTCCATTGTATCGCCTCACCTCGGGTGATCCCAGGAAGAAGAAGAGAGGGAAAAGGCAGTGCACAGACTCTGGTCAACCGTTTGTGTGGACAAGTGAGTGTACGGAAGCATTTGAGTCTCTGAAGGGAAAACTGGTCACTGCACCGGTGCTTGGTTACCCTGACTACAGCAGGCCTTTCATCCTCCAAACGGATGCATCGGGGGAAGGACTTGGTGCTGTGCTTGCGCAGGTGCAGGATGGAGCCGAGAGGGTGATAGCCTATGCAAGCCGAGGGTTGAGCCCAGCAGAGTCCAGATATCCGGCACATAAACTTGAGTTTCTGGCATTAAAGTGGGCGGTGACAGATAAATTCTACGACCACCTCTATGGGCGAGAATTCTCTGTCCAAACTGATAACAATCCCCTCAAGTATGTGATGATTGTTTTCCTCATAATTTATACGTGTTTGTTTTATATTGATGATGGGCAATGATTAAGTTTATCTGAAGTTCCCGCTTCATGTTCTGAAGTTCCCGCTTCATGTTCTGAAGGAGTGGCACGATACCCGTTCGGAAGCTCTGCAGTCTGTTGAAGATTTGAAGTAGATGTCAGTAAATAAAACAAAGGGAGTCTGTGGTCCAATCACAACCCTGAACCCAGCATCCTGTGTCCTGTGGCTCTCTGCACGTCACCCACCACTATACGACATCACTCCAACTAAAAAATAACACAACGCAGAAGGATGGCGTCGAGGGTCCGGCAGGAGGCTTGCTGATGCTGTGGGTTACATATATATATATATATATATATATATAATGTTATGACCTAACTATTACAATCAAATATCTAAATATTTATTAAAAAATATAAGCTAAATTACCACCAATACAAGTGTTCACTACAGAGAGACAATTGTAATTATTAGCTCAGCTTTTTTTTTTTTATTTAATAGCTGTTAAGTTTTTTTAAGTGGCTTATTAAAATTCCACGTTGCTAACTGAAAATCGTGTTTACGTTCAAAGACGAGTAAAGAGCCAATCAGAAGCAGTAGAACTTTCGACCTGCTGACCTCAGCGGTTGCCCCGGTAACCTCTATATATTTCAAGAGGTCGCTCCGCTCCGCTGCGTTCGATCTAGATTGCAGAGGAGACGCATCATATCCAGTTTCTTAAAAAAAGTTTACACGCTTTCTACACGCTTTCGAAAGAAAAGGGCCCGGATATTTCACTGCTGTATTTCCATCACGAGAAAAGTAAGAATAAAAGTACTTAAACTTGTATAAAACAACATTTTCTTCATTTTTACGTTAAAGAACAAGAAGCTAGCTAAAAAGCTAACGTGCTGGTAGCTTAAATCAGCTCGTTTGGTGTCTAAACATCATTTTTTTACTCTTGTGGATGGTTTTACATATCTTTATACTTTGATGAGATCTAAATAAATATCAGATATCTTCTTATCATAATTTTTTATCATCATCAGAGTCGTATGAGCAGCACCACAATCCTGATATGATCTGGTTGTTTTAGACATTTACCTGTTTCTATGTAACATAATTACGGCCGCTCCAACTGCAGCTGCGCACTGACGTAGCGTGACGTTTGTCCGTCACATTAACTTATATATGATCACATTTATACACCGGTGCCATCTGTGTTTCTGTGCTTATCAGATAGTTAAGTTATTTCGATGACGCAGGTTTTTTTTTTCTTTTTTTTCGTTTGAAAGCGTTGCTAAGGAACAAAACGGGGAAAACCCCAGCGCTGCTCCCTAGTGCGCATGCGCGGGCTTTTACCTTTACCCTTTATCGTGCGGTCTAAATAAACTATAGTCAGTCAAAAACGTAAAAATATACAACCTAAAACGCGTATCTGTCCCCGCGTAGTCCCGACCAGGGTGACGGGAGTCTTCCGGGGCTTATACGGCTCTCCTAAGGAGAAATGCGGAAGTAGAGTCCGGACCGGTGGAGGTCCGTGGCGGCCATTAAACACGTCCGTGGATCCATGACGTCACATCCTGTGACAAATGTTGATCGTTCTTAAAAAACCGTGTTTTTACGGACGTGTGTGGATTGTTTTAGCCAATGAGGGATGACTGCCACATTTATACACGGAGTTTATACATCGACTAATTACTTTAACATGTCCACATGGATTTTGCGGTCTGGCTTGTTACTATTTAGTGGCGATAACGTAGATTAACGACCTGTACAGGGCGAAGCCCCGCCTCTCGCCTGTGATGAGGGGAGAGGCTCCAGCAGAGCCCCGGGACCCTGTACAGGATTAAAACGGGTCTAGAAAATAGAGAAACTGGATGGATGGATGTATATAGCTCATCTGGGTGGCCCAGATATGTGTGTAAACATGTGTGCTAAATGTATATGCAGCAGAGGTTGACATAAATGAAAACGACTGCTGTCAAGCCATATGTTTTTACAGCAAATACATAAAAGTGACTCTAAATGATAGATGAATCAAATGACATGGCTAAGGAATGGTTTATTGATCAAAAATTGTGTTAGAATGTGCAGTATTTCTTTCAATGAAGTCTCATCTGATTGGCATTTTATCATTACAGATTTGTGACGTGCCAGTTCACCTGACATCCCATCTTTCCAGGAAAAACCCATTTGACTCAAAGAAAGGTAAAATATCTAATTATTGCAATCTGTAAAGACAATAAAAGTAGGTATCCTGTTAGATACATTTGATTTAATGCACTATTGATGGAAAACCAAATCAAATTATTAAAGATGATCTTTTCTGCAGTACAGTTTTTTCCTTTTTTGTAAGTACACATGTACCTGAGGCAGAACTGTCATATTAATGATTTTCAGTGACTTGAGCAAAAGTCACAGGCAAAGCCATTTTTCTATACTAAATTATATCATATCAATCAGTAAATACATAAATAACTGCTAATATATATATTTTATGCCTATCAGAGGTATAAACAAAAACTATTTTATTTCAAACAAATATAATTGGCTCTAGCTGACAGATGAATTCAATGATATGGATAAATAATGATTCATTGATCAAAAGTTGAGTTAGATATTAGTTATGCAGTAGTTCTTCTGAATCAAGTTGTCTGATCCTGATTTGTTTGCTTGTCATTACAGATTAGTGACGTGACAGTTCTTCTGTCTAATCACATCTTTCCAGCAAACAGCCAAAGTATGAGTCTGAGAAAGGTAAAATACCTGATTATTGCAATTTGTGAAGAGAATAAAATTAGGTATCCTGTTTGATACATTTGATTTAAGTTGCCATGGATGGAAAACCACATTTATTGAGGATGACCTTTTTTGTTTATATGCAGTGTTGTTCTTTTTTATGTTTTTTTTTTCTTTGGAAGTCATTTATTTCTTGTTTCATTGTATCTTCGTGAACTTTAATTAGTTAGAATGTGACTCTAAAACAGAGAAAAGTGGTTGGTTAAACAATGAATAGTTGAATGTTGACTTGTTGACTAAATAACTATGAGATACTTGTACTAAAACCTTTATATTTCAGTTGTTTGTTACTGTTCATTAAGAGAGTTGTATGTTGTTGTTGCATTAAGATTTGCTGAGATGCTTTGCACCTGTTTTCTTGAAACTAGTTTAAGTAATTTATATGTGATTTCAAATATAAATATATTGTAAATACCTTTTTTGTGTAAGCAGTGCTGTTTGTTTTTCTTTTTTATGTTCTTTGGAAGTTATAAAGATCAAAATAATGGTGCAATCAGCTATCATACAGTTTAAATGATATAATTTCCAACTGAAAAAGAAAATGAACACATGTACCTGAAGGAAAACTGTCATGTTTGTGATTTTGAGATATTACCTAATGACTCGAGCAGAAGTCACAAGCAATGCCATTTTTATACACCTAATGTCTCCTTATCTTATATTATATTATCTTGTCTGGTCTTATGTTGTCTCACGTATCTTCATGAACTTTAATTAGTTAGAATGTGAAAGAAGATTCTGTATTAGGAATTTTGTTTCTCCTCAAATGTTCTGTAAAATACCTCAGAGACTCTAAAACAGAGAATGTGATTGGTTAAACAATGATTAGTTGAACATTGACTTGTTGACTAAATAACTATGAGATACTTGTACTAAAACCTTTATATTTTGATTGTTTGTTACTGTTCATTAAGAGAGTTGTATGTTGTTGTTGCATTAACATTTGCTGAGATGCTTTGCACCTGTTTTCTTGAAACTAGTTTAAGTAATTTATACGTGATTTCAAATATAAATACATTGTAAATAAATAAACAACTTTTTTGTGTATTAAGTGGTGGTTGCTTTTCTTTTTTTATGTTCTTTGGAAGTCATTTAGATCAAAATAATGGTGCAATCAGCTATCATACAGTTTAAATGACATTATTTCCAACTGAAAAAGAGAATGAACACGTGTACCTGAAGGAACATTTTGGAAAATCCCACTATACGGCAGTAATGACATGTTCAGATTATTACAATATAAAATGAATTGTGGTCATCTCTAATTAGAGCTCCATAGTCACTTAAGGTCGGTTGTGTTAGACTGGAGACATGATGTTCATATACATAATACAAGAAAATCACAACAATATTGAAGCTACTCTATTTATTCTTTATCACTATATAGTTTGGTCAAAACAGTGATGTGGTCTAATTACGGTTGCCTCACACCTAAAGGCTTCCTTGAGGTCTTTTTTTATGAGTTTTGAAGTTCCCTGTATGCTTGTGTGAGTGTCAAAGTTCACGTGCTTATTGCCACAGTCCCCAGTTTGGTTCATTTGTGGTTTTAAATCGTCTATACCAGTGACTGTGAGTCTGCCTGTTTGTATACTTGTCACTGCGTGGTCCTGGTCTGTAGTGGTCCGTGTTCAGGTTGCACTCACCACTCACCCAATAACTTTTAAATGAATATAATCCATCTCCCCTGGAATCTGTAACTAAATATATAGAAAATAGATGGATGGCAAATAATAATAAAATGTTGCCTCACATCAAGAAGGTTCCTGGTTCGATTCTTCGACTCCCAGCGGGAGTTTTTCTGTGTGGCGTTTCCATGTTCACCTTGTGCTTGCGTGGGTTCTTTCTGGGTACTCCAGGTAGTCCGGGTTATCCAAAAACATGCATTTGAATTTGGTTGATTGGTTATTCTAAATTGACTGTAGGTGTGAGGATGTGTGGTTGTCTGTATCTGTATGTGGTCCTGTTATACACCGGCGACCTGTTCAGGGTGGACCCCCGCCTCTCGCCTATAATCAGCTGGGATAGGCTCCAGCAGACCCCTGTGATCCTGCAAAGGATAAAGTGGGAATAGAAAATGGATGGAACGATAAATTCAAACCAATCAGTCACAGAGTTAGTGATACTTTCAACAGAAGCAGTGGTTCAAATAAATCACTTTCATGATAAGTGCAATCAGAACTGTCCACTTGTACAAGTTACCCGGTTAGAATAACGACTGTACAATAAGTGCCTGCACAGTGACCACTGAGTCACCGTAGTGAGCAACATTTACCTTTTACCTGGAACTACTTCAATCAAAGTGAGATAGCTGTGATACTCGTGTCAGTAAAGAAGCTGTTGGAAAAACAAACAAACAACTAAGTTACACACAAAACCAAAATCACAGGAATGGCCAAAAAGTCTGTAAATGGAGACGCTGGAGCTGAGTTTTTACACCGTGCCTTTATTTGCCTCAATTACAGAGACCAAGAGAGCAGGAGAGCAGCTCCACATCATCAGGGGAGCCTCCAAGAAGAAGACTGCGTCTGGATGCTGATGACCCCCAGCTCCTCCCTGGTTCTCCACAGACTTGGCCACAGCTCCATTTGTCTGTGCAGCTGGTAGTTGCTTCAGCAAGCAGTGGCTATGAAGCTGATGATGAGACTGCTTCCTCCATCCCTGATCCAATCTTTGGACCAGTAGAGGTGAGTGGCCCATTTCTTTGTGCAGATGATGGTTTTCAGCAGCTTCACACTCTTCTGTTGGACAGAAACGACATCCCAGTTTGATTTTGTTGACTCTGAATGAACAAACTGAAACAGATTTTATAATGTGTTCCTTCATTCTTCTTTTTTCCAATGACTGGGAGCAGGACAGCATCATCACTGATTCTGAGGAGACTCTATCTAGTGGAGACTATTACAGTGATGATGACTCCGAGTCCTCCAGCCGTGCTCCACAGGCCAGAATGGAGGAGGTGAGTGCTTTAACCGTATGTGAAGACGCTGGTTTCCTTCTGCTTCTTGCTCTTTTGTTGGTGCATTACTGCATCAGTTTGACTGGTCTCACACACGTGTATCTCATTAATGTGCAGCAGTTAAATGGTGTAGCTGAACTTTTCTCTTTTACCCTCTCCATCCCTGAAGGCTCCCGATGACCTCCATAGGCGTGTGTGGCACTGGCTCCTTCATTTTTGTACCCCGCATGATGAGGGAGGGCTGATGGGGGGCTGACTCTCCATAGAGGCATGGAGATGCAGGTTGTATATAGTCTTTCTTCCTTTTCTGTATTCATTTAGTTAGGACACTTCTTTTCCAGACTGCAGATGTCTTTTAAGTAGATAAGTTTCCTTCTTTTACATTACCTTTCTATTAATAGTGAAGATTATAGACGTTTTTGATTTTGTATATAACTTTTAAGTACAAATATTACCGTCTTTTAATGTTAGATATAACTGTTAAAATGTAAGATGAATAAGTTTCCTTTTTTAAGCTACTTTTTGTGTGTAATTTTGTGTGTGAGTGTGTTATTTTAGAATTGTAAATAAGTTAGATTAGTACTGTAGACACTTGTTAGTGGTTAAGTTTCCTTTTTTTTACTTACAGAAAAAAAACCCACAAAACAACCAAAAAAAACAAAAAAAACCCACAAAACAACCAAAAAAAAAAAAAATAAAAAAAAACAAAACAAAAAACAAAAAAAAAAAATTGTGTGTTATTGTAGAATTGTAAATAGGTTGTTATTGTAAATTGTAAATGGATTTAGACTGTAAATATTTTTGTGGATAAGTTTCCTTTTTATCTTACCAGAAAAAAAAATGTCTGTAAATGTTATGATTGTACAATTGTAAATAAGTTAGATTAGGGCTGTAGGTACATTTTTTAGGAGATATATTCCTTTTTTTTTTCTTACTTTCTTGTAATTGTTAGGATGGTAGAATTGTTAGTTACATTAGAAAAAGTCAGATGGGACGGTAAATAGTTTTTTAATTGATAAGTTTTCTTTTTTTTATTACTAAAAAACAAAAAAAAAACAAAGAAAAAAAACCATTGTAAATAAGTAGTGTAGATATTTTTATTAGATAAGTTTCCTTTATAAGTTGGATAAGTTTCCTTTATAAGTTGGATAAGTTTCCTTTTTTAAATTGGATAAGTTTCCTTTATAAGTTGGATAAGTTTCCTTTTAAAGTTGGATAAGTTTCCTTAAGCTGGTTAATTTTCTTTTTTAAGTTGGATAAGTTTCCTTTTTTCTCACAAAAAAATAGCATAGCTTGTAAATATAGAATTGTAAATAAGTTAGATTAGGACTGTAGATTTTTTTTTTAGATAAGTTTCCTTTATAAGTTTTTTAGTGGATAAGTTTCCTTTTTCCCCTCCTTGAACTGCCACCTTAACGTGGTGAAGGGGTTTGTGTGCCCGAAGGATCCCAGGAGCTCTGTTGTCGGGGGCATTACGCCTCTGGTAGGGTCTCCCATGGCAAACAGGTCCTGGGTGACGGGCCAGACTAAGAGCAGTTCCCCCCAAAAACAAAAAAAAACATAGTGTGTAATTTTAGAATTTTAAATAATTTAGATTAGTAATGTAGATTATTTTGTAGTGGATAAGTTTCCTTTTTTCCTAACAAAAAAAATCAAAACAACAAAAAAACATTGCAATTAAGTTAGATTAGGACTGTAGATCATTTTTAGTGGTTAAGTTTCCTTTTTTTATTAAAAAAAAAACCTCCATTGTAAATAAGTTAGATTAGGACTGTAGATATTATTTTAGAGGATAAGTTCCTTTTTTTTCTCAACAAAAAATAAAATAAACACAGTCTGTAATTTCTATGACTGTAGAATTGTAAATAAGTAAGATTAGGACTATAGACAATTTTGGATAATTTTGTATAAGTTTCTTTCTCTTTAAGTTAGATTTCTTTTTTTAACAATCATTAATATTATCATTAATATAGAAGAGTTACCTTTTTTTAAAGCTAGACTTTGTTTCTGCATTACTGTAAAGATGGTAGAAAAGTTTACAAGGGTTGTGTTGCCTTTCCAATCAATACCACAAGTCTAGATTATATTTTAGTACAGATGTGTAACTTTGAGGATTTGTATCTTCTTGTTTTTGAAGCAGAAATTATTAAATCAACTACAGATATATTTTTATTGACTCTTCGGTGACAGCATTATTGTGGGAGTACATGATGGATTTCTATTATTAAAGGACAATTATTGAAACTATTTTTCCATGTCATGGAAGTTATAATGACTACATGACAAAAATCGAATGGTTTAGGAGGGTCTTCTGACAATGTTCCATCTAGCTGTTATTGAAACATCTGTTTGAACATTAGTAATGTATTCATTCAGCAAAGGTGGTGCTGCTGCAAAACAACTTCCACATGGTGAAGTCACAGAAGACCTTGATGGCCCTGGTTGTGGTTAATCCAGTGAAATCCTTCAGACCAGGAGAAAAGAAAAGTCAAACCTTTCTTTTTGTTCCAGTTTGAGGAGACTAAAATAAAAAATAGATTCCAAAAGACACTTATCTATGCCATGAATCTAACAGATAAAGTCAAGCTTACCGCTGCTGAAGTCAGGGTGGCTGCATCTGATGTCACGCAGGTACGGGCAGGTTCTTCCTTGAGCCTTCAGGGCTCAGCAGGTTCTCAATCTGAGCATTGAGTGGCTTGATGGTGACATCAAATTCATTGTCCTTGGTTCTCAGAGCATGCTAATCAGCTCTGTAGTCATCGTATCTAGAGACATCATATCCACCATCAGGAGGGCTGGGAGGTCCAAGAGGTTCAGGAAGACCCTAAGTTGAAGAAGACAGTGACCTGATAGGCTGATAGAAGCTCCACTTGGAACCGTTGTAGGGTTTGTTCCATTTGTTCCAGCTAGTTTGATAAAAATGATGAAAATCTGTGTATAAAAGCTATTAATATAGAGTCAAGTTTACTGCTTCCAGGTCCCAGGGGTCCACGAGGACCAGGGGGATTGACAGCACCACAGGCACCAGATTTCCCATCCTTAGAAGCAGATCCATGTGTTCCAACAGATCCCTAAAGAGGAACCCACCACATTACACAGTCAAATATATTTGTAATGGAAATTCTACATCAAACCCCAGTGTTGGAGGTCCAGCATGGAGAAGCTTCACCCTGCTGCAATTCATTGTTTCCTTCCCTCAGTTTTAGATATTCAAAGAAAGTGACCAGCTAAAGAGGAGTCCATTTTTAACTTCAGAGTATCGTACTGTTGGTTCCTGCTGGCACTGGTGGTGCTGCAGGTAAGAAAAACAAACCACTGACAGAATATTTGGGACTCCACTCACTCTGGTCCAGCAGGTCTGGTTGGTCCAGCAGGTCTGGCTGGTCCAGCAGGTCTGGTTGGTCCAGCAGGTGCAGTGTCACTGGGAGATGAGTGACACTGCAGTCACAACAAGACCATCTCTGTATGTGCTGCAAGTACAAGTGAGACTGAAGTCGCGGTTGAGGTTTGCATTTATGTATTGTGTGTCCATTGTGTTAGGATGCAGACACTTGCAGAAGTTCCAGGCATGTCCTGGAGACCAGAATGTCCTCACAGACCATTCATGCATCTCTGTCTGTCTTGTCTCTAGCAGCTGCCTTCTCACCACAGGTCCATCAGGTCCCGATAACAACCAGACACACAGTCATTCATTAACACCACATTGACTCTGAAACATCTAATAGAGGAAGTTTACTTTGAGCAACATTGTGTCTAAATGTACTTCAGGGGCGCTTCTACCTACAGCAGGACCAGCAGCTGCAGCGGGACCTCGTGGGGCCTAGAGACATGGAAGGAATACGTGTGGAGCAAAAAGATGATTGTAGATGCAGATATGCTCCAAATGATGTTACTGGGAAATGGGAATTAAATATAGAAAATAATTACAGCCTCTCCACATTTTCCAAGTCAGCCAACAGCGCCAGTGGGTCCAACCAGTCCAGGGGAACCAGTGAGTCCTGTAGGTCCCACAGGTCAAGGGTCACCACAGTCTCCCAAAGCACAGAGGGTGAAGACAAGTGCAGGTCAGGGCACATGTGTGTGCGTGCTCTGCAGCCAAACATGTTTTAAGGTGTACCCCAGATCGTAACCTTGAAACCAGGGTCACCGGGGCAACCAGAGGCTCCAATGTTACCTGGGTTACCCAGGTACATTAAAGATATTTCAGTTATAGGTTTTATATCAAAATACCAAGTTAAACTGCAAAAAGGTCCACTTGCTGACTGTTTTCAGTGCAAGTTGTCGTAAACATGTTATGTGTTATTAAAGTGAGCAGGAATTATTCATATATTTTGACTAAGAAGAAAGACATTTATTCTGCTCCAACAAAATACTTTCTCCTGTTGTGCAAGTTTCCAGTTTGTCTGCGATGGCTGTTGAAGGTTTTAGGTTTATTTCATAATGACTAATTAGTAAAATGAAGTCTCCTCAAAGGAGTGATGTGTAAATTTACAAGTTTCTCTCATTTCCTACATTTGAATGCTTGAAATGTCAAGCACAGGAACAAACAACAAAAACAAACATATTGGTGTCTAAAGAAATGTGTGCATCGTTTTAAATTGTAAAACATCTCAGTTCTGTTCAGTGCTCAACATAAAGCACACCACATAAATATTAATTTCTCTTTTTAATTTGAATATGTTCTTTTGCAGCATTTTGGTAACAGTACAGCACAAATACACACACAGTTATGTTAATGAATTATGTAATAAATAGTCTCATATGTTCCTATGACATCATTCCAGATACGATATTCCAACCTGAAAAACGTCCATCTCCAGCCTGAAGCCAGGAGGTGGAGCTCTGATTAATGTCTGTCGTGATGGCTTTTTCTTCTGTAAAACTCTGACCTCATGTCATGCACACAAAGCAATAAAATATTTTATTTAATTTAAAGTAAACTGCTTTAAGAAGTGGTCTGTCAACACTGATCCCTTTCAATTTCTTTGAGAAAAACAGCCTCTGATGGACTCAGTGTCGTCAGCAAAACTAAATCTGTCGTCTGATAAGGTGCCAAAATACTTGTAATTACTTACAATGTTTACGTGCGTACAAAAGTCAATGCAGTGGTCAAAGACTCAGTAAGGACCTCTTCTGTTTTAGAGCCACTGATTTGTAAATATGAGTCCTTTTAGCTCCTGAACAAATGTCCAACACTATGCTTTGGTCCAGCTCGTGGTTCTGTAGGAGCCTGACCGTCACAGAACCGTCAGCATACGTCATCGTAGGTCTACGTCGTCACTCAAGACCTCCCCTGCAGTCATTGGTAGACTACAAATTACCATGGTGAGGAAACGTGATGGAGACCATCAGGACCAACCTTGGCCACGATACCAGAGTCCAGCAGTTTGGAGAAAACACACAAACAAACAATGAAGAATGAAAGATGGAGAACTTCCAGGTGGTTTGTAGCTCCAAGATCAGGAACATTTTATTAACACTTTGATGGAGATGCTGGAATGTGTTTGAAACAATAATTGTCAGCAAAGTGTCCTCTCTGGCATCTGTCCTGCCTCGTCATCCTCCTCCTCCTCCTCCTCCTCCTCCTCCTCCTCCTCCTCCTCCTCCTCCTCCTCCTCCTCCTCCTCCTCCTCCTCCTCCTCCTCAAAACATCAATTTACCAGCAATATAATGACATGTCAACTAGGACACCACAGCATCACAGTAGAAAACCTCTCAGCCAGCAGGACATGCAAAGATGACTCCAAGTCTTCCAGGTCTTCTTCCAGGTCTTCCAGTTTCCTGCACAAAACAATAAAAATTAGTTATAAAATAAGTATAAACAAACAAACAAACAAAAACGCACAGTTTTTTGAAACCAACGTGTCAGTGGTAAAAGACCAAAAACCAGCTCAGACTGGTCAGGAAAAAAACAAAGAACAATGGTGACATCTTGTGGTCGATTTGTGTTTTGCAGACTAATTGTGATATTTTTCACGTCACTTGAGAATAGGTTGAGTTATCATTAAAAAAAAAAAATTTGATATTTTTACAATCAATTGTTTAATTATGTTTCCTAAAAAGTCTAGAAACCTTCCTGTGGTCTCAGACAAACCAGTCTGTTCAAGATTAGAGGACAAAACATTTAGTTGTTCCTGAAGGTTTGTTCATCTGGCTGGAAAAAGACCAATTTCAACTTTATAACTTTTATTTGTACTACTTTGTATCAAACACTCTGCTGTAATTCTGTTTTATACCGTAGTAAATAATGATGAACTCTTTTTAAGGTGAAATGTATAGTAAAAACAAAACTTGTGATGCTGCTGTTCAAATATGATATTTTCATTGGATGTAAAGTAAGATGGATTTTATCTGGTAACTTGGACAGTTCATGGACAGTTGTCTCAGATGTATTGACAGTTGTCTCCGATGTATTGACAGTTGTCTCCGATGTATTGACAGTTGACTCTGACGTATTGACAGTTGTCTCCGATGTATTGACAGTTGTCTCAGATGTATTGACAGTTGACTCTGATGTATTGACAGTTGTCTCAGCTGTATTGACAGTTGTCTCAGATGTATTGACAGTTGTCTCCGATGTATTGACAGTTGTCTCAGATGTATTGACAGTTGTCTGATGTATTGACAGTTGTCTCAGAAGTATTGACAGTTGTCTCTGATGTATTGACAGTTGTCTCAGAAGTATTGACAGTTGTCTGTGATGTATTGACAGTTGTCTCAGATGTATTGACAGTTGTCTGTGATGTATTGACAGTTGTCTCTGATGTATTGACTGTTGTCTCAGATGTATTGACGTTGACTCTGATGTATTGACAGTTTTCTCCGATGTATTGACAGTTGTCTCAGATGTATTGACAGTTGTCTCAGATGTATTGACAGTTGTCTCCGATGTATTGACAGTTGTCTCAGATGTATTAACAGTTGTCTGATGTATTGACAGTTGTCTCAGATGTATTGACAGTTGTCTCTGATGTATTGACAGTTGTCTCAGATGTATTGACAGTTGTCTGTGATGCAATACAGCAACCTGGTCAGCTAATTTGTATTGATTAGGTTCTGATGAGGTTGATCAGGAATTTAAAGTTGGGTCCAAACTTCCGAGTGACCTTCTAACCAGCACATGTCGCCGCCTGCGTCGTGTAGGCGAAGCAGAGTTAAAGTTTTTGTAGTCCTATGAGGGTGAGGGCTGCAGCCAGTGTCACCATGACACAAACCCCTATCGTATTATTTAGGATTCGAACCAACAACCTTGTAGCACCACAATAATAGTATAAACAGGCTCTGGTCCACGGTCCGATCAGACTGGAGTTGGAGTGGGTGGTGTTGCACCAGTCGCCAGGAACGGCTCCAAAATTATTTTTTAAATTTAAGAGTTTAAAATGTTTAAGGTGTTTAAGTTTGAGATGGGTAAAATTAAAGCAGGTATACTTGCTACCCCTTTAGGAGATCAATATGTAAATTAGAGGCTGGATAGGCCCACAGTTTATCACTGAACATAAGTCAAACGTGTAACTGGTGGTACCCCCAAACACATAATTCATCGCAATGCCCCCATTATCCTTTATATATTTGTCTGCTGATGCCGTTCATATGGATCTTTTTGACCTGTGCGGAAGCACAACTTATAAAACTTCAAAGTGAGGTACTTAGGATTACCCTTAGAATAAATTCAGCAGTGTTACTAGTAGTCAGAAGCACAACTTATAGAACTTCAAAGTGAGGTACTTAGGATTACCCTTAAAATAAATTAAACAGTGTTACAAGTAGTCAGACGCACAACTTATAAAACTTCGAAGTGAGGTACTTAGGATTACCCTTAAAATAAATTCAGCAGTGTTACTGGTAGTCAGAAGCAGTACTTTGCAACCCACTGAGATCAGGGTTTGGGAGTGAGGCAGCTGGACCTGCCTCGACATTACCCTATAAAACCCTCTAAAACCCTCTAAAACCCTCTACGTTTTCTTTTTCAATCATTGCACTACATTTGCCGTCTACGTCTGCGTCTAGGTGACATTGTTGTCTGCATCTCACCAGAAAACTTTAGCTTTTAACTTTGTCATTGTAAATACTTACTCCTTCATGTAGCCTTGGATTGACATCAGACACGTGATGTCATCTAAAAAATGTTGTTTTAAATGTAAAACTGAATTATAAATAGAAGAATTAGAAGGGGCGGAGTTTTAGAACTCTGCCAACTATTACATTCCATTGATGACGTCATTGATGTAATGACGTCAAGCCCATGTGTAAATGCTTCTTCTAATCTGTCCTTGACGTCATAGATTGACGTTATAAAAGCTCAGAATATCTTCGGAACCTCTCAGTCAGACCGCGAACCGGGTCAGGACAGACGCAGATCAACATCACCAAACCAGATTTCTACCAAGAACTTTTCCAACAAACCAAAAATGTCTTATCCATCTATGGATCTATACATGATGGAGAACTCCGAACTCGACGAGGAATTCGGAAAAATAAATCGTCTGTTGGGACTAGAACAGACCAAAGCCTCCGATGCAGAGTCCAGAGTTCTCCAGCTGTCCAAGGACCTGGAAGAAATGAAACTCCAACTGGAGCAGGAGAAATCCCTGAAGGAAACGCACATCAGCCGGTGCAAAGAAACACAGATGAAGCCGGACAAAGTACAGGACCCACATCTGTCCAACAAGCTTCGGGTGGAGAAAGACAGGAACAAAAATCTCCTAGAAGAGCTGAAGTCATCCCAGAATTCATACCAGAAGCTGAAAGTTGGTTTTGAAAGCGACGTCCTTGCAGCGAAGCAGCAAGTTGACAAACTTAAACGACAACTGGAGACAGAAAAGAAATCTCATGCGGACAAAGTCTCCGAGAACCAACGACTCCTTGACAAGCAGAGATCTGAACTGGACGCGCTTCGTCAGAAGATGGTGCGGGAGAAGACCTCGCTGCAACAAACCTCACAAGAGGAGCAGGAGCGTTTACAGGCAGAGCTGCAGCACATCAAGGCTTCACACCAAGAGCTCAGCTCCAGGTATGAAAAGGAGCTTTCAGCAGTGAAACGGGACGCAGAAAAGGCGCAGCGGGATCTCCAGGAACAAGTGAAGGAAAACACTCTAACGGTGACCAAAAACCTGCAGCTCATCGACAACATCAGAGCTTACAAGGACGTCGTCTATGAAGCAATGGTCCAGGAGAGGGACGCCCTAAAACAGACTTGTGCTGAGAGAAAGATGCATCTCCAAGCGCAGCTGGACCTTCTGAAGGCTCAGCTGAAACAACTGACCGAAGATCAGCTCCGGAAGGACGTTCCTCCAGAAGAAGCAAAAGAGAAACCTTCATTCTGGAGACGAGTCAAGCGCTTTTTTGGGCTGAAGAAATCAGAAAAACGAAAGAAAGCCAAGACCTCAGCCAACGAAAGCTCCAGAAATCAGCAGGTGTCCCGCACCTAGACCAGACCAAACCACCTGAAGTCAAACTGGAACAAAAGAACTCAAATTAAATGATATTAAACTGGTTAAATATCAGTCAGCACGGTTTTCTCCGGGAGCTCCGGGTTTATCCTCATGTAAAAAAAAAACAACAAAAAAAAAAAAAACATAAAAAAAAAAAACAAAGTTAATTTATTTGGCCATTAATATAGACACTGGAGCAGAAACCAGCGCCACCTAGCGGCGCCTCAAGGCCGGATAGAGAGGGATGGGCCAAGAAGAACATGACAATGTCATATTTATTCATATAATTAATCTGATTCAGATCTAAGATCTGAATCATCAATAAGATATGTATTTGTCAATACATAATATATATATTGTAGCGTTCTTCACAAACGAATGCTGAAGCGGCTTACCAAAAAGGGTTGCTTTATTTTTGCATAGTCACACACGTCCGTAACTATCCGCCATTTCTTCTCGCCTCCTCCACTCTCTCCACTTCCTCCCTCGACTCTCCCTATCCCCCGCCCCCCGGGCCTCTCCAACCTATCAGATCTTTAGCTTGACTTATACAATTCCTGCACCCTTAACATCTATGATAACAGGCAGTTAACACTACCTACAACATGAACACACATAGAACACAGGAATGCTACACTGCCCCCCTCTTACAAAGTCCCACGTCCCGAGGGACAGCAGAAAAAGTCCTTAAGGTAGTCTGGTGGCTTCCTTTGCCTCCGAGGCCTCCTCGGAGTTAGCGTGTGGGTTTGTGCCTGGGCTTCAGGCTCATCCAATTGTGGGGTGGGGGTAGCAGTCGGGGAGGGAGCAGTGGGAGAGGGTTGTGGGATGAGCCCGGTGTGTCTGCGGTTTGGTGGTGCCACCTCCTTTGGGGAGTGTGTCGGGGGTCCAGAGACTCGCTGGGGCTGGGCGTCGCCTCTGTATGGAGCCAGTCTGTCCAGGTGGAGGACCTTCCGTCTTCCCCTAGGTGGAAGTCGGACCCTGTACACCACCTCTCCCAGCACCTCCAACACTTCACAAGGTCCTACCCAGTGACAGTCCAGTTTGGGGCACCGACCTTTCCTCCGTCTAGGGCTATACACCCACACCAGGTCCCCTGCTTCGAAGCCTTTCCCTCTGGCCCTCACGTTGTAGTTCCTCTTCTGCCGTACGCCCGCTTTCTGCAGCTGGTCACGGGCGAACGCGTGTGCAGAATCCATCCGATCCTGGAGTCTCCTGGCGTACTCTGGTCCCGGTGGAACGGTTGGGGCGTCTGGAGGTTTGCCAAGGGTCATTTCTGTTGGTGTCCGTAGTTCCCGTCCCAACATCAGCAGGGCAGGAGTGCACAACGTAGAATCCTGGACAGCCGACCTGTAGGCCAAAAGAACTAGGGGCAAGTGGGTGTCCCAATCCCGTTGGTGTTCAGCTGTGAGGATGGCGAGTTGCTTTGCCAGCGTTTTATTGAACCGTTTGACCAGCCCGTCGCTCTGGGGGTGTAAAGGCGTGGTCCGTGTCTTTTGAATGCCCAGCTGCTCACACATCGCATGGAACACAGCAGATTCAAAATTCCTGCCCTGGTCGCTATGGATGACTTCCGCTGCTCCGAATCTGGCAAACATCCCGGCCACCAGTGCATCCGCCACCGTTGCTGCTTCCTGGTCCGGTATGGCATAGGCCTCTGGCCATTTTGTAAAATAGTCCATGGCTACTAGCACGTAGCGATTGCCTTGGTCAGTGCGGGGAAAGGGACCCATAATGTCCACCGCTACCCTCTCCATTGGGGCTCCCACAGCCAGTTGCTGGAGCTGGCCGCGTGATGGATCTGGTGGCCCCTTGTAGGCGGTACAAAGATCACAGCGACGACAAAAGTCTTCCACGTCTCTTCGTAGCCGGCCCCAGTAAAACCCTTGTCGGAGTCACCGGAGGGTCTTTGAAACCCCAAAATGTCCAGCCCCTGTCGTTCCATGACAGGCTTCCAGAACAGATTGTTTCAGTGACCCGGGGACGACAATCTGCCACCTCTCTTCCCCTGTTGCTGGTTCTGTCAGGTTTAAACGACCTAACATTTATTAAACACACAATAAAGAAGAAAGACAAAGTCAGTAAGTTTTTCATTCATCACCACGGAGGACGGACAGAGAACCAGCCACATCTCAGCTGCTCTTGTCTCTGTCCGCGCCCCCGCTCTGATGGCCTCTTGAGGCTTTTATTGAAAGTAAGGAGGTCACAGATGACATGAAGATAAGCAACTTGTACAAGATATATTCTCTGACGTGTACAACTATCTTATAAAACAAGCAGTATACCGTGCGTAAAATAACAATGAGATTAAACAAAGAGTGTGTTAAAGTTTAAACCTATCAGGTTCCTTCCAGGCTCTCTGAAGGACCCCATCCTTCACCCGTAGAGCTTCGAACTTCCCGAACAGTCCTTTGGCGGCAGGGGAGTACCCGGCTACCTCGTCCCAGCTTGGCTTCCGCCCTGCCTCCACCCGCTTCAGGACTGGTTCCAGGTCAGCATCTCGTTCCTGTTGAGCTCGCCACTCCAGCGGGCTGACCAGTTGTGCTGTTCTGCAGACCGGCTCGTCTCTTTCATCCGCAGGACCCACCTCTCCGACGCGGAGCTCCGCCTCCCGGGCCTCCCTTTTTCCGCAGTATCGGCACCCGTGCGAACCACAGGGTCTCCGGGACATGGCATCAGCATTGGCGTGCCGAGCTCCAGCTCTGTACTCTATCTGGAAGGTGTACGGTGCCAGCTCCTCCAGCCACCGTGCAATCTGTCCTTCTGGTTCCTTAAAGGACATCAACCATTGCAATGCTGAGTGGTCCGTACGAACGGTGAAGGTTAACCCACACAGGTAGTACCTAAAATGGCCGACTGCTCTCACAATGGCAAGGAGTTCCCTGCGCGTCACGCAGTAGCGCCTCTCCGCCTTGTTAAAAGTGCGACTGAAGTACGCCACCACTCTCTCCCCATTCGGTCCAACCTGGCTCAATACTGCCCCCATTCCCGCCTCGCTGGCATCCGTGTCCAGTATGAATGGCAGGCTGGGGTCTGGGGGGGTAAGGATGGGCGACTAAGTCAGGGCTTTCTTCAGGGCGTCAAAAGCCCGCTCACACTCCGGTGTCCAGGTAAAGTCCACATCCTTCCTCTGTAGGCGGAACAAGGGCGCAGCTAAACAAGAGAAGCCTCGCACAAATCGCCTGTAGTAGGATGCCAGGCCTATGAAGCTCTTCAATTCACGTAGATTGGAGGGGGTCGGCCAGTCTCTCACTGTTTGCACTTTTTCCTCCAGTGTGCTAATGCCCTCTCCCTCAATCCTGTGTCCCAGGAATTCCAGCTCTCTTTGCATGAAGGAGCATTTGTCCGGGTGGAGTTTCAGACCAGCCGCTGCTATTCTCTGTAGCACCCTCCGCAGAGACCCCAGTGCCACCTCGAAGGAGCTCCCGTGGACCAAGATGTCGTCCAAATAAACCAGGCATTCTTGTCGGGGAGTGCCAACCAACACCTTCTCCATTAACCGTTCAAAGGTGGCCGGGACGTTACGCAGACCAAACGGCAGAACCCGAAACTGCCAAAGCCCCCTACCCGTACAGAACGCCGTCTTTTGCCTTGCTCCAGGGCTGAGGGGCACCTGCCAGTATCCGCTCCGTAAGTCCAAGGAAGAGAACCACGAAGAACCCGACACCAAGTCTAAGGACTCATCAATGCAGGGCAATGGGTAAGAATCTTTCCTGGTCACCCCGTTCAGCGGTCTATAGTCCACGCAGAACCTCATTTTTGAGGACTTCTTTTTGTTAACCATCACGACTCCCGAGGCCCAGGGGCTATCCGAGGGCTCGATGATGCCGGCCTTAAGCATCTCCTCTATGGCGTCGTCAGCAGCCTCCTGGTGTGCCAACGGAAGACGGCGGGGGCGTGTCCTGATGGGTCGTGCATCGCCGGTATTAATGTCGTGTTGGACCAAGTGTGTCAACCCAACTTCCTCTTCCGACAGCGCAAAGGTGTCCTTAAACTCGAACAGCAACTGCCACAGCTCCTCTCGCTGTCCAGGGTTTAAGTTGTCGCAGCTGCGTTGCCACATCCGTCTCATTTCCGTCAACCTGTCCAACTTCCCTACCGACGGCACGCGGGGTGGGGCAGGGGGATGTGCAACAGTCGGGGCTTGGGGGAGGGGAGGGGGCGGCAGGGTTTGACATGGGGCGCCCGACCGGTGGTTTGCTCCTCTCACCTCGGCAGTTGGCGGTTGTTGTCCTGGAACCTGCGTAGAACGCACCAATGTGACTGTGGGCCCCCCGGGGAAAGCCAGTGTGCTTTTTCCCAGATCAAGCACGCAGCAGGAAGTCCAGTCCCAATATGCAGGGGTCCTGTACCGCTGCGACCCACACCTTAAAGTCCACAGCAAATTTTCCGATCCGTATAGTCACCGTACCTTTTCCCAGCATAGGGGCGAGCTCTCCCGTCACCGTCCGCAGTTTCACCACCGTAGGCTCCAGCTGTGTCCCCACTGGAACTAGGTCAGGTCTCAAAAGCGTAGCCGTGGAGCCGCTGTCAATTAGAGCTACGCAGGGGGACCCCGCCAGGGTGACGGGTACGTGGCAAAAGTCCCCTTTTTGGGTCCAGCCCACCACCCTACATGACTCTGCGTCCTTGTCTGTCCTTGGGTATAGTGGAGCCCCGTTAACCCTGTTCGATTGGGTCTCAACCCGGGGAAGTGAGGCGGGGCGGGAACGTAGAATTAGGGGCCTGCGTCGTCCCGTCTACACAGGCCCTGAGCCGTTTCCCTGAACACCAGCCCGCTTTGGACAACGTCTGCTTATGTGGCCAGGTTGGCCGCACACCCAGCAAACGGGGGGGCTCTGTCCGGGACGGTTGTCACTACGTAGCGGTTGCAATGACACCGCTCGGATCAGCTCAGCCAATTCCCCAGCCCAGGCAGGCTTTTCTTGGCCTGGGTCTGCATGTACCACGGTCCTCACGACTGGACCGCTTCCGGCGTGGTAATCCTCTACCGCTCCTACCATTTCCCGTTCCAGGGCGAGCTCCAGGGCCTCCTGCAGACAAGAGGGGTGTGCGAGCTGCGTCTGCGTCCGCAGCTCTCTAGGTTGTATGGCTCTGACGAACTGGTCTCTGGCCAGTTCACTCTGCACATCAGCCGGCATGTGGGCATATGCTCTTCTGGTTAGAGTTTCAATGTCATTGGCCAGTACGCGGAGGGGCTCACCGTCACGTCTCAGCCTGTTCGCCAACTCCGAACGAAGAACACTGGGCCTGCAGCAAATTCCGAACCGCCGCTGTAGAGCGCTGACCAGGGCCGTGTAGTCGCTCCTTTCCGCCGGGCTAAGCAGTAGCAGGCAGGTTAGTGCTTCGTCCGTAAGGCACATGGCCAACTGCAAAGCTTTGGGATCTCTCGACCAGTCTGCTGCCCGTGCCAAGAGTTCAAACTGGGCATGAAAGGCCTCCCAATCCGCTTTACCGGAGTATTTCGGGGTTTTCACCTGGAATTGGCCCAACATGGCGCCGCCGTCCCTGGTCACGTTTTTCCTGACGTCACCATCCGCGGGAACATTCGCGCCGGTGCTGGCTCCCTCGCTGAAACCGGCGTCAGCGGCTAGCTTTCTGGCTGATTGTTTCAGACGGGCCACGTGTTCCGCTGCATGGCTCAATCCCGTCAGGTGGTCCGAAAGACTAGCGCTATCCCCGTACGTCGTCTCCTCTTTCCCTCTGAAACGAGCGTCGGCATTTCTCCGCGGCGTCGCCATCTTCTTTTCCCCGTCGCAAAGCACAGCGAGCACGTTCGGGTTAGCAACGGTTAGTGCTCGCGAGTCGGAACCGAGTTTCTTCTCCCTCTTATCGGCCACGTTTTACTTCTGACACCAATGTAGCGTTCTTCACAAACGAATGCTGAAGCGGCTTACCAAAAAGGGTTGCTTTATTTTTGCATAGTCACACACGTCCGTAACTATCCGCCATTTCTTCTCGCCTCCTCCACTCTCTCCACTTCCTCCCTCGACTCTCCCTATCCCCCGCCCCCCGGGCCTCTCCAACCTATCAGATCTTTAGCTTGACTTATACAATTACTGCACCCTTAACATCTATGATAACAGGCAGTTAACACTACCTACAACATGAACACACATAGAACACAGGAATGCTACAATATATATATATATATATATATATATATATATATATATATATATATATATATATATATATATATATATATACATATATATATATATATATATATATATATATACATATATATATATATATATATATATATAAATATATATATATATATATATATATATATATATATATATATATATTATATATATATATATATATATATATATATATATTTGGTCATCTTTGGTCATCTTTAAAGGTCGGACCCAGTTCATCATTTATTATTTTAGAGGGGATTGGCGCCGCTGTGAAGTTTGTCCCAGCTGAGGATCCGTACCAGGACCTCGTTTCAGTCCCAACTTTCCGTCGTCATGGAAACGGTCTTCAAGGCTGCAAATCTGGGATGTTTTGGCACCTTTGGCTCAGGTGCAGTTTTGCCAAGTGTGAAGGATCTTTTCTGTTGAATGGTTCTTATCAGCTAGAGCATCACTGGTATCAGTATTGAAACAATGGTGTAAAATCCAGTTTAAAACAGCTGAATCACGGCAGGTTTTAGTATTGGACAAATATACAGTCGTTGCCAAAAGTTCTCAGTGTGAAACAAATATTAGTTTTCACAAAGTTTACTGCTAAACTGCTTTTAGATCTTTGTTTCAGTTGTTTCTGTGATGTAGTGAAATATAATTACAAGCACTTCATATGTTTCAAAGGCTTTTATAGACAATTACATGACATTTATGCAAAGAGTCAGTATTTGCAGTGTTGGACCTTCTTTTTCAGGACCTCTGCAGTTCCACTGGGCATGCTCGCAATCAACTTCTGGGTCAAATCCTGACTGACAGCAACCCATCCTTTCATAACCACTTCTTGGAGTTTGTCAGAATTAGAGGGTTTTTGTTTGTCCACCCGCCTCTTGAGGATTGACCACAAGTTCTCAATGGGATTAAGATCTGGGAGTTTCCAGGCCATGGACCCAAAATCTCAACGTTTTGGTCCCCGAGCCACTTAGGTATCACTTTTGCCTTATGGCACGGTGCTCCATCGTGCTGGAAAATGCACTGTTCTTCACCAAACTGTTGTTGGATTGTTGGAAGAAGTTGCTGTTGGAGGGTGTTTTGGTACCGTTCTTCATTCATGGTTGTGTTTTTGGGTAAAATTGTGAGTGAGCCCACTCCCTTGGATGAGAAGCAACCCCACACATGAACGGCCTCAGGATGCTTTACTGTTGGCATGACAGGACTGATGGTAGCGCTCAGCTTTTCTTCTCCGGACAAGCCTTTTCCCAGATGCCTCGAACAATGGGAAAGAGGCTTCATCGGAGAATATGACTTTGCCCCAGTCCTCAGCAGTCCATTCACCATACTTTTTGCACAAGATCAATCTGTCCCTGATGTTTTTTTGGAGAGAAGTGGCTTCTTTGCTTGGTTTGCCAAGAAGGAAAGACATAAGCTGTCGTTGTTGGTCCCCGGGAGTAGATGTCCAAGTAAATTTACTACAGCTTGTGTCATGACATCTTGTCTCCTGTCCTGTGGCAACAGGAACTTCCCTGATCTTAACCACATCAAGAATCTGTGGCCTCTCAAAAAGTTGTTGGACCAGCAGAAAACTGCCGGATCTGCCTCAGAAAATGGTATCACGGAGTGAATTGCAGAGGTTTTGAAGAGAAGGAGCCAGACTGTAACTATTATTCTTTCAAATAAATTTGTTATGTTTGCCAAAAAAAAAAAAAACAACCCTTTTGCAGCTTATGCAGTGCTTATAAATGTTTACCACTGAAATGTCATTAACGGAGCATCTGAAGAGTCGAGGAGCCAATGGAGCAGAAAGTCAGATAAAGGATAAAAACCTCCTCAACAGCCGGTGTCAGTGTGGGATTTCTGAGCTCAGTCTTGAGAGAGACATTCATGCGTTAAGCAAAAAGGAGCTCAAAATGGCAGATTAAAAGACCAGAAGTTGACGGTTTGGCAGTCGGATGGACTTTATGTCCATCGTAACCTAACTGTACAAGAAGTGCTTGTTGCCAAACGGACACACAAAATGATCTGGACTAAAGATCTTAGTGAAGCCGTCAGGAACAGAGGATCCCTCGAGGGATCTTTTAAACCCACTCACAGCTCAAATGTTGAGCTGAAACACAACTCTGAATCCTAAACATCTGTCAGTTAACTGAGGAAATATGACTTTGGCTTTAATCAACTTATTAGTTCTGCTTTTTTTAATCCTAAAAGTTCAGGTTTACTGAAATGATTTGAATATGAGCTGTATTTTGTTTTATTAAATTAATGTTTTTACACTGTATTTTCTTCTGCAACAGAGAAAAGTGTGAAACAGGAGAAAGTTGTGCTGGAAGAGTCAGATGGTTCCCAGGGCTCTGCTGGAGAAACACAGAATCCAGATGTGGAGGAGGCGACGCCAGAAGCTCCTGGTTCCATGAACACAACTCAGGTGAGATAACTGTATTTGTTTATGTTTTCTGTTTGCTTTCTTACTGTATTTATTACTTACATATCTTCCATTAACACTTTGTGAGATCAGCGTTAATGAATTACTTTTTAACTGAGCAGCTTGTTCAGTAACGTTCAGTATCATGAACAGGTACAACATGGTCCACCATCATTTTGCAAGAGGAAATGTGCCACATGCAGGAAGACCCGATATCCGTCCACCTGGTCCTCCAAATTCTCCAGTTGAAATGTTTGATGAGGATGTTGATCAAGTTTTTCAAGTCAATGTGGCCAGACCAGTCAATGGGGAAGTCCCTGAAGGATTTGCTGTTGCGCACCAAAGACAACGGCTGGGACAGCAAAGTCCCCCGAGGTTTCTAGAAGCTCACATTTTGTTGGCTGGAGGAGATGGCCGCCTCATGGATCTTAATCAGCGACGACGCCGTCCACTTCGTGTTCCTGCATATCTACAATTCCACCAGCCTCAAGCTCAAGTAGACGCTATGTTGGAGTTTGATCAGGACATCGATTGATGTCCTGATGTTAAATGTCGATGTTAACGACGACAACTCAGATGAAGAAGAGGTGGACATTTATGAGGAAGAGGAAGAAAATGATGAGGAAGAGGAGGAAACTGATGAGGAAGAGGAGGACATAGATGATGTGAACCAAATTCAGGAAATAGAAGATCCTCTTCCTGGTGGATCGGGAATGAGGCCAAGAGAAGGGGATTCCTCTAGCTTCATCATGATCGACAGTAAAAGTGACAGTGACATAGACTCCGAGGATGACTCTGAGGATGAGTCAGTGCCTGACAGATACTGGAAGAGGAAGAGAGAGGACGATGTAGACTGTGAAAGTCTGAGCAACAAGCGTTCACGCTGCTCGTGTGAATACTGTGACACCAGCAGTGACACAGACAGCAGTGGAGATGGCTCCTCTTCATCTTCTGCCTCCTCTCCTTCACCACATCAAGGATCTAGAAAAAGAGGAAGGGAGGACATAGACAAGGATGATGGGAGAAGCGGCAAACAGTTCAAACGCTAGTGTAAAGCAGTTTGATAAGAGACAATTGGCTTCATCAGCAAGAAACTGGAGAAAACTGGTGCAGTCGGGACTTCCAAACATGCTGAAGCCACTGGAACCAGGAATGTGATGTGGAAGAAGAAAAGAAGGCTGCTTGGAGATCCGTGCTGCTGTGGCTCTGCACATATGCTGCATTTTTATTCTCTCTTTTCCTTCATTGTCAATAAAAAAAGCAAAAAGTTAAACAACCAAAAGCTTAATCTCTTCCTTCTGAGTTTAATAGGATTCACCTTTTTTGTACTTGTTTTTAACATTTGCCCTCACCTTTTCTTAGTACTTGTATTTAAGTTCTGTGTACATACTGCTACCTTTTGCATGTTTTTTTTTATATATTTTATATTTTTAATATAGTATATTATCCTCTAAACTGGTGGTTCTGAGAGAGCTCTGCACAAGAATTCAAAAGGTGTCTGCACTGGTGGTTTATGCACAAATGCCCCCCCCCCCCATATCCCCCTGAGGATTCTGGTCTCCCAAAGGAGGTGTGGGTTCAAATCCCAGTTCTGACATTTCCAATAGACATGCAGCCAAATGATGTGTCACAAATTAATTAAAATGCTGGAGTGTTATGGTATCGCCTATATCAGGGGAGTGTTTTTACACTGGATGATGCATTATTTAAGCAACACGCATCAGTTTATAAAAATAGGAGACTTTCAGTCATCCTGCTTAGATTGGTCCCAGGGTATTAGCACCTAAACTCTTTATTCTATACATAAATGATGTGCAAAGTCTCAAAAGTACTAAAATTTGTTCTGTTTGCTGATGATACAAATATTTTCTGTGCAAGTGAGAATTTACAGAAGCTTATGGAGGAAATCACCTCAGAACTGGACAAATTAAAAAATCTGTTTGATATAAAAAAACTATCATTGAATTTGGGCAAAATAAAAGTTTTTGTTATTTGGAAATTATAAGAAAAACAGTAATGTAAAAGTTGGGACAGAGGATGTACATATAGTCAGAGTCAATGAAATTAAGTTTCTGGGTGTGATGATGGACCACAAGACCTGTTGGAAACCTCACATTCAACATGTTCAAGTATCCAGAAGTATTTCAGTCCTCAGTAAAGCAAAATATTTATTGAATAATAAAGCAGTACATATTGTATATTCTTCACTTATTTTGAAATATTTGAATTACTGTGTGGTAGGTTAAGACAATGCCGACAAATCCTCACACGCTCCAGAAAAAATCCATCAACTGGTTCATAAGGCAGGTCTCCAGGACCACACTGATGACTTATTTATAAACTTCTGCCTTTTAAAACTCCCAGATCTGGTAGAGCTGATGTATGAATCCATAAACCAACTACTACCAGATAATATACAGAAACTCTTTACTGATAGAGTGTGGGGTTATGATTACAGAGGAAACGTGAACTTCAGAACCAGGAGTGTTGGAAAAACCATGAAGAGAACGTGCACTTCAGTCAGTGGTGTGAAGGTCTGGAAGAAACTCAGCCAAGAACTGAAGCAACGTCCAAACATGAGTTTGTTTAAGAAAAGCTTTAGACTGATGATTTTCAACAAGTACACAGGTGGTCTGTCGCGCTTGCATGGGTGTCTGGGCCCTTGGTAGCGATGTTGGAGGTTTGGTTCGGGTGTCTCCCATCGTCTTTGACACTGCTTGAAGAATTGGAGAAGGGGTAGGAATAAACAAGTTTTACTTCTTCTAGCCCCTTTTCAGACATGTTAAACAGGATATATGTGTTGCGTGTGCATGTGTATAGGTATGTATATATAGATGGGTGTGTGCACATTGGGTATAGATTTATTTTATAGATTTGTTTATTTTGTGTGCATAAAATTATTACAGATTCATTTATTCATATAGATTTTTTTCAAGGGGTTCTATATGTTCAAATGTGTGTGTATGCACGTGTATATATGTATACTTATTTATTTAAAGTGTTAACATTGTTATGTTTTACACAATGATTTTGACATGTCTGGAATTAATCAATAAAACGAAACAAAACAAAACAAAATAAAACAAAGTTCTCCCAAGACTCAGCGGCTTCTAAAGTTAGTTTAAGTCATTTCTGGTCTAGATGTTTTGTTAGGTTTTGGTTCATTGTCCTGCTTTGTTCAGATGCAGTTTATGAACCTCAATTGTGCCTCTATGTTCTTTTTAGACCCAAGACGGTTACCCTGGCAACACAAACTAGTCGTGTTCTTTCTTGCTTTAACTGCGCTGTACATTTGCAGGAACGCCACTTCTGGGAAGCTTGGTAACTGTCTTGAATAGTTTCTACTCATTAATAATCTTTCTCACTGTAGAACTGTAACACCTCATTGTTTGGAAATTATTTTATAACTCATTCCAGACAGATTTGCAGCAACGGTTCCTTCTCTGAAATTTCTTGGCATCGCATTTAGACACACCTAAAAGCTCCAGAGCAGAAATCTGCCAAAAAAGTCTGCTTTAATAAATATTTTAACATTTGGTGACAATCAATTCATCAAGATCTAAAAACTAGTAACACCTGGCTGCAACATACTGTTCTAAATCCTAAGCAAACAGTAAGGAGGTACTTGGTACTGCCCACATGTTTTTTTATTTTATTTTATTACTACTCGTTAACGCTTATGTTTTATGTTACGGATCACAGATGATCTATGGTCTACCAAATGAACCACAGAATAATTTACTGACTTAAATAAACCCAAACGAAGTTGTCAGTTGTCAGTTGTCAGTTTGGGAGAACTTTATCTTCTCTGTCGACGACAGTCCAGATCACATCAACACATTGGTACATTTCTTGGGATGTGCACATTAGATGGAGAACCTGGAGAAAACCATTTATCTATTTATTTCTCCTATTTTTGCAACTCAAACAAAAAGTAATGGATCCTATTGTCCACTTCACCATCTGATGGAGACTAATGTTCTCATGGCTCGCTCTTTCAGGACCTCAACAACTGAGCTTATAGCAGTGTAGCGACTGTCCTGTTCCTGTTCCTCCTCCCATGTGAAGGTATCTGAGGAGTCATCTGACTGGCTGTATTCTGAGGACCTCTCTTCAAGGTCAAAGTCTTCCTCAGGTGCGATTGGTGGTTCATCTTTCTCAGCTCCAACATCTTCAACTTGTGGAAACGATGCCGGTTCTTCCTGAACTGCAGAATATTCCTCAAGTGTGGTTGAGGATGAATATTCAGTAGCTACTAAATCCTCCTCAGATGTCTGCTGGACTTCAGGTGCAGACGTCTCTGTGGTGACTGTTGGCTCTTCAGAAACCGTTGTGGAAACAGGGTCAGTGAAGAGGTTTTTTACCGCGTTCATCAGTTGGTTCACGTTTCTTTTAATGACTGCAGCAGGTGTGTTGGTGTCCAGAGCTGCTTTACGGGATTGTAGCTTAACTTCTGAAGGAACATTTTTAGCTTCATTTATCTCTCTCATCTCTGCATCTCTGATTAAAAACTTAATGGTGTGTATCATCTCAAGACTGTGCTTTGCATTGTCACACAGGAAGACTGCGGCCTGGCGCGAGTGATAAAAAGAGTAACTGAAGGCTGTAGCCTGAAGGGAACACGTGACAAACTATTGTATTGTAACAGGCAGAACAGACTTACACTAACTCAGGATTGCATAAGAAGGGAGTGTGAGCAGAAGTACTCAGATCTCATCTGTATGCAGGTCTTTGTGCATGTCGGTGGGATCTCCAGATGCATCTGTATGGAAACAAAAGTGAATCTCTTCCTGATGAACGGACTCTGTGAATCTTTGATTCAACAGTCTGCAGATCATCTGTATGAATTCTATTATATCAGTAGATTGTTTAACAGCATCATCAAAACTGGGGTCAGTGATCTGGTCAACCAAACGTGCAGCCAGGTTCTGATAATAAAAATTAATAACTGGATATGACCTTTAAGGATCACCAAATCTGGATAATCAATACTTAAAATGGGATGCAAGAGGTGCCAAAAGGTCCTTAGTTAACTTTGTGAGACGTTTAAATTAGCAGTTTTAATCAGTCTTTTCCCCCCAAACTTACTGTGTCATTGTAATTTTTCAGTTATTGGCGACATCAATGAGCATGAATCCGTGCTGTTTTACAGCACGGATTCATATACATTCATATACATTCATATACATTCATATACAATCATATACATTCATATACCCTTTGATATGTCGCAATCTCTGAAATGGGTATTTATTTTTTAACTCAACTCAACTTTATTTACACAGCACTTTAAAAAACAACACCAAAGTGAACAAAGTGCTGAACACAAACATGGGTTCAGAGAAAAATATTTAGAATAAAACATAATAATAATAATTTAAATGTAAAACAAAAGTAAACATAAAGCATAAAACAAAAATGAAACAATAAGATAAAACCGTTCTTTCTAAAGCTAATCTCAAACTGATTTAAAAACCAAAGTAAAAAAAGTATGTTTTAAGAGAGGATTTTTTTTTTAAAAAGAGAACTTAAAAACGGGAAGTGAGTCCGTCTGCCTGATATGTAAAGATAGCTCCTACCATAGTTTAGAGCCGGCGACTGAGAAAGCGCGGTCGCATCTAAGCTTCCTCTTAGTCTTAGAGACGACCAACAAAAGCTGATCTGCTGACCTGAGGGAGCGCGAAGTAGTGAACGGCTGAAACAGGCCAGACAGGTACTTTGGAGCGAGACCATGGAGACATTTAAAAACAAATAAAAGAATTTTAAAATCAATGTGTAAATGAACCGGGAGCCAATAAGATGATGCTAAAATTGGAGTCATTTGCTCTCGTTTCCTTTTACCAGTTACAAGTCAAGCAAGTGATTTCTGGCTGACTCCAATGTAAAGTGCATCACAATAATCTAAACATGTTATGACAGAAGCAGGGATTAAAATATCAAAGTTATGTTGGGAAAGAAAAGGCTTCACCTTGGCCAGTTTTCCGTAGGTGAAAAAAGCTGAAGTTGACCACAAAACTAATATGAGTATTAAACGTACAGCTGATGTCCAGTTTTACACCCAGGCTTGTTGCTGTAGATTTCACATGTTTGCGTTAAAAGCCCAAGTTGACATGCACCTTAGAGGCATCACTCCATCTTATCTTGATTAAAGTGTAAGAAATGAAGTGACATCCATGCCTTCATTTCATCAATACACTCTTGTAATTGCTTAGCAGATTAAGCATTTTTATGCTTCAGAGGAATACATTTGGCTGTCAACAGCATAAAAGTGGAATGAAATTCCACATTTTCAAATAACTGATCCAAGCGGAAGCAAATATAGTGAAAAAAGAAGCGGGCCAAGAATAAAACCCTGAGGCACTCAACATGTAAGAGGGGCTCTGGAAGAGTCTACAGCTCCAAGACGGACACAAAAACTCTTAAGTAGGACCTGAATCAGCTTAATGCAACCCCCCGACTACCCACCAAGCTCTCCGGGCGAGACAGGAGGATCTGATGGTCGACTGTATCAAGGGCTGCTGTTAAATCCAATAAAACCAAAACAGCACAGTGACCAGCATCTGTGAATAAAAGAATGTAATTAAAAACACTGGTTTAAACACACTGGTTTTAACTCCAGACTGGAAAAACCTCAAGACTGTTGTACTCTTCTAAAAAAGTTATTAACTGGTAGTAAACAATTTTCTTAAGTACCTTGGACAGCAAAGGGAGCTTAGAGATGGGCCTAAAATTTGGAAGTGTGGAGGAATCTAAGCCAGGATTCTTAATCAGTGGTGTTACTATCACATGCTTAGAACTTGAGGGGGCAATCCCATTAACTAGACTGCCATTAATCATGTTTAAAAAGATGAGGTGGAATTGGATCATTAGGAGACCCAGAAGGTTCATATAACTAAGTTGATCCTCTAGCGAAGAAAGAGACAGAGAAGTTAAATTGTAACAAAGTCAGTTTGAAAAATACTGTTGAACAGAAAAAAAACATACACTTTGCAAAAAGCATTTACAAGCACATTGTGAATAGGATGACATCTGTTGGAGGAGACACATAAACATCTGCACTGTACAACCATAGAAAATCTACAGAGAAACTACAGATATTATATTGTGTTTAAAAGGAGCAATGCCATCCATCCATCATCTATTCCCGATTAATTCGTTTCCGGGTCACGGGGGTCTGTCGGAGTCTATCCCAACACATAGTAGGCGGAAGGCAGGGGTCCACCTGGACAGGTCACCAGTCCATCGCAGGGCCACATACAAGACAGACAATCATGCACACTCACATTCACACCTATGGACAACTTAAAACGATTAATTAACCTACCCTGCAAGTTTTTGGACAGTGGGAGAAAGTCGGAGAACCCGGAGGGAACCCATGCAAGCACGGGGAGAACATGCAAACTCCACACAGAAAGACACACCGGGCCGGGAGTCGAACCAGGAACTTTCTTGCTGTGAGGTAACACTGCTGACCACTAAGCCACTGTGCTGCAGCAATGCGTAATATGAAGCCAAATAATGTAATTTCATACTTTACCCTCCAATCAATAGCTGTGCAAAGGGAGTTGGTGTACCATTGTGTAAGAAACAAGAAAATGCACACCTGTAATGAGCTGAGATAGGCTTCAGCAGACCCCCGTGACTCCGTAAAGGATTAAGTGGGTATAAAAAATGGATGGATGTAACAAGAAATCAAAATCGAGTCGTCTATCTTAGTTCAATTTTTCTTTCTGCAGTCACAATTCTGAAACAAGGCAAGGTAAGTTTATTTGTATACCACAACTCAACGACAATGTGATTGAAAGTGCTTCACAGCACAGATTAAAATGTTGGCTGTGCTTTCGTGCAGTCAAATCTTATGCACCATCACATTTCAGATGCTGTGAAGGGCCAAACACAGTTTCTGTCGTAAAGATTTTGTCAGCAAAACCTCAAACAAATAAACAGAACATTTAAAGAAAATATTCATAAAGGAATGCAATGTGACAGAAATATGCTTTCAGGGTAGTTTTTTTATAAAACATCAAAATCATCAGTGTTTCAGATGAGTGAAGTTGACAGTAGAATACACCACACCTTCCTCCTCCTTGTCAACCCGTTTTTTCTTGGGTCTATTGATGATGGAGTACAGAGGATCTTCTTGGTTCCTATGGAAATGTACACTGGCGTACTGAACATCATCCTGATCTTCTTCTTGTTTTTTGAACACTGGAGCAGACAGGTTTTCATATTCTGGGGCCTCATTTGGCTGTAAAAGTAGGTAAAACATTGAGAATATTACTTTATTAAAAGATAATTCTTATTGTCCTGTAACGGCTACAAGGTGACCACAAAAAACAGAGCTGAGACCAAGAGACAGAGTTGTGGACTTAAACATTTCTGCCGCCGTCCTCCCTGAACTCCCCACTGACTGTGTCTGCTCCCTGACCATGCTAATTAAACAAATCAACATGGAAATGATTGAAAACTGATCGGACATCGTAATATTGATTCATTCCAGCTTACAGAAACTTGGCTGCAGCATAACGATCATGTTAGTATCTATGAGTCACGGCCTCGTTTGAATTTTTGTATTCCTCTAACCACCGGCTGAGGATGAAGAGTAGCAGAATCTATCACTCAAATTTATCAATCAGTCTTTATCAATCTCAACCTAGACTTTTCTAGATTGACCGACAATGTCACTTCCGGTACTGCCGGAAATGTCCAAATGTGCTAAAAGCGTTTTTATTAGACGTTTGAAATAAACTGGACTATTGACACATCTGGAAAAGCACCTTGTTAAGCATAAAAAGGTTTTGTCTGTGTTATTTAGTGTATTGTAGAGTACAGATTAAGTTAATACAGTTTCATGAATAAGTTAAAAATGATAACCTGAACGTTGTCTTTATTTCTGTATATATACTTGATTGTTTTGTTCTACTCTACATGGACCTTCTCATTATCCTTTTCATACCCTCAACATTGTTCTGGCACATAACAAAAAGTGAAATACTACCAATAATTTTTGACAATTGTGTCTTATTATCTGATGATTTTTATAAAAACCTGTGAATTTACTGAGTTCACTACACAGCATATCAGTCACAGAGGGTATTTCATTATAATAGGTGTATATGAGAGACCACTGAGAATGCAATAAAACTTAAGGAAAGTTTTCATCAGTGCCATATAAAGAAGCTGTGTAGGTCGGTACACATGAGTAAGACTTATGCTTCTACATAGCGACAACACGCCCGGTCTACATTCAGGACTTCTGTTGTACTTGGAGTTCATGCTGGTTGGTTGTTGATTGGGTCTCTGTGTAATTACACCACTAAACACTAGAGGACGTCGTTGGTTCTCTTCTGCAGCTCTGTAGCTGCACATCCTGAGGCTCATTTTCTTTACTTTATGTTCCTCAGACATGACAGAGAAAATAACGCATATCTTCAGATAAATGGAGATTTATATGTGTCGTGTAACACTAACTGTTACTGACATTTTAGCAAACTATCTCCACCTGGTTTCAAAATGAAGAAGATGAAGTAGCAGTGGAAAATTCATGTAAGATAATACACTGCTACAAAGCAGATCACAATCGCATTTGTTGCAATCTGTCTCATGCATATTTAAATTTATGGGGAAGTGCACATCAGGCCACGAGGGAGGTCACGGTGCAGGATCACTAACTGTGGCAGACTTGCACCGCTGGTTCAACATAGAAGCATAAATCAGCTATTTCCCTGCATCTGCTGCTGTTCCTCAGCCTGGTTCTGCTGAAGGTGTTTTCTTTTTAATAGAAAGCTCTTCTTTTCCACTGTTGCTCCGTGCACGTTCAGGGCAGGAGTTTGGGTCAAAATTGAATGCAGTCTGAACGCCTCATTAACTGTGCTGCTGTTTATGAATTGTCAGCAAATAAACACAATTGAAAGAACCGGTGTGAACTGGAAAGATAGAAAATATCAAATAGATTTCAAATCTATAATAGAAATTAATCAATGGACATGAGTTTGTTTGAAGTGGAATATATTGAACTGGGAAAGATAAATGCAAACGTCAAAAACCTACTCTATCAGCACCAAAAATAAATATATGAATTAATAAATAAATAAAGGAGGGAAGTGAAAGGAGGACTACTCAAGCTGAAAGAAGCAAAAAGAGAAGACAAAGTAATGAAGTGTTGCTCATATTCGGTGTGAGACGACTAATGCGAGACCTGCTCTTCCTTACCGCTGCATCTAAGTCTGGTGTTTCTCTGGACTCTGACGTTTGTTTTGAGGACCTCTTTCTTCTGAAAAGAAGAATCAAATAAGCAAAAATTTAATCACTTTAGTCTTTGACACTACTTTAAGCAAACAGCAGATGGAAAGATTTATTAGCAGTGAACTGAAATGCTCACCTAATACATATGAAGACAGGCAGGAATATCACAGCCAGGAGAACAGCAGTGATGGATGCAGCAGCAACTGATTTCATAGAACCTGGGAATCCTTGATTAACACAAAATTCAGAGATTCCTGAGTAAATAAGTAGCTGACGTAAAATAATACATCTTTAGACGTAAATCCTCCAAAGCAAATAAGTAGCTGTTTGTTTTGCAAAACGTTTGTAGCAAACTCCAATTCATTGTTGTTTACTTTCAATGTATAGAACATTATTTTATTGTGTTTCATGTGTGTACACACACACACACACACACACACACACACACACACACACACACACATCGAGAGAGAGAGAGAGAGAGAGAGAGAGAGAGAGAGAGAGAGACAGAGACAGAGAGAGAGAGAGAGAGAGAGAGAGAGAGAGAGAGAGACAGAGAGAGAGAGAGAGAAATGAACTGAGGTACAACTTACGTGACACAACAATCAAACGTGAGGTGGAGTTTTGGTGTCCCCAGCTGTTCCGGGCTTCGCAGTAGTAATTCCCACCATGTTGAGGTTTGATGTCAACTATTGTGAGCATTTCTCCTGATGCTATTGGTGATGCGTCATTCTCTTTGTACCAGGTGTAATTTGCTGCTGGTTTGGCGTCACTGCTGCAGGTGAGACTCATTGAACTGCCCTCCACGATCTCCCCAGGATGACTCACAGACACAGAGGTGACCTTTGGAGCATCTGGAGAAAAAAAAACAACAAAATTAGCACTGACTTAAAAATCACACTTACTGTCAAATATGTCTGTTGTATGTTTTGTAACAACAATAGAACATGAAATGACATTACCGAGCTTTACTTTGTAAAATGACTAAAATAAGTGTCTGTAGTATTTTTTCCCCTTGTTTGCACATATATTAACGTTTGATACCAAGTTGGTAGAACCTAGGAGCTATATATATGCATTTTAATCTTGCAACCGAGGATTTTTTTGTTTGTTTTTTTATGTGTGTAGGTGTGTGCAAGCGTGTTCCCTTTACCAGCCCTCATAACAGTCTAACTATTTTTATTGAGGCCTGGAGAAGAGAAAAAAAAAGAAAAAAAAAAGGCAGAGTAAAAGAAGGAGGTTATAAATATTCTGCCAAGAGGGCTAAAATCACCGGGTGTGGAATGTGAAAAGACTAGAAATAGAAAGAGAAAGAAAGAGAGACGAGGCAGTGGTGGTGCAGTCTGGTGTCTGTGTCGTAATGTGTGTTAAAAAAAAGAGTTTATAACGTGTTGTTTAAAGAGTAAAGGTGGACACAGGACAATAAGATGTTATAAGCAAAAAGAAGACAGAGAAAAAGGAGGAGCTTTCTATTCACTATTGCATTCCTGAGTGTTTTGGGGTGTAGGGGCAGTATTTAAAAAATTACCTAAATATTTATATACATAGATGTATTTAAATACTCATGCAGTCCACATATATCAAGATAAAGTCGTATATATGCAGTTAACTAATACATATTCATAAACATTGTGAGAAGATGGAGCAACAAAATAGATAAATAAATAATACACACACCACCACACAACACACACCCACATTGAGAGAGAGAGAGAGAGAGAGAGAAAGAGAGG
>CM026198.1:31415771-31615771 GCA_014839995.1 Xenentodon cancila | reverse complement strand
CCTCCAGTCATGCTGACTCTGAACCACTGAAACACAGAGCACATCAGAAACATATTTACATTTACAGCTGGAAGACTTTGCAGTTTTGCTGAACATGGCTAATTTAAGACAACCCTACTTTCTATTTTTTGAATTTATTCTGACACTTTTAAGATGAGCTTTTTCATAATGTCACAAAATCACAAAGTGCTTCACATGCCACACGTAAAAAATATAAGACACAGGCATAAAACAGAGGAAGCATAAAACAAGCATAAAACATGAAAGAACATACACAACAGACGACCAGCACAAGTCTAATTGAAAGTCTGTTTAACTAAGAAGGTCTTACGCTGCTTATTAAAATAATTAGGTTGTTGTTAAGTTCTTGGATCCATTTTCTCTTCCTGTTGAATCGTGTACGGGGTCGCCGGATCCTGATGGAACCACGTGTACAGATCATCTTAATGACCATGTTCTTCTCTGGATTTGTGTTTGTTTGAAGAGTTTAAAGCTTAAAGATGTAACAAGCCATACATTTATGTTGTTGTTCTATTTCTCAATTTTAAAAGAAACTACAATTTTGTATTGTTATGTTGACTTTTTATCTTCACTGCAAATAAAAATAATTACACAATATTAAAGACCTCCATACACGTTGTTATATTTTTTGTTTCCAAATGCAAGTATGTATTAGGGCTGAAAAGATTAAATTAGGAATTTGAATCATTTCATTATTTGATTTTATTTTTGTTTCCATTTCACTTGCTGTTTCTAAATAAATGTATTTGTCAGCGTTTGTGTTCTTCTGAAACGTCATCAGTCAGTCAAAGTTCCTTCCAAATCAAAGTCTGCATGTAGATACTGGACTGGAAATATCTGATATATAATATTTCATAAATGTTTTTTTAAGCTTTCTGTTGAATATCTGGTTTTAGATGTCATTTCAGTGGCATCATCAGAAGTGACCAGTGTTTAGTCGAAGGCTGGGTTTGTAGAAACTGCTCATTGCTTCACGAAGCCTCACTGCTTAGTGAAGACGTGAACGTGGCCACTGGCACATACACCTATAGGCCAGTGACACCAGCTGACATTTGAGTTGGTCATAACAGTGTAACTGGCCCATTTCCTGTGTACTATAAGCAATTTGTAATGAATCTCGGTGTAATTTTGGACTCTGGTTTTAAATTTGATGATCATAGTTGCTCAGTGATTAAAGCCCGCTGTTTTCATTTATGACTTTAAAGCGAGGTAAAATCCTGCCTTCCCTCAAAAGACCTGCAGAGCGATATTCATGCTTTTGTTGCCTGTCGACTGGATTATTGCAACTCTCTCTGCTTTTGGGAGGATCAGTTGCTGCTCCTTCGTTGATAAACTGTCCAGAATATAGCGGCTCGCCTTCTGACAGGGAAGAGACGACGTGAGCACATCACCAACTTATTTATCTGAGCCTTCAAACTTTCATGATCCTGTCAGAGGTCTGAGATCAACCAATCAGCTGCTCTTGACACTTCCCAGATCCAAACTGAAAACTGAAAAGCAGAGGCTATAAAGAATTTTCTGTTGCTGCTTCCAAGTTGTGGAACAGTCTACCTGTTAGTGTTAGCTCTGCCCAGACCACCGAGCATTTTCAGTTGTTTAAAACATCTTTTCACGCTGGTTTTTCATTGTCAGTGCTAGTTACGTCCTGTGTATAGGTGAGTTAAGCTCCGAGAAACCTCGTTTAGTTTTATGACTGAAATAAAATCAAGAAACTTGAATAAGCACTTAGTAAAGGCCTTGGCACAACTTGACTAAATGCACGCGTGCAGCAATAACCGTCTCCGGGGTCTTCAGGTGGGAACCTCCCACCACCAGTGTTTCGTTTTTAGTCTAACGACGCCTCCTAAACAGTGATCTCTAGCGTCCCAGAGTCGCTCTCCTAATGCCAGCTCTCGCTGCTCCCCACCAACACAACAGCCTCCGTTACCTAACAAAGTCAAACCAGCGCTGCCACCAGCACCAGCAGTGAAGAGGAGGCCCCAGCTGAGATCATTTCTCATTGATTCATCTGACATTTCTTTCACTGTCTTCCTCAAGCTTTACCCACGTATTCCCAGTTCCTCCAGTAATGTGAGCAGGGATCCAGCTATGAAACCCCTACATCCCAGTTGTACTGGGAGAACCCGAACTTTGCATCCTTGCTACTCAGCCTCTGCCCCTAAATCTGTGTATCTGAGCTTTTTCCTTTCATATGCCTCCTCTGCTGAGTCTTCCCAGGGAACTGTCAGCTCAATAAAGTAAACTATTGTTGTGGAAATTATTTCTGTTAAATGAATACGGTACAGGAGAGCTCCATTTAATATAGTTTATTAAGCTGTACAGCTGAGAATCACACAGTTGAACAGTCAGCAGAGTGAGTCTGCCTTGATTAATTACACACAGACCTACACACTTGCATGTCCTTGTACACAAACAGGGATTGTTCTCTCCCTGCAGAATAGTTCCTCCTTACTTCTCATCTCCAGCACCTGCCGGAGACTTATGATTATTTCTGTTAGAAACATCCTTCAAACAGGTTACCACCAGTATGCAAGTGAGAAACCAGACAGAGTGAAAAGTACTGAATACACAATGAACAACTAACAGAATAATAAAAGACAACTCAAGAAAACTATATATTTTTATTTCCCTTACACTTTTCACCAACTACCTGACCATAAGTCTATGCCAGGCCATAAACCAGTATAAACCATTTCCTGATGAACAACTATCTTTACACCTAAATCTTCCCGCATTTCCCATCCCAGCTTCCAAACAACCAAACTGTCGCTACCTGACTTGTCACCTCTCTATTTCTCCCCCTCATGCACAAACTGGATGATTCTGTCTCTTAACACTGCCTGAATTTTAAGGGTTAAGCGTTACACACACATTAAAACACTTCCAAAACTCATTCACAGACACACACCAACATAGAGGACGTGTTATTTTTTTATAAGACTGCAACTGCTTTGAGAGATAAATGTAGACATGCAGTACCTGATACAGAGAGAAGGAAGACGACAAATCCACCTGCTGCTGCAGTTAAACTCATAACGGCTCCTCTCCTGTCTGTCGAGTCACATCAGCGGTTCTACTCACACTGAAGATCAGACACGAAGATATCATCATGAAAAAGAGAAGTTTTTGAGGTTAACTTCTTCAGGGGATGGACAAACATATGACCCTGTGTACAATCAAGCGGTTAATAATAGTCTTCCTTCCTCTTTTGCACCATTGATATGCATGAAGAGCAGCATGACCTCCTCTACCACTGAGCCCAGCAGAGACCTCAGTGCTGCTTTTGATGCAGCAGATCACACCATTGTACTGCACAGGATAAACTATGTTGGTGGGTGTTATTGATGTTAGTTTCAGTAAGGATTTGTCATTTAAACAGCATATTAATCAGGTTTGTAAGACTGTGTTTTTACATCTTCATAATATCGCAAAGATCAGGAGCATCCTCTCCCAGAGTGATGCTGAAAAACTAATTCATTGTTCGTATCTTCTAGACTAGATACTGTAATGTGTTGTTGGCTGGATGTCCAAGTAATTCTCTGAAGATCCTCCAGATGATCCAAAATGCAGCAGCGCGAGTGCTGACAGGAATCAACAGGAGACCACGTCTCTCCAGTTTTCACTTTCCTCCATTGGCTCCCCGTTAAATTTAGAATCCAGTTCAATGTTTTATTACTTGGGTATAAAGTCCAATATAGCATATATACTGATAAATATTTACATGAAAGTCTTAGTTCTGCTGCTGATGGATAGTTATACTAATATATCTTGAAAAAGTTCACCACGTTCACCTCTTCTCTGCGCCACCAAAGAAAGTTAGTTGACATCATATATAAAGGACTTTACTTTTTACAAGTGAGTGACTTAGTGGCTGAACGTGAACTGATCTTTCGGGGTGAACGGATCAGGATGAACTGAGGGTTTTCAGAGGATCATTTTAGCCGTCTGTAATTCTCATCACAGATGTGCAGATGAACATTTATGTAGAACTTTCTCCAAATGATTAACATGCTTTTTATTTGTGTCGGCGTCAAGGAAGTAAACAACTGCAGTCATCTGTTCACCGTGCTGTTCAGTTCATGCACCTCCTCTGTGCCGGTTACACTCTGCTCCTCCGTCACCATCTCCTTCGTCAGCTTCCTCTGCACCATCACCTGCTCCAGCCACTGGCCTCCTGCGTCTCCTGTTCAACAGAGGCTTGTTAAATACGTCCAAGTCTTTGGTCTTTACCTGCTCAGAGTCTATGTGCACGGTGGCCGAGGCGCTGCTCATTTCCTCCTGTAGAAACAATTCATGCTGTAAATGTGATCGGACACTTTGCTGCCGCCTTGTGGCCACAAACAAACACATCCATGTAGGACAATTCTCACTTTTACGTCGTCCCAGAGCTGCTTGTCCTCAGTCAAAACCCCAGAAGTGTGCAGAGGCGTTGGAGGGACCACCATCGATTGCTGTTGTGTAAAAATTTAAACAACCATTATTACACAGGAAAGTGGCCGCATGTTCACACACTCAGGGTTGGAGCTATAAACATGCACTAATCCCAGGATGAGTCATGATTGTCCAGTTGTCATCCTCTCACTGGGGTCTGTCTTCAGTAAGTGAAGGATGAGCTTCATGCAACGTGCATCTACAACAATGTCACAACTTATCAACATGTCTTAAATGTAAAAATATTTGAATTTCCAAAGGTGTAATATTCAAGAATAAACAGGCAGCAAAAATGCAGCGTATCACATCCAGCACTGTTGAATTTAAGAGAAATGTCTGTTTTTTCCACAGTATTTCATACACTGGGACTGGAAGCCTGACCTTCCTCGGAAACATCAGCCCACTCTGGATTTGGAAACTCGGACCGGCCCAACCTGATCCTCTGTTTCATGCCTGGAGAGATGGCCTGACCCGTGTTTGAGGAGACTGGAGGAAACCCGCACAATCTGCTAGAAAGAGAAGAGACTGACATCAGTTTATCATCCTTTTAGTAAGTTGTATGAGTCCTGGGTGCACATGAAACTCACAAAATGTACACGATTCCCCCCAGAGAGCACATGTCACATGACTTGTCATATTTCTCTGGTCCAAGCACTTCTGCTGCTGGATGACAAACAGAACAAAATTTACAATTCATGTACTTATGTGTGTAAAACATGTATGTCCCACTACAAAATAAAACCAAATATCATAAACACTATCTTCTTACTTAAAAACAATCAGTTGTAAAAACAAAGCAGAAAAATGTCCCTGTTCAAGAGAAACTGCTGCAACACTCCAGCAAAGTTAACACACAACAGCTTTGACATACAAGGTTTGTAAAACACTGAAATCAGGGTTTGGGGGGGCTGCAACTGGATGTAGTTTGGAGAATAAAGTCACCAGTGCTGCTTTGAACCAACGTTGTTTTTTATGCATTACATCATCGCTTCTTTAAACTATTTGAAGACTTTGGGTTTATTTTTGGATTATCTTTTACTTTATAACAGTAATGATGTCATTGACTGATGTCACAATTTGCTAAATATATTAAAACTTTGTTGATATTGTTTCTAATGTTATAAAACCCTTGAATATGATGACGTCATTGATTGGTGTCATCGTCTGCTGCACCGAATAAACTTTGATGACGTGGCATGTTTAGTTTATATCCTCTGCCGGAAGGCTATCTCCCATTCAGGATGACACAGATCTAGTGGAGTCCATCTCAGTTCTCTTCAGGCAGTGTAACACCCTGGACGGGTCTCCAGTCCATTACAGGGTCACAGATAGACAAACAACCACAATCGCTCCTATGGGCCGTCATCAGTCAACCCTAACACACATGGGTTTGGATTGTGAGAGAAAGCCATCGTACCCAGAGGAAACAGATGCAAACTCCACACAGAAAGACCCCAGGTGGGATTCAAACCAGGAGCTTCTTGCTGTGAGGAAACAGAGCCAACCACCACTGTCACCCTTCACATGTCTGCTTTGTATCTCCTGGCTGTGGACGCCAGCGTCACCGGCAGATGGGCTCCATAGTTTATATTCAGTTTTGTTTTTGTTTTTTATTTGAGAAAGTGGATGTGATGAGATGATGTTGAAAAATATGTGACTTAGATGATTTTAATGACTGGTGTCTTAAAATCTTGTCTTACCTTCATGTCGTCACTAAAACAATATTAGTGATATATTGATATAATGATATAATAAAATAAAATTATAGGAAATACTGAACCATATAAAGATGTGCAAAGGTTAGTAACTCCTCTTTTAATCTTTTAAACCAAATTATTTAAAACATCAAGTGGGTAATATTAATTACTCACACAATTCAGTATGTTTAAGATGCACCTTTGGCAGCAGTGACATGAAGTAATCTTCTTCTTTATGTCAGTCATGAGGCCACACTGCTTCTGTCCCCTCGTTATTTTCCTGTTTTTTATCTTCCTCCTGCCCTTGTCTCCCCCTTTCTGTCGTGTGTGTGTGCATGTGTGCGTGCATGTGTGCGTGCATGTGAATGTGCTTGTGAATGTTCATGACCCAGCGCACACACACACACACACACACACACACACACACACACACACACACACACACACACACACACACACAGGTTTATGATTGGGTGGATTCCCAATACACGTTTTCACTAAAACAAGAGGAAAAATCTGAATTTTGATAAAGGGTACTGCTGTTGTTCTTTTTATGAGCACAACTCTCCACAACTCTCCGTAACTCTCCGCAACTCTCCGCAACTCTCCGCAACTCTCCGCAACTCTCCGTAACTCGCCCTGCAAGACTCCTCTTCAAAACAATGAAAAAGAATATCTCAACTTTGAAGAAGATGAACATCAACAACTTGGGATATATTTTATTAACTGCTGCTACAGCTGTTGTGAAAATAGCCAACAGAATAAGACTGCAGCAGATGATTCTGAGGTAAAGTCCTAATGATTGAGTAGTGCTACAGCACAACTACATTGTACCTTAAATTCCATCTTGAGAAAGCGTAAAAAGGTTTTGGGGATATTTGGCAGGTTTTTTTTTTTTCAGATTATACGTGTTCCCATTACATTTTTTTTTTTTTTTTTTTTGCAATATTTAGGTTTTGTGCAAGTCTGGGGATGATAGAAATGCGACTATTGTTTGGCAGACACGTCACGACTTTGCCACCAAATAGCAACAAGGCAACACTGTTGTCTTATTAAGAAACACCTCAAAAACTGTAATTAATGACATTCGAATGCAACAGTTTTTTTAAATGGGCTGGGACAACTGTACAAAGAGAAAGCACCCAGATGTGTTGTCCTCAGCTGTAGAAGCAGCAAGGGGTACTTGGTATTGCCCATGTTTTTTTTGTTTTTGTTTTTTAGTTCGTTTCAATTTGTTTAATATTCAGCTCTGTTCATAAAAACATGTTTTATGGGGTGCAGTCAACCTCTTAACTGTAGCCCTGTGGGGGTCGGCCTCTGGTGATGTTGGTCTTGTAGATTTGTGCTGGCCTCTTCAGAAATACACCAGAAGGAACAATGTGCTCGTCTCTTGAGTAACAGTCAACAGTTTAAACTTAACATGTCCTTGAACACTCCTGAACTTCAGAGCAGCTAAAACACCTTAAAATTGTTTAAAACCAGTATTTATCACCAATATTCAGTAAAGATGTTTCTATAATGTACTAATACTGTATCTGTAACAAATGTTAACGAAAGTTGTAAGTAAAGCAAGTCTACCACGAACATATAGTTTAAAAAACAAAACAACAACAAAAAAATAAAACAGTGATTCAATGAACTGTAAAACCCTCCATCTACGTCGTGACCGCCTCTAGCTCCACTGACCGTGCTTCACCGCTCAGAAAAGTGAGGCCGGAAGTAAACCTGACTGTGTAAGATTGTAGGTTAAACAAAAAATCCAAAATAAAACTATAAACAGCAAAAGAATAAGAAGAAATAAGTGTAGTCATGTCACAAAAATGGTGACTATGCATCTACCAAGTTAGTGTTGTAATACCAGTTTCTGCCCTGTGGGGCAGCAGCGGGCAACATACCAGCCTCAGTCCAACATGATAACACAAAGAAGTCACACGGTTTTTGGGCGTACTTGACCTTGTTGCCAGTCATGTAGGTACCGCCCCTAAAATACCATTTTAGGATAAACAGATTGAAACACTTGAATTGAATGTGCAGCTGCTGTAGATTTCTCAACTCGGTCCTGTTACAGCTCAGTCTCATGACACTAGTGGGGTTTGTGTGGATGGTGGGAGACTAGATGTCTGTTGAAGTTGTGTTGTGGACGGTCCGCTGTAAAGCAGCTCAGTCATGATGAACCACTCTTCTGTTATGCAGCAGGAACGTTGCTGAAAGGTCGTTTATGGAAATTGCCAGGAGAAACAGATGAACCCAGACTTACGACAGCCAAGAATAAAACTTGGATAAACTATGTTTGGAAAGCAGCGATGCTCACCACTACACCACCACCGCAACAAGGAGCTGCTGACGTAGCTGTTTCTTAAGGAAATAAACTGAATGTTGGCTGATGTTTCCTCTATTGACATGTTTGGAATGGTGGTTCTTTAGGGTTCAAAAGCTCTGAGCACCAACATGGTGCCTCCAAAGCAAAGTTGTCTGTGTGACGTAGCTGTGTGAAGGTGAACGTGTGAATCAACCGTTTGATGTCAGTGGTGTCAACTTTTGACATAAAAGGTTTGTGACCCGCTGAGATCAGGGTTTGGGTGTGAGGCAGCTGGACCACCTCTCTCCTGCGTCTGCGGGCTGAAGGAGGTCCTGCGGACGGGGCGAGAAGCCTGTCTACGTTTGCGTCTAGGTGGCGTTGTCAAAAAGAAGTAATGACAACTGGGAGTGACGGCTTCTATTTATAAACTCTGCTAAGACCCTCTGATGTTGTTGATGACATCATAGCTTCATTTAAGTAATTGATGACATCATAGCTTCATTTAAGTAATTGATGACATCATAGCTTCATTTAAGTAATTGATGACATCATACTTTGAGTTTAGTTCTACATAGTTTGGGATTATTTTTTACTTAATGACAATGCTGTCATTAAATAATGTCATCATTTGCTATGCCAAATAAACTTTAATGACTTGGCATGTTTAGTTTATATCCTTTGTCGTGAGTAAGACGTTCACATGGTTTGTGTTTGCTTTTAAAAGAACAAATATGTGACTGTTGTGGAGGCTCTGTGGTGTTTTTCCCCTCCCCTTCTTTGTGTTGCAGATCATGTGGATGGCAGGGGCGTGGTCAGCCACTTCGGACACCTGCACTCAATCCCCTCATCAGCCTCAACCTATTTACCAGGCCTTCTCACCACTCCTGGTTGCCAAAAGATTCCGTCCGGTTCCAAGTGTCGAGTCCAGTTCATCTATGGGGATTCTGCTTCTGCCAAGCCTTGTTCCTGCCTGGTTGGACCGCAATAGTTTTTGTTCCTGGTCATAAATAAATCAGTTCCACTTTCCTTGGCTCTCTGCTCTGGGGTTCGATTCCTTGATCCACAACAAAATATTAACTATTTGCACCTTTTACTCACAGCAAAGGATATAAACTAAACATGCCACGTCATCAAAGTTTATTCGGTGCAGCAGACGATGACACCTATCAATGATGTCATCATATTCAAGCGTTTTGTAACATTAGAAACAATATCAACAAAGTTTTAATATATTTAGCAAATTGTGACATCATTACTGTTATAAAGTAAAAGATAATACAAAAAATAAACTCAAAGTCTTCAAATAGTTTAAAGAAGCGATGATATAATGCATAAAAAACAACGTTGGTGCAAAGCAGCACTGGTGACTTTATTCTCCAAACTACATCCAGTTGCAGCCCCCCCAAACCCTGATTTCAGTGTTTTACAAACCTTGTATGTCAAAGCTGTTGTGTGTTAACTTTGCTGGAGTGTTGCAGCAGTTTCTCTTGAACAGGGACATTTTTCTGCTTTGTTTTTACAACTGATTGTTTTTAAGTAAGAAGATAATGTGTATGATATTTGGTTTTAATTTGTAGTGGAACATACATGTTTTGCACACATAAGTACATGAATTGTAAATTTTGGTCTGTTTGTCATCCAGCAGCAGAAGTGCTTTGACCAGAGAAATATGACAAGTCATGTGACGTGTGGTCTCTGGGGGGAATCGTGTACATTTTGTGAGTTTCATGTGTACCCGGGACTCATACAACTTACTAAAAGGATGATAAACTGATGTCTGACTTTGATCCTGAATGACTTCTTCGTCTCCCGGGAGCTGGATTTTCTGTTCATCACGGAGACGTGGCTTCGAGCTGGTGAGTCCGCTCCGTTCTCCGAACTTCTCCCTCCGGACTGCTTATTCTTCAACTCTCCCCGGACATCTGGCCGAGGTGGTGGACTGGCTTCAGTCTTCAAATCCAGCTTCAACTGCCGACGCGTTTCTCCTGACACATTCTCCAGTTTTGAGCTACAGACTTTTGTCATAAACCCGGACTCTCCCATTATGTGTGTTTTAGTTTATCGACCACCAAAATTTACTAAGGACTTCATTCAGGACTTTGCAGACCTGGTGGCAAGCATAACTGTGGACTTTGATCGTTTTTTAATTGTCGGTGATTTTAATATTCATGTTTGTTGTGAGTCCAAACCTTTGGCCCGGGAGTTTTTAACTCTTATTGACTCCTTTAATCTCACCCAGTCTGTGACAGGTGCGACTCACCAAAAAGGGCACGTTTTAGACCTTGTTTTATCCTTCGGTGTAAATTTAAATGTTACTGACATCGTTGATGCTGGTATTTCTGACCACTTTGCTGTTTTTTTTTCTGTTGCGATTCCGGGTCCGAATGTCAGGCGACGCACAGCGGAGCGCTATGCGCGCACTATAACCGCTTCCACGGCTGCGCAGTTCGCTGCAGCCTTCGGCAGCTCGTTGGGGTCCTTCAGGGACTGTTTGGTCAATCTAAGTCCCGATGAATGCCTAACCGTTTTTAATGCGATCTGCACCGATATCCTGGACATGGTGGCTCCGGTCAGGAGGAAGCGATCCAAACCAGTGACAGAGCCGTGGTTGAATGAGACCACCCGGACCCTGCGACGGGCCTGCAGACGCGCTGAGCGGAAATATAAAAAAGATCATCTTCACATTTCCTTTGAAATTTTTAAAACGAGTTTATTAGAATACCAGAGAGCTGTTAAATCTGCTAAAACACACTTTTTTTCTAACCTTATATCAAGCAATTCTGATAAGCCTCAGTTTCTTTTTAAAGTTCTTAATTCTCTTTTACATCCTGGGGACCCAGATGGTATTGTGCCATCACAGATACTGTGCAATAGATTTCTGGAGTATTTTATAAATAAGATCTCCTCTACTCGACCGCCTTTGCCTTTATCCTTGTCCTTGGCAGATCCTGTATCTGCAACCGTTTGCAATGTTGTTTTTGAGACTTTTGAGCCTGTGTCCCTATCTTCTTTGACTGAAATTGTCAAACACCTCAAGCCTTCCAACTGTCCTAAGGACAGTGTCCCGGCTCGGCTCTTTAAGAATGTTTTTAACAGCATAGGGCTGTGTGTTGTTGGTTTGATTAATTCATCTTTGAACTCCGGTTGTGTTCCAGCTGCTTTCAAACATGCTGTGGTGCAGCCGCTCCTTAAAAAGCCTAATCTAGACACTTCAGTTCTTGCGAATTACAGGCCAATTTCAAAGCTCCCGTTTTTATCTAAAATTTTAGAGAAAACTGTTTTTAACCAATTACAATCTCATCTTGATCTTAATGATACTTTAGAGAAATTCCAGTCTGGTTTTAAACGATTTCATAGCACCGAAACTGCTCTCCTTAGAGTTTTTAATGACCTGCTCCTGTCCGCGGACCACGGCAACCCGACTGTTCTGGTTCTACTGGATCTCACTGCTGCCTTTGATACAGTAGATCACCAAATCTTGCTATCGCGGCTTGAGAACTACGTAGGCATTAAAGGCACCGTTCTACATTGGTTCCGGTCTTATTTAGAAAGCAGGAGTTTCTCTGTTTGTTTGGGCCAGTTTTTCTCGTCTGCATCCCCTCTTAATCGTGGGGTGCCTCAAGGTTCCATATTGGGTCCAATTCTTTTTTCTTTGTATATGCTTCCCTTGGGCTCCATTTTTCGGAAACACAAAATTGCTTTCCACTGTTTTGCCGATGACCTACAAATTTACCTGCCCATAGAGTCTAAGTGCAAAAAGTCAATTGAACCTCTCCTCATCTGTCTCGAGGAAGTCCAGTCTTGGTTGCAGAGTAACTTTCTCAATCTAAACAAAAATAAAACAGAAATAATAGTCTTCGGTCAGCCAAACATTTTAGATGGGCATGACAGTGTGATTGGTCCCTTATCTGTGTACTGTAAACAATCTGTAAGGAATCTTGGTGTGATTTTTGATTCTGGTTTTAAGTTTGACAAACAGATCGGTTCACTGGTCAAAGCTAGCTTTTTCCATCTACGGCTTTTAAGTAAGGTAAAACCATACCTTCCTTTGAAAGACCTGGAGAGAGCTATTCATTCTTTTATCACCTGCCGGCTAGATTACTGTAATTCCCTCTACTCTGGGATTGACCAGCTGTTGCTCCGCCGCCTGCAGACGGTTCAGAATGCAGCAGCTCGTCTGCTGACTAACAAGAAACGTCGTGATCATATCACTCCTGTCCTGGCCACCCTGCACTGGCTTCCAGTCCAGTACAGGATCCATTTTAAGATTTTATTACTGGTTTTTAAGAGTTTAAACGGTACGGCACCGTCTTATTTATCTGAGCTTTTAAACCTCCATGTTCCGGTCAGAGCTCTGAGGTCCACCAATCAGTTACTTTTAACTATTCCTCGATCTAAACTTAAAAACAGAGGGGATCGATCCTTTTCCTTCACTGCCCCCAAATTATGGAACAGACTACCTTTTAATATCAGATCTGCTGAGACCACTGAACGTTTTAAAACCCTGTTAAAAACACACCTCTATGCATTGGCGTTCCCACCATCCTGAGCATGACATCTTGGTTTCTTGTGTATGAGTACTTGTATGATTGTAGTTTATTACCTTTGTTTTAATTGTTTTTAATTATATGTATTACTTTTATTGTACTGTTTTATGTTTTATTTTAAATCTGCACTAGTATGGATATTTTTTTTGTTTATTGGTCAGTCTGGAATTTTCCTGTTCTTATGCTGTACAGCACTTTGGCTTTTTTTTTTTTTTTTTTTTTTTTTTTTTTTTTTTTTTTTTTTTTTTTTTTATAATTATCCCCCGTGCATAAGTGAAAGTGAAGGTGATAGTGTCCCACACCAATCCTCTCAACAGCCCATTATTCAACTCCACTAATCCTGAACTCTGTCAAAGAGGACCAACAAACACAAACAGCAAAGTGCAAAGAGAAAGGAGCGGAGGGTAGTGGTGGATGTTGTGTTATTTATGATGATTCAGTGATTGTGTGTGTGTGTGTGTGTGTGTGTGTAGTGTAGTGTGGGTGAGTGCATGTTGTTGTGTTGGGTGTAACACCCCAAGATGATCAGGAGCTGAGAGATTCAGAGTTAAAGAACCACAGCTGGCAGTGATGTTGACCTTCCACACCAGCTGGGCAGCTGCTCATGATAACAATCACATTTCAAGTTGGACCACCGCTGGTGCCGGTGTGTTGGGTCAGTGCAGTGCAGCAGCCCTCCCCAGGTGTTCGAAATCCCCCCCTTCAGTTACCATATACCGGTCCATCCCCAGCAGGTCACAGGACGCCCGGCCGAGGGCCGCCTACGTTGTCCATGACGGCAGAGCGGGAAAGCAGCTCAGGAGCCACAGGCGGACCGGTCAGCCGGACCGATACATGCCAGCAGCCACGAGAGTGAGTAATGGGTGGAGCCGGGGACCCCCCCACCCCAATCATCCTCCCCGCCACTCGGTCCGGGAAGAGGGGCGGGCCTCACCCCACCCCGACGGCAGGAAGCCGAGCGGAGGAGACAGACCCGCAGGACGGGGTCAAGGGCCGCCCCGCGCCGGCCCCCCAGCAGCCCGGGCCACCGCCGCCCCCGGAGGGAGAGCCCAGAGAGGCCAGGCCGGCAGAAGCCCCCCAGGCCGTCCGCCACAGCGCCTCCCCCAGCCCACCGCCCCCCAAACCAGCCCCGATGAGCCCCTAGGCCGAGCCCCAGCGGCCCTCCTCCCACCAGATCTGGGCTCTGCCCGGCGGGCGAGACAGGGGAGCGCTGGTTTACCCATGGCAGCCCCAGGTGTCGTTGCTTCCCCCTCCCAGGCCAGCTAGCGCCAGATCCTTGGACCTACGCCCTACCCGTGTGTGAACGTGATTTAGGTTTAGGCTGTGTTCCGGGTTCCAGATCGGACACAGTGAGTGTGTGCTACCAAACCTGTGCATGTAAACTAAGTGCAGATAAGGTGTGCTAAGGTGCATTAAAGGAAGGGGTGCATTAAAAGGAGGGCACGAGTTGGGGGAGGTATGGAGAGGCGGCAGCGCACTCCTGCCCTGCCGCCTCTCGACCGTAGGGGATGGTATGGAGAGGTGACAGTGCACTCCTGCCCCGCCACCTCTCGTCCCTTATGTGCCCCCAACCAAGCTCGGCACCTCCGGTCCTGTGTCTGGATGTAGTGAGGTGACAAGTGCCCCTGTGTGGTTGTGCTCTTGTCTAGTGATGTGTATTTAAAAAAGGATTGGCAGGAGCTTAGCCTGGGAAGGGGAGGGGGGGAGTTGTTGGTACTCCTCCCCCCCGTCCCACCAGCAAGACAAGGGCAGAGCCCCATGCAGCCACAGGGGCCGCAGCCCAGGGATCCACAGGACAGCTCGAGGGGTAGCAGTCCAGGCAGGGAGCCACGACGACCACCAGGACACCCCCGCCGGTCCCAGCTCCCCGGGGCCCCCCCCCAAAAGAGCGACAGCAACCCGAGGGGCCCGGAGGCCACTACAGCACTTTGGCTAAACTGAGGTTTTTTTTAAATAGTGCTTTATAAATAAACTTGAATTGAATTGAATTGAATGTCAGTCTCTTCTCTTTCTAGCAGATTGTGCGGGTTTCCTCCAGTCTCCTCAAACACGGGTCAGGCCATCTCTCCAGGCATGAAACAGAGGATCAGGTTGGGCCGGTCTGAGTTTCCAAATCCAGAGTGGGCTGATGTTTCCGAGGAAGGTCAGGCTTCCAGTCCCAATGTATGAAATTCTGTGGAAAAAACAGACATTTCTCTTAAATTCAGCAGTGCTGGATGTGATACGCTGCATTTTTGCTGCCTGTTTATTCTTGAATAGTACACCTTTGGAAATTCAAATATTTTTACATTTAAGACATGTTGATAAGTTGTGACATTGTTGTAGATGCACGTTGCATGAAGCTCATCCTTCACTTACTGAAGACAGACCCCAGTGAGAGGATGACAACTGGACAATCATGACTCATCCTGGGATTAGTGCATGTTTATAGCTCCAACCCTGAGTGTGTGAACATGCGGCCACTTTCCTGTGTAATAATGGTTGTTTAAGTTTTTATGCAACAGCAATCAATGGTGGTCCCTCCAACGCCTCTGCACACTTCTGGGGTTTTGACTGAGGACAAGCAGCTCTGGGACGACGTAAAAGTGAGAATTGTCCTACATGGATGTGTTTGTTTGTGGCCACAAGGCGGCAGCAAAGTGTCCGATCACATTTACAGCATGAATTGTTTCTACAGGAGGAAATGAGCAGCGCCTCGGCCACCGTGCACATAGACTCTGAGCAGGTAAAGACCAAAGACTTGGATGTATCTAACAAGCCTCTGTTGAACAGGAGACGCAGGAGGCCAGTGGCTGGAGGAGGTGATGGTGCAGAGGAAGCTGACGGAGGAGATGGTGACGGAGGAGCAGAGTGTAACCGTCACAGAGGAGCTGCATGAACTGAACAGCACGGTGAACAGATGACTGCAGTTGTTTACTTCCTTGACGCCGACACAAATAAAAAGCATGTTAATCATTTGGAGAAAGTTCTACATAAATGTTCATCTGCACATCTGTGATGAGAATTACAGACGGCTAAAATGATCCTCTGAAAACCCTCAGTTCATCCTGATCCGTTCACCCCGAAAGATCAGTTCACGTTCAGCCACTAAGTCACTCACTTGTAAAAAGTAAAGTCCTTTATATATGATGTCAACTAACTTTCTTTGGTGCTGCAGAGAAGAGGTGAACGTGGTGAACTTTTTCAAGATATATTAGTATAACTATCCATCAGCAGCAGAACTAAGACTTTCATGTAAATATTTATCAGTATATATGCCATATTGGACTTTATACGCAAGTAATAAAACATTGAACTGGATTCTAAATTTAACGGGGAGCCAATGGAGGAAAGTGAAAACTGGAGAGACGTGGTCTCCTGTTGATTCCTGTCAGCACTCGCGCTGCTGCATTTTGGATCATCTGGAGGATCTTCAGAGAATTACTTGGACATCCAGCCAACAACACATTACAGTAATCTAGTCTAGAAGATACGAACGCATGAATTAGTTTTTCAGCATCACTCTGGGAGAGGATGCTCCTGATCTTTGCGATATTATGAAGATGGAAAAACACAGTCTTACAAACCTGATTAATATGCTGTTTAAATGACAAATCCTTATTGAAACTAACATCAATAACACCCACCAACATAGTTTATCCTGTGCAGTACAATGGTGTGATCTGCTGCATCAAAAGCAGCACTGAGGTCTCTGCTGGGCTCAGTGGTAGAGGAGGTCATGCTGCTCTTCATGCATATCAATGGTGCAAAAGAGGAAGGAAGACTATTATTAACCGCTTGATTGTACACAGGGTCATATGTTTGTCCATCCCCTGAAGAAGTTAACCTCAAAAACTTCTCTTTTTCATGATGATATCTTCGTGTCTGATCTTCAGTGAGAGTAGAACCGCTGATGTGACTCGACAGACAGGAGAGGAGCCGTTATGAGTTTAACTGCAGCAGCAGGTGGATTTGTCGTCTTCCTTCTCTCTGTATCAGGTACTGCATGTCTACATTTATCTCTCAAAGCAGTTGCAGTGCTTGAGAACTTGAAAAGCCTTTTTTATTATTTTTTTATAGAATTAGATTTATTGTGTTTATCCTCCAACACCAGACATTCACTCCTCTTTCATTATAAATTCAGAGGAAGAACAACTAATAACTGTTTCTGGTTTCCATCTGAAATACTGAACTTGAAACTAGTTAAGAGCTTAAAGTCACATTGTACTAAAACAATGTTCATGATTTAAAGAACTAATTCGTGCATCTTTTGTTTTAACAAAAAATAATTTTTGTATAAAGGTTTGTGGAGGAAACAAATGTAAACTAAAGGAGGAAGTATAGAAGACATAAATAAATGAATAGATAAATAAAAAAAATCAGTAAAAAGCATTATCAGGATATTTCTTTGTTCCTGACAAGTAATTTTGTTCAGTGCGACTGGTAAAATTTAGTTAACTGAAATAGTTTTGTATTTTTCTTATGAAAAAATAACACGTCCTCTATGTTGGTGTGTGTCTGTGAATGAGTTTTGGAAGTGTTTTAATGTGTGTGTAACGCTTAACCCTTAAAATTCAGGCAGTGTTAAGAGACAGAATCATCCAGTTTGTGCATGAGGGGGAGAAATAGAGAGGTGACAAGTCAGGTAGCGACAGTTTGGTTGTTTGGAAGCTGGGATGGGAAATGCGGGAAGATTTAGGTGTAAAGATAGTTGTTCATCAGGAAATGGTTTATACTGGTTTATGGCCTGGCATAGACTTATGGTCAGGTAGTTGGTGAAAAGTGTAAGGGAAATAAAAATATATAGTTTTCTTGAGTTGTCTTTTATTATTCTGTTAGTTGTTCATTGTGTATTCAGTACTTTTCACTCTGTCTGGTTTCTCACTTGCATACTGGTGGCAACCTGTTTGAAGGATGTTTCTAACAGAAGTAATCATAAGTCTCCGGCAGCTGCTGGAGATAAGAAGTAAGGAGGAACTATTCTGGAGGGAGAGAACAATCCCTGTTTGTGTACAAGGACATGCAAGTGTGTAGGTCTGTGTGTAATTAATCAAGGCAGACTCACTCTGCTGACTGTTCAACTGTGTGATTCTCAGCTGTACAGCTTAATAAACTATATTAAATGGAGCTCTCCTGTACCGTATTAATTTAACAGAAATAATGTCCACAACAATAGTTTACTTTCTTGAGCTGACAGTTCCCTGGGAAGACTCAGCAGAGGAGGCATATGAAAGGAAAAAGCTCAGATACACAGATGATCTGTACACGTGGTTCCATCAGGCCCCGGCGACCCCGTACACGATTCAACAGGAATAGAAAATGGATCCAAGAACTTGACAACAACCTAATTATTTTTATAAGCAGCGTAAGACTGCTTTCTCCTGCTTTTCTCCTCGCTGCAGCGGCAGAGGAGGCACTGCAGGGGAGTTGAACGAGTGCACCGATGCTGCGGCCTAGTGCTTACAGTGGTGGGCTTGAACCTGGGTCTGGAGGACCCAGGTTCAAGCCCAGTGGTAAATCACAGTCAGGTAAATCGCTGGGGCTCCTGAGCAAGGCCCTTAACTCCCAACTGCTCCCCGGGTGCTGGTTCTAGCAGCCCACTGCTCACTAGGGAAACTAATTGATGGGTAAAAAGCAGAGGTCCAATTTCGGTGTGTATCGTACATACAGGTGTGCACGATGTCCATACTGACAAGAATGGTAGTGGAAAAAAAAAAAAAGACCTTCTTAGTTAAACAGACTTTCAATTGGACTTGTGCTGGTCGTCTGTTGTGTATATTCTTTCATGTTTTATGCTTGTTTTATGCTTCCTCTGTTTTATGCCTGTGTCTTATATTTTTTACGTGTGGCATGTGAAGCACTTTGTGATTTTGTGACATTATGAAAAAGCTCATCTTAAAAGAGTCAGAATAAATTTAAAAAATAGAAACTAGGGTTGTCTTAAATTAGCCATCTTCAGCAAAACTGAAAAGTCTTCCAGCTGTAAATGTAAATATGTTTCTGATGTGCTCTGTGTTTCAGTGGTTCAGAGTCAGGATGGCTGGGGGGTGTACTACTACGATAGTCGGATCTGTGCTCCGAAAGGATCCACGGTGGAAATAAAATGCACATACACGTACCCACACTGGAACACCCAATTTAAGAGGTCATTTTGGTTTATTAAAAATCCTGAACTGGATCTGACCAAAGATAAAGACTATTCAGGCCGTGTGCAGCACAGATGTCATCAGCGGTTCTGCACTCTGACAATCTCAGATCTGAGAGAGAGCGACTCAGCCACCTACAAGTTCAGGTTCATGACAAACCAACCAACAGGAAGTTACACCGGTGAACCGGGAGTCACTCTGTCTGTCACAGGTAGACTAACATCAATGTGGTAATATTTTTAAATAATCATCATCATCAGTGTAATTATTGTGACTGAGTATGGGCTTTTCAAGACTTTCAAGACTAATATTGGATGTTTTCATCACTTTCCAGCTCTCCAGGTGCAGGTGACCAGAATCTCAGTTTTCCAGAATTACATCCGTGCACAGCTGAAGTGTCACAGCAGCTGCAGTCCACCTGGTCGGTCTTACTACGTCTGGTTCAAGAATGGACTGAAAATCAACCGGGGGACATCTTACTATGAATATTATCAGGAATATTCTTATGAAGATCAGGTTTATGGAGCAGATAAAATCTCCTGTGCTCTGAGAGCCTATGAACATCATCGTTCTCCTGCAGTGTGTGAGTTTACTCTGAAGTGAGATAAAACACTAAAATAAAACATATTTGTTCAGATGTAACCGTAGTGAAGTGTTTTAAATTTCAACAGACTCAGAAATATGAATTCTTAAAACATAGTTAAACTACCACCTGTGGTCATTATCAGATGTATTTCAGTAATATATTCAAGCTAAATAAATAAATAAATAAATAAATAAATAAATAAATAAATAAATAAATAAATAAATAAATAAATAAATAAATAAATAAATAAATAAATAAATAAATAAATAAATAAATAAATAAATAAATAAAAGGAAAAATAATGTGATCTGTTGTTCGTCCATGTCTTCTCCAGATGCTCCAGCTTCAGTCTCGGTGTCAGTGAATCCGTCTGGTGAGATAGTGGAGGGAACGCCAGTGACTCTGACCTGCAGCGGCGATGCAAACCCAGCAGCCAGTCACACCTGGTACGAGAGGAGAAATCCACACCAACCTGTTGGTAATCACACGCGTCTCACCTTCAGCTCCATCCAGCCCTCAGACTCTGGACTGTATTACTGTGAAGCCGAGAACGAGCTGGGAAGGAGGAGGTCTGCTGACACACGTGTGGATGTGAAATGTGAGTAACAAAAACTTACATTTACCAAGTGTGTGTGTTTAATTAACATATAGATCATTTTACTGATGGTTCCACACTGACTTTAGTTAATCGATGTTATCGTCTGTTAACTGTCAGAAGTTGGAGTAAATGGAATAAACTATGTAGAAGCAGGTCCTACATGACAGTGTTGTGATTAAAAGAACTGAAATACAACTTCATAATTTTAATTCTTCGTGATGTTTGCTATGATTTCTCCCTTCATGTGCACGTTTGTGTACTGACAAGTTTTTTCAAGTGACCTTTTGTAAGTTGTGGATTTGATTAAAGAGATTTCTATCGTGCATATATATATATATATATATATATATATATATATATATATATATATATATATATATATATATATATATATAAAAAATGCACATGTGCATATGTATCTTACATACATGTATAGCAAAGCTCTTAGATGTCCACACATTGATCTTTGTTATATGTGTGTGTGTGTGTGTGTGTGTGTGTATATGTGTGTTGCCCTACACCCCAAACACACACCTATGCACACATAGAAAAAACAAACAATAAAAAACCCTTGGTTGCAAGATTAAAAGATTTTAGTCATTTTACAAAGTAAAGCTTGGTAATGTCATTTCATGTTCTATTGTTGTTACAAAACATACAACAGACATATTTGACAGTAAGTGTGATTTTTAAGTAAGTGCTATTTTTTTTTTTTTCTCCAGATGCTCCAAAGGTCACCTCTGTGTCTGTGAGTCATCCTGGGGAGATCGTGGAGGGCAGTTCAATGAGTCTCACCTGCAGCAGTGATGCCAAACCAGCAGCAAATTACACCTGGTACAAAGAGAATGATACATCACCAATAGCATCAGGAGAAATGCTCACAATAGTTGACATCAAACCTCAACATGGTGGGAATTACTACTGCGAAGCCCGGAACAGCTGGGGACACCAAAACTCCACCTCACGTTTGATTGTTGTGTCACGTAAGTTGTACCTCAGTTCATCTCTCTCTCTCTCTCTCTCTCTCTCTCTCTCTCAATGTGTGTGTGTGTGTGTGTGTGTGTGTGTGTGTGTGTATTATTTATTTATCTATTTTGTTGCTCCATCTTCTCACAATGTTTATGAATATGTATTAGTTAACTGCATATATACGACTTTATCTTGATATATGTGGACATGCATGAGTATTTAAATACATCTATGTATATTAATATTTAGGTAATTTTTTAAATACTGCCCCTACACCCCAAAACACTCAGGAATGCAATAGTGAATAGAAAGCTCCTCCTTTTTCTCTGTCTTCTTTTTGCTTATAACATCTTATTGTCCTGTGTCCACCTTTACTCTTCAAACAACACGTTATAAACTCTTTTTTTTAACACACATTACGACACAGACACCAGACTGCACCACCACTGCCTCGTCTCTCTTTCTTTCTCTTTCTATTTCTAGTCTTTTCACATTCCACACCCGGTGATTTTAGCCCTCTTGGCAGAATATTTATAACCTCCTTCTTTTACTCTGCCTTTTTTCTCTTCTCCAGGGATCAATAAAAATAGTTAGACTGTTATGAGGGCTGGTAAAGGGAACACACTTGCACACACATAAAAAAACAAACAAAAAAACCCTCGGTTGCAAGATTAAAATGCATATATATAGCTCCTAGGTTCTACCAACTTGGTATCAAACGTTAATATATGTGCAAACAAGGGGAAAAAATACTACAGACACTTATTTTAGTCATTTTACAAAGTAAAGCTCGGTAATGTCATTTCATGTTCTATTGTTGTTACAAAACATACAACAGACATATTTGAAAGTAAGTGTGATTTTTAAGTAAGTGCTAATTTTTTTTTTTTTTTTCTCCAGATGCTCCAAAGGTCACCTCTGTGTCTGTGAGTCATCCTGGGGAGATCGTGGAGGGCAGTTCAATGAGTCTCACCTGCAGCAGTGACGCCAAACCAGCAGCAAATTACACCTGGTACAAAGAGAATGACGCATCACCAATAGCATCAGGAGAAATGCTCACAATAGTTGACATCAAACCTCAACATGGTGGGAATTACTACTGCGAAGCCCGGAACAGCTGGGGACACCAAAACTCCACCTCACGTTTGATTGTTGTGTCACGTAAGTTGTACCTCAGTTCATTTCTCTCTCTCTCTCTCTCTCTCTCTCTCTCTCTCTCTCTCTCTCTCTCTCTCTCTCTGTGTGTGTGCACACATGAAACACAATAAAATAATGTTCTATACATTGAAAGTAAACAACAATGAATTGCAGTTTGCTACAAACGTTTTGCAAAACAAACAGCTACTTATTTGCTTTGGAGGATTTACGTCTAAAGATGTATTATTTTACGTCAGCTACTTATTTACTCACGAATCTCTGAATTTTGTGTTAATCAAGGATTCCCAGGTTCTATGAAATCAGTTGCTGCTGCATCCATCACTGCTGTTCTCCTGGCTGTGATATTCCTGCCTGTCTTCATATGTATTAGGTGAGCATTTCAGTTCACTGCTAATAAATCTTTCCATCTGCTGTTTGCTTAAAGTAGTGTCAAAGACTTAAAGTGATTAAATCTTTGCTTATTTGATTCTTCTTTTCAGAAGAAAGAGGTCCTCAAAACAAACGTCGGAGTCCAGAGAAACACCAGACTTGGATGCAGCGGTAAGGAAGAGCAGGTCTCGCATTAGTCATCTCACACTGAATATGAGCAACACTTCATTACTTTGTCTTCTCTTTTTGCTTCTTTCAGCTTGAGTAGTCCTCCTTTCACTTCCCTCCTTTATTTATTTATTAATTCATATATTTATTTTTGGTGCTGATAGAGTAGGTTTTTGACGTTTGCATTTATCTTTCCCAGTTCAATATATTCCACTTCAAACAAACTCATGTCCATTGATTCATTTCTATTATAGATTTGAAATCTATTTGATATTATCTATCTTTCCAGTTCACACCGGTTCTTTTAATTGTGTTTATTTGCTGACAATTCATAAACAGCAGCACAGCTAATGAGGCGTTCAGACTGCATTCAATTTTGACCCAAACTCCTGCCCTGAACGTGCACGGAGCAACAGTGGAAAAGAAGAGCTTTCTATTAAAAAGAAAACACCTTCAGCAGAACCAGGCTGAGGAACAGCAGCAGATGCAGGGAAATAGCTGATTCATGCTTCTATGTTGAACCAGCGGTGCAAGTCTGCCACAGTTGGTGATCCTGCACCGTGACCTCCCTCGTGGCCTGATGTGCACTTCCCCATAAATTTAAATATGCATGAGACAGATTGCAACAAATGCGATTGTGATCTGCTTTGTAGCAGTGTATTATCTTACATGAATGTTCCACTGCTACTTCATCTTCTTCATTTTGAAACCAGGTGGAGATAGTTTGCTAAAATGTCAGTAAAAGTTAGTGTTACACGACACATATAAATCTACATTTATCTGAAGATATGCGTTATTTTCTCCGTCATGTGTGAGAAACATAAAGTAAAGAAAATGAGCCTCAGGATGTGCAGCTACAGAGCTGCAGAAGAGAACCAACGACGCCCTCTAGTGTTTAACGGTGTAATTACACAGAGACCCAATCAACAACCAACCAGCATGAACTCCAAGTACAACAGAAGTCCTGAATGTAGACCGGGCGTGTTGTCGCTATGTAGAAGGATAAGTCTTACTCATGTGTACCAACCTACACAGCTTCTTTATATGGCACTGATGAAAACTTTCCTTAAGTTTTTATTGCATTCTCAGTGGTCTCTCAAATACACCTATTATAATGAAATACCCTCTGTGACTGGAATGAATCTGGAATGAATCAATATTACGATGTCCGATCATTTTTCAATCATTTCCATGTTGATTTGTTTAATTAGCATGGTCAGGGAGCAGACACAGTCAGTGGGGAGTTCAGGGAGGACGGCGGCAGAAATGTTTAAGTCCACATCTCTGTCTCCTGGTCTCAGCTCTGTTTTTTGTGGTCACCTTTTAGCCGTTACAGGACAATAAGAATTATCTTTTAATAAAGTAATATTCTCAATGTTTTACCTACTTTTACAGCCAAATGAGGCCCCAGAATATGAAAACCTGTCTGCTCCAGTGTTCAAAAAACAAGAAGAAGATCAGGATGATGTTCAGTACGCCAGTGTACATTTCCATAAGAACCAAGAAGATCCTCTGTACTGCATCATCAATAGACCCAAGAAAAAACGGGTTGACAAGGAGGAGGAAGGTGTGGCGTATTCTACTGTCAACTTTACTCATCTGAAACACTGATGATTTTGATGTTTTATAAAAAAAATACCCTGAAAGCATATTTCTGTCACATTGCATTCCTTTATGAATATTTTCTTTAAATGTTCTGTTTATTTGTTTGAGGTTTTACTGACAAAATCTTTATGACAGAAACTGTGTTTGGCCCTTCACAGCATCTGAAATGTGATGGTGCATAAGATTTGACTGCACGAAAGCACAGCCAACATTTTAATCTGTGCTGTGAAGCACTTTCAATCACATTGTCGTTGAGTTGTGGTATACAAATAAACTTACCTTGCCTTGTTTCAGAATTGTGACTGCAGAAAGAAAAATTTAACTAAGATAGACGACTCGATTTTTATTTCTTGTTACATCCATCCATTTTTTATACCCACTTAATCCTTTACGGAGTCACGGGGGTCTGCTGAAGCCTCTCTCAGCTCATTACAGGTGTGTATTTTCTTGTTTCTTACACAATGGTACACCAACTCCCTTTGCACAGCTATTGATTGGAGGGTAAAGTATGAAATTACATTTTGGGCTTCACATTACAAATTGGGGCAGGACGGTGGCTTAGTGGTCAGCAGTGTTGCCTCACAGCAAGAAGATTCCTGGTTCGATTCCCGGCCCGGTGGGTCTTTCTGTGTGGAGTTTGCATGTTCACCTCGTGCTTGCGTGGGTTCCCTCCGGGTACTCCGACTTCCTCCCACAGTCCAAAAACATGCAGGATAAGTCAATTGATCATTCAAAATTGTCCGTAGGTGTGAATGTGAGTGTGCATGATTGTCTGTCTTGTATGTGGGCCTGCGATGGACTGGTGACCTGTCCAGGTGGACCCCTGCCTTCCACCTACTATGCATTGTGATAGACTCCGACAGACCCCCGTGACCCGGAGACAAATTAAGCGGGAATAGATGATGGATGGATGGCATTGCTCCTTTTAAACACAATATAATATCTGTAGTTTCTCTGTAGATTTTCTATGGTTGTACAGTGCAGATGTTTATGTGTCTCCTCCAACAGATGTCATCCTATTCACAATGTGCTTGTAAATGCTTTTTGCAAAGTATATGTTTTTTGTTTTTGTTCAACAGTATTTTTCAAGCTGACTTTGTTACACTTTAACTTTTCTGTCTCTTTCTTCGCTAGAGGAGCAACTTAGTTATATGAACCTTCTGGGTCTCCTAATGATCCAATTCCACCTCATCTTTATAAACATGATTAATGGCAGTCTAACCCCCCCCCCCCCAAAAGAGACAAACATGACAAGAAGAGCTGGGGCCTGCAGGGGACATCCACCCTGCAAATGCCAGTTTCTTATTGTTTTTAATGCACCATGACCATATATAGATTATTATATATACACAATAGAGAGCACTGGTATGTGTAGGGAGTGCTCACCATACATGTACCAGCTGCTCTTTTTAATGCACCCAAGTACATTAACAAAGGAACGGAGGGAGGGGGAGGGGGAGAGAAAAAAAAAATGTGTATATGTATATATGTATGTGTGTATATATATGTATATGGATATATGTAACAATAAAAATAAATAAATAAATAAATAAGTAAATAAAAAATATATAAAAAATTGAGAGATCAATGGGCCAGGTGGGGGGAGGGGGGTAACATGAGGGACTACCAGGGGAGCATGTGCTGGACGGCCCCTGCAGATCACTGGGTGCCCGGGGATCCGGCCCGCGCTCCTACTGTCTGGGTCTTGTCCTGCGGGGGGGGTGCCTGGGTCTCGGGGGAGCCGGGGCTGCTCCTTGGCTGCGACGCCTGGTACCGGGGCCGACTACTGGGAGGGGCCCCCTGGTTGGAAGTAGTGCGGTGGCGGTCCACCGGCCGGGTGCGCCGGGATGTGTTGGCGGGCTCCTTTTCCCTGGCCTGGCGTGGCCTCTGGGTGTCGGCTGTGTCCCCCCCCCTGTCCCTCCGCCTTGGCTCTGTAAGTTGGCGACTGCGGATGGTGGCTGCCTCGGTCCCCCGGGGCTGCTCGCTCTGCCCGTGTTTCCTCTCGCCGCCTCCCTCCCCTCTCGCCGCCTGGCCCCCCCCCTCTGCCGGCCCAGTGCTGTTCGGCCCTGGGAGTCTGGTGTCACCGCTGTGGCGGCCGGACATGTGGCGGTGCGCTGACGCTGGCGGACCGTGACGGCACCGTTCTTGCTTGGCGGGGACGCGCCATGTTGGGTTGCCTGGGGATCCGGAGGCGCCCCGCGCCCTTGTCTTCCTGGACTTGTCAGGCTCCTTGCGGAGGTGGTTTGACATGGAAGGGGAGGTGGGGCCGGTGGCCGCCTTCTCCTCTGCCCTGCTCTGCTGGGTGGGTTGGCTGCAGCCGCCTCTTGGGGGGGAGGGGCATGGGTTGGCCTAGGGGCGGGAGGGCAGGGGGGCGATGACCGGTGACGATGGGAACCAACAAGGGTTTTGTAAGAATAACTACTTTAGTAAAGTTAAAAATAACTATTCAAAGGAAGGAGGTATGTAAATGATTTGTTGTTGTCATTTTTATTGTGATTATTATCATATTTTTGTATATGTATGTATTTAAGTGCACAAAGAATTATGAGTATGTAGGTATTACCATATATATATATGGGTTTCCATGTTGTCGGTGTGCATGTACATGTGTGTGTGTGTGTGTACGTGTGTGTGCATTTACACGAGTGTGTGTGTATGTGGGTGTGTGTGTGTGTGTGTGTGTGTAGGGGGGGGGGTATGCGTGCACACGGGTGTGTGTGTGTGTGTGTGGGGGGGGGGGTAGGGGTGTGCGTACACGTGTGTGTATGTGTGTGTGTGTGTGGGTGTACATGTACACATGTGTGTGTGTGTGCGTGAGAGTACACGTGTGTGTGTGGGTATATGTGTCTGTGCACGTGTGTGTGCGTGTGTGTGTGTGCGTGTGTGTGTACGTACACACGTGGACGTGGGTGTGGGTGCGTGCAAACACATGTGGAGGTGTGTGTGTGCATGGGAGTACACATGTGGAGGTGTGTGTGTGTGTGCATGGGAGTACACATGTGGAGGTGTGTGTGTGTGTGTGTGTGTGTGTGTGTGTGTGTGTTTGTATGTATGCATATATATAGATATATATAAGTATGCACTAGGTGTTTATATGTTACTGTGTATATGTAGATGCATTTCTATATGTGTATTTATTGATGTATGGGTATATATATATATATATATATATATATATATATATATATATATATATATATATGGACAAATACAGGATATATGTATATGCACATGAAACTAAAAAGCACAGGTGCACATGATTGTATCAGAGTATATTAATATGTATGAATAACTACTTACTGATGCACATGTATCTTACATACATAATGCTTCGAGGTCAACACACGGATCTTTGCTGGGTGTGTGTGTACGGGTGTGTGTGTGTGTGTGTGCATTGTGCATTGAGGTACAAATTGAGTTGCTCTGTTTACAATGTATAAAGAATATGTACTAGATAACAGCAAACATGTCCACATATGTATGTGTATGTATGTATGTATGCATTATATATGACTATTCAATACTGCCTCCAGCACCCCCCCAACGCTCAAACGATCAGAAATGTGATTGTAAATAGGAAACTCCTCCTCCTTTTTCCTCTATTTTCTTTTTTTTTTTTTTTTTTTGCTTATAACGCTTGATTGTCTTGTGTCCACCTTTTACCCCTTAAACAACACATTATAAACTCCTTGACAAATACTACAACACAGACACCAGACTGCACCACCACTGTCTTGACTCTCTCTCCTGCTCTCTTTCTCTCCACTTTCCACACCCGGTGACTATAGCCCTCCTCTGCAGAATATTTACACCCCTCTCTCCGACTCTCCCTTTACTCTTATCTTGTTTGATTTCTCCAGGGATCAATAAAAATATAGTTTGACTGTTATGAGGGCTGGTGAAGGTAGCACACTTGCACACACTCACCCACACACACAAAACACCCTTGGTTACCAGATTAAAATGCATATATACAACTCCGGTTATACCAACATGGTATCAACCATAAATATATGTGCAAACAAGGGTTAAAAAAAAAAAACAAATGACAAACAAACAAACAAACAAAAACAAACAGTTTTTTGAAACCAACGTGTCAGTGGTAAAAGACCCAAAACCAGCTCAGACTGGTCAGGAAAAAAACAAAGAACAACGGTGACATCTTGTGGTCGAGTTGTGTTTGCAGACTAATTGTGATATTTTTCATGACACTTGAGAATAGGTTGAGTTATCATTTAAAAAAAAATGTTTGATATTTTTACAATCAATGGTTTAATTATGTTTCCTAAAAAGTCTAGAAACCTTCCTGTGGTCTCAGACAAACCAGTCTGTTCAAGATTAGAGGACAAAACATTTATTTGTTCCTGAAGGTTTGTTCATCTGGTTGGAAAAAAACGACTTCAACTTTATATTTATAAGTATTAGTATTTAGTAGTATAAAGTATTTAAGTATTAGTATTTAAGTTAAGAACTTGTTTGAATTGATCAGTGATGCGATAAAAGAAACTACAGCAATATAATGACATGTCAACTAGGACCTAGTTGACATGTCATTATATTGCTGGTAAATTGATGTTTTGTCCTCCAGGGTTTCGAGTCATCTAGGAGTGAGTGTATGATAGGTTTAAACTTTAACACACTCTTTGTTTAATCTCATTGTTATTTTACGCTCTGTATACTGCTTGTCTTATAAGATAGTTGTACACGTCAGAGAATATATCTTGTACAAGTTGCTTATCTTCATGTCATCTGTGACCTCCTTATTTTCAATAAAAGCCTCAAGAGGCCATCAGAGGGGGGGGGCGCGGACAGAGACAAGAGCAGCTGAGATGGGCTGAGTTCTCTGTCCGTCCTCCGTGGTGATGAATGAAAAACTTACTGACTTTGTCTTCCTTCTTTATTGTGTGTTTAATAAATGTTAGGTCGTTTAAACCTGACATTTAATTGGTCCTTCGAGCCGGATCCCAACAAACCAAGGAATCCAGCAGGTGTGGTGGACTTCAAGGAAACTGTGGACGTTTATAAATTTCAAGACTGGTTTTCCGCCTCACCGGCTGGAGTCCAAGGTTGACGGGAGAACCGAAGGAAGACAGAGTCGGTAAGTGAGATCTTGTTGTGTTACCCTGAAAGAATAGGGTGTTGAGGGACGACGGAGTCCGATAAAGTCCGTGTTAAAGGCCGTGGAATTCTAGACACTGACGGTAAAAGAGGGGCGCCGGAGTCCGATAAAGTCCGTGTTAAAGTCCGTGGAATTCTAGACACTGACGGTAAAAGAGGGGCGCCGGAGTCCGATAAAGTCCGTGAGAAAATACGTGAAAATTCTAGATACTGACGGTAAAAAGAGAAAAATAGACGACGGAACCGATAAAGTCCGTGGGTAAAGTGACGTCATTTCTGTGTTGAGTGATTGTGAGTGTGACTGGAGATACAAAACCACCAGGTATTTTGTCTCATGTAAACCAGTAGGAATGTAAACAGCAACCTGTTGTGGAAGCAGAGGCAAGAATCCTTCGCTTGGGAATCAAGTTGAAGTGAGGATTACCACTTCAGGAGATTTAATTGCTGTCCTACTGACAAAAAATCCAGGTGTTAGAATACCCTAGGTATTGAGACCGACCTGGACTAAAACATCTAAAAATAAAAATTAAAAATAAAAAAAAATAAATAAAAAAATGGGGAAGTTGATCAGTAAAATCGACCATAAAAGAGGATTGGTTTGTGAGGACTGGAAATACATGCAGAAAAAAGATCCGAAGTCAATAAAATACCTGAACCTGTGGATCAGTAAATATGGTTTTAAGGGAACTTTAAACTCACAGAAAATAGTTGAACTGCAGGATAAGATAACTATTGACACGAAACAGAACACCAAGAAGATGCGAAAGCGCGGTTTCGCAGAAAGCCAGATATGGTTGAACGAGGCGACGAGGCGTGAACAAGGAGAAGGGAGGGGGGACTGTAGACAGAAAAAACCCGAGGACATGTTTTACAAAGCAGATGAGACGGGGCCTGTACAAAATGACAAGGACGATGAGAACAGAATTCTTTCTGACAGTATCCCAATCTATCAACTGTTGACCCCTCCGCCACCTGAGTGTATCCTTGAACTAACCCTGAAAAACACACCTACTTCTCCGCCACCTGCTGACACTGTTCCTCTCATTGAAGTTGCAAATCCTAACACTGACGATGTTAAAAAGGCTGAAGAAGGCCTGACCTCCCATGGGGAGGATGTGGAGGGATCTGTCTGTGACGGAGAGGTCCAGCGGGTTTGGATGACTGCTCTGGGCAGTGACTGGCATCATGTAGGAGGTGACTGGGACCCCCAGTATGACGGTAATGTTTTGGATCCAGATAAAATGCAGCTGCGACGCAGAGTGAAGGAACTCGGTGACGGAACAAAACAACGTTTCAACGCTTCATCTGTCTTCACAGTGGTGGACATCAGGAACACCGTTTTCTCTGTCCCCATTCATAAAGACAGAAGATCTTGGTTTGGTTTCAGATTTCTGGATGGAAGAAGAAGGAAGAAGAAGAAAAAAAAAAAAAAAAAAAAGATCTGTACCAATGGGCTGCTGTGTGAGCCATGATGATGATCATGTCTCAACAGGAGGGAAGGGGTCAGAGGTCATTTGGATTGAAAACTCCGATAGGAAAGGTGAGCCAAAGTCTGATAATAGGGTGGATTCAGACATTTAGAGTCTGAATAGACCCGAAAGTCAGTGAAGCATTTTAAGACACCTGACCAAGTAGAGGAGATAATAATTCAATCGAAATGACACCAAACGGTAAGAAATGCTGCAGGATGCTGGATGGTGACTTTATTCCTCATCCTGAGTTTTTGTTGTTGTAGTCACCCTCTTGCTTCCTGTTTCAGTGAATCCTGATATCTCAGCTGAAGGACTGACGACTGTCTGCCGTAACATCAAGAAGCCTTCGGAGAAGCAAGAGATCCAGCAGCTCCCCTTGGTCCTCTGACAACGATCCCACATACATTGATGTCATCAGATCTCCACTGGGTGTCAGATGAGTATAAATTTGTAGATAGCAGAAGGATTTGAGTCCTCTGTTTGGTGCACGTTAAAAAAAAATGAAGACAGAATAAAACTACATCTACTACAATGTTCAGAAATTAGGAAGCTGGACACAGAACGGGTTCGAGGCTGTATTTGGACAGCTGTCTGCCACGTCTCTTATGACTTTCCAGAACAGATTTGCCCTGGAGAAGGGAGGTGTGTGTGTGTGTGCCATGTTTGGAAAACAGTGTTGCACTTCTGATAACGCTGCAGATGTTAGTCGTACCAAGGCCATACGAGGGCTGTGGACCCTGAATGGTGAAAGTGCTGAGGAACAGTCCGGTGTTGACACCTCCATGTGGGACTCCTGACTGGATGCGTGTGGCGAGTACCGAACCTTGGAATCTTCTGTACTAGTATCCATCACTGTATTTTCAGCATTTCTGACATTGTGTGGTTGTTGTTTCATTCCGATGTCTGCGTGCACTGCTGAACCGATTGATGACCACAGCCATCTCACCCGTGGAAGATCATGTGGCACAAATGTATCTGATTTTGGGTCTTGACTCTGATAATGATGATGAAAATGATGATGATATTAATATCTCTTTTTTTTTGCCTTATAGAAACCCCTCTGAGCGTAAATGTCTTTGTTCTCATGAAAAATGACTCCATGACTGAAGACCACCTGAAGTGGTCTTGGACGGCGAACAAAGATTGTGTTAAAGCAGGAGGGAATGATAGGTTTAAACTTTAACACACTCTTTGTTTAATCTCATTGTTATTTTACGCTCTGTATACTGCTTGTCTTATAAGATAGTTGTACACGTCAGAGAATATATCTTGTACAAGTTGCTTATCTTCATGTCATCTGTGACCTCCTTATTTTCAATAAAAGCCTCAAGAGGCCATCAGAGGGGGGGGGCGCGGACAGAGACAAGAGCAGCTGAGATGGGCTGAGTTCTCTGTCCGTCCTCCGTGATGATGAATGAAAAACTTACTGACTTTGTCTTCCTTCTTTATTGTGTGTTTAATAAATGTCAGGTCGTTTAAACCTGACAGTGTAAGTCCACTAGGGGGCACTCCCAGACTGTGTTACTGTGGGGGGAGGTGAAGCAGCCACACTGGGTCCTGTGGGGATCAATGAGCTGAAGAGGTGCTGCTCAACTGTTCTGTAGTTTCTTTTATCGCATCACTGATCAATTCAAACAAGTTCTTAACTTCAGTGATGCTGTGGACATTTGCTTTATATTTGGCCAACACAGCATCACACATGCTGATGCAGCTGATGGAATTCACATCAGGAGTTTTCATCCTGCAGAACCTCAGAAGTCACAAATTAATAGGAAACTTCTTGTTTTTCCTTCATTTTTATTACAATTATCTCTGATGGGACATTTTTGAATGTTACCACTGCATCCTCCACAACATATGTGTGATGGAGGAGGAGGAGGAGGAGGAGGATGACGAGGCAGGACAGATGCCAGAGAGGACGACTTTGCTGACAATTATTGTTTTAAACACATTCCAGCAGCTACATCAAAGTGTTAATAAAATGTTCCTGATATTGGAGCTACAAACCACCTGGAAGTTCTCCATCTTTCATTCTTCATTGTTTGTTTGTGTGTTTTCTCCAAACCGCTGGACTCTGGTATCTTGGCCAAGGTTGGTCCTGATGGTCTCCATCACGTTTCCTCAGGATGAAAGCAGCTGGTTGCACTTTTGTGGTTTCAACTGAATGTTTGGACTTTCTGTTCTCATATTTTTCCAGACTCCAGACAGTTCAACTGATGGACGCCTCCTTGTTAAATAAAGTCATGTTTGATAACAATGACTGTGGGTTCAAATATATTATTTATCATTAAACAAAAGTAGAAGTGATGCATCGTGGTTGATGCCACTTTTCTGATATAAGAGCTTCAATTTTCATGGTGCAAGAAAGTAAAACCCCATTATTGTAAATATACATCAGATAGAAGCTGATTCACTCCAAAACATGAAGAATCTGTTCCATCCATCCATCATCTATTCCCACTTACTTCGATTCCAGGTCACGGGGGTCTGTCGGAGCCTATCCCAACACATAGTAGGTGGAAGGCAGGGGTCCACCTGGACAGGTCACCAGTCCATCGCAGGGCCACATACAAGACAGACAATCATGCACACTCACATTCACACGTACGGACAAATTCGAATGATCAATTGACTTATCCTGCACATTTTTGGACTGTGGGAGGAAGTCGGAGTACCCGGAGGGAACCCACGCAAGCACGGGGAGAACATGCAAACTCCACACATAAAGACCCACCGGGCCAGGAATCGAACCAGGACCCTTCTTATTGTGAGGCAACAGTGCTGACCACTAAGCCACCGTGCTGCCAAGAATCTGTTTGGACCTTTATATTTTATTTTCAGTATCAACAGAAAGTTATCAGCAGCAAAACAAAAGGAACCAAAAGATAATAAGGCAGAGTCTTGGACGGGGTCCAGTGATGGACTCAACACATGTCAGCGGTTCTCCAGCTTCTCCTCAAATGACTGAGGGATTCAGCTCCAGCACCGTTTCCTCCTGAACATGAGGAGGCAGTTGAACACTGGATGGATGATGAGCTTTATTTTGGAGGACAAACAGGTTGATGCGTAACATTTGTGTAGCTACAGATGTTATTGGAAGTTTGACAAAACATGATGACTGGAAGCAGCTGAAAAACATTGTGCAGAGTTGTAAGTAAAAAATTGTGTTTTTCCCAGACCAAGTAAAAGATCAAAAAATCTGTTCGGTCACAAATGATCTGCAGACGGAGGTTCAGCCACACGGTTGTAGAAAAAACAAGAGTCTCATTTATTTGGGGGACATCACAACCTGCTTCGTCCAGAGGTGGTCCCTGAGGTCTGCTTACAGTCTGACGGTTACCGCAGCAACAGAGACAATATCAGTACAAGTTGACAGTGTTCTGAGCATTAAACATCTGCATAAGCAGCTGATGGACCTGAAAGCAGCATCGTCGTGTTGTGTTTGTGTGTGCACGTGCAGCAGTCAGATATGAGGAGTCTCCATAACTCAGCACTTCAGGGAAAGTCCAGGCAAGTAGGATTCCTTCACCACTGGTTCAAATTCATCACATGAGAAGCCTCAGAGAAAATATCTCACAACTCACAGAAACATGAGGAACTGAACACTTACCGAGGATGCTGGGATGCAGGTCTTCTTCTTCTTCTTTTCCTTTCAGCTGTTCTCTTCAGGGGTCTCCAGAGTTCTCATGGAGACTGCTAAAAGAGGTCAGGAGGCTTTAGTTGACGTCTGGTGGTGGCTTCATCTCTCTGAAAAGATGCTGCAGTTGGAGGTTCCTGCAGCTGATCTTCAAACTCAGGAGGTGGAGGTTAAAGCTTATTGTGGAAGTTTTCCTGGTTCCTACAATACTGGAGATTAGATTTGAAGATGTTTTTTCAAATTTGGGGAATAAAAATGATTGGAGCAGTTAGAAAGATGTGTTTCCCCCTTTGGTTGACAGAGGAGACTTCAGGTGGAGATAGAAGGTGAATTTGTTTTTAGAAGCTGCAAATGGAAATGACATGCTGAGGATGGAAGTACGAAGTGGATTCACATCTGCAGGCAGATTCAAGCAGATGTGATCAGTACCAGTTTGTTTCTGTGGACGTCCATGGTGTCAACATCTGGGCTGCACCTTGTCTAAGGTTTACTTCAAGTCTGTAGGTGGAGCTGCGTCTGGCTGATTTCTGGAAGAAAATACACCGGATAAAAATAAGAATCTGTGGTTGGAGGACGGAATTATATAAGTTGGATGAAGAGTAGGTATGTATCTATCTGGTGAGAGCAGGGTGGAGGATGTCCGACTTTGCCGTTGGATTCTTCAGACAGTGATCTGGATCAGGCTCTGAGTGGTTGTGGAGCAAGAGGGTTCAGTCGAGCCGGTTTTAGAAAGTGAAGTAACTCATACATGGAGTCTGTCACCATGGTAACTGACTCTGTGACGTAAACCAGCTCAAGAGCAGGTTTACTTCAAGGTACCCAGAGTTACTTTCTGTCTCCTGCACTTCAAGAAGCTTAAAAGAGGTTCAATTTAATCATAACGTGCATTTTACAGACGTCTGATCGATGACATGTCGCATTTGTGTCAAAAAAGTACATTGAGAATCAGAATCGACATGAATGCAGTCAAATCAGTCAACCAGATGGTTGTAAGGAGCCTTAAGACTTATCTGATCTACCGTGCATGAAAAATCTTGTCTTACCTTCATGTCGTCTCTAAAACTTGAAATAAAATTATAGGAAATACTGAACCATATAAAGATGTGCAAAGGTTAGTAAGTCCTCTTTTAATCTTTTAAACCAAATTATTTAAAAAAAATGAAGTGGGTAATATTAATTACTCACACAATTCAGTATGTTTAAGATGCACCTTTGGCAGCAGTGACATGAAGTAATCTTCTTCTTTATGTCAGTCATGAGGCCACACTGCTTCTGTCCCCTCGTTATTTTCCTGTTTTTGTGACTTCACTTCCTCCTGCCCTTGTCTCCCCCTTTCTGTCGTGTGTGTGTGTGCATGTGTGCGTGCATGTGAATGTTCATGACCCAGCACACACACGCACACACACGCACACACACGCACACACACACACACACACACACACACACACACACACACACACACACACACACACACACACACACACACACACACACACACAGGTTTATGATTGGGTGGATTCCCAATACACGTTTTCACTAAAACAAGAGGAAAAATCTGAATTTTGATAAAGGGTACTGCTGCAGGGGGCCGGCGTTTCCACTGAACACTGTTGTTCTTTTTATGAGCACAACTCTCCGTAACTCTCCACAACTCTCCGTAACTCTCCGTAACTCTCCGTAACTCTCCGTAACTCTCCGTAACTCTCCGTAACTCTCCGTAACAACTCTCCGCAACTCTCCGTAACTCTCCACAACTCTCCATAACTCTCCACAACTCTCCGTAACTCTCCGTAACAACTCTCCGCAACTCTCCATAACTCTCCACAACTCTACACAACTCTCCGTAACTCTCCGTAACTCTCCGTAACTCTCTGTAACTCTCTGTAACTCTCCGTAACTCGCCCTGCAAGACTCCTCTTCAAAACAATGAAAAAGAATATCTCAACTTTGAAGAAGATGAACATCAACAACTTGGGATATATTTTAGTAACTGCTGCTACAGCTGTTGTGAAAATAGCCAACAGAATAAGACTGCAGCAGATGATTCTGAGGCAAAGTCCCCACCAAATAGCAACAAGGCAACACTGTTGTCTTATTAAGAAACACCTCAAAAACTGTAATTAATGACATTCAAATGCAACAGTTTTTTTTAAATGGGCTGGGACAACTGTACAAAGAGAAAGCACCCAGATGTGTTGTCCTCAGCTGTAGAAGCAGCAAGGGGTACTTGGTATTGCCCATGTTTTTTTTGTTTTTGTTTTTTAGTTCGTTTCAATTTATTTAATATTCAGCTCTGCTCATAAAAACATGTTTTATGGGGTGCAGTCAACCACTTAACTGTAGCCCTGTGGGGGTCGGCCTCTGTTGATGTTGGTCTTGTAGGTTTGTGCTGGCCTCTTCAGAAATACACCAGAAGGAACAATGTGCTCGTCTCTTGAGTAACAGTCAACAGTTTAAACTTAACATGTCCTTGAACACTCCTGAACTTCAGAGCAGCTAAAACACCTTAAAATTGTTTAAAACCAGTATTTATCACCAATATTTAGTAAAGACGTTTCTATAATGTACTAATACTGTATCTGTGACAAATGTTAACGAAAGTTGTAAGTAAAGCAAGTATACCACGAACATATAGTTTAAAAAACAAAACAAAAACAAAAAATAAAACAGCAATTCAATGAACTGTAAAACCCTCCATCTACGCCGTGACCGCCTCTAGCTCCACTGACCGTGCTTCGCCGCTCAGAAAAGTGAGGCCGGAAGTAAACCTGACTGTGTAAGATTGTAGGTTAAAAAATAAAACTATAAACACCAAAAGAATAAGAAGAAATAAGTGTAGTCATGTCACAAAAATGAGACTACATCCACCAAGTTAGTGTTGTAATACCAGTTTCTGCCCTGTGGGGCAGCAGCGGGCAACATACCAGCCTCAGTCCAACATGATAACACAAAGAAGTCACACGGTTTTTGGGCGTACTTGACCTTGTTGCCAGTCATGTAGGTACCGCCCCCAAAATACCATTTTAGGATAAACAGATTGAAACACTTGAATTGAATGTGCAGTTGCTGTAGATTTCTCAACTCGGTCCTGTTACAGCTCAGTCTCATGACACTAGTGGGGTTTGTGTGGATGGTGGGAGACTAGATGTCTGTTGAAGTTGTGTTGTGGACGGTCCGCTGTAAAGCAGCTCAGTCATGATGAACCACTCTTCTGTTATGCAGCAGGAACGTTGCTGAAAGGTCGTTTATGGAAATTGCCAGGAGAAACAGATGAACCCAGACTTACGACAGCCAAGAATAAAACTTGGATAAACTATGTTTGGAAAGCAGCGATGCTCACCACTACACCACCACTGCAACAAGGAGCTGCTGACGTAGCTGTTTCTTAAGGAAATAAACTGAATGTTGGCTGATGTTTCCTCTATTGACATGTTTGGAATGGTGGTTCTTTAGGGTTCAAAAGCTCTGATCACCAACATGGTGCCTCCAAAGCAAAGTTGTCTGTGTGACGTAGCTGTGTGAAGGTGAACGTGTGAACGTGCAGCTGAGCTGCATGTGCGAGTCTCCCTGCTTGTCCAAGAGTAACAGAGACCGGGAGCACATCTAAATTTCCTGTCCACACCTTTTCAGCTCCGACTTCCTGCGTAACGATGATCAGTCCACTTACAGACATTTTAACTCAAATATCGTCACAACAGATAGAGGAAAGCAGCAGTGTCTTTTTTATTTGTTAGTTGATAAAAATGTGGGAGGAGGAGTGTATTAAAAAGATAAATACATTTTTTCATTGGACAGTTGAGTTTAGATCAAGAGAATCACTTTTCCCTTTTGGAAAGCTGTCGAAAAATGTATTCAAAGTATTATTATTTGATTATTAAACTTTCTTGTATCCTGCCGAGGTCTGCAACAAGATGCTGTCTTTAAAAAAATCTGAAATAAACATTGATTTATTAGATGAAGCCTGAGATTTGTTATGAAATCTACATATCAACATTTTAATATCTCTTTTATCTGAAAAACTACAGATCTGCATTCTTGTTTAATTGATACTGTTAATTTCATTCAGTCAATAAGATGAGTGCCATCAGATCTGATATGTTTTTGAAGTGTTTATTAAAGCCGACAGTACACTTCATTTTACACAAATGACTCTTAAAACAACTGAAATGTAGCCAAAAATAACGCTCATTTCAGACCTTTTAGGAGCCTCTACATGTTGCTGTTACACATCAAACCAGGTGAAGACTGCCTTGGCGGCCCGTCCGATGTCCCTCGTCCCATCAGCTAGGACTTGTAAGAGGGGACAGAACCCCAGAAAACCAGGACAAGAGCCACCGGCTGCAGTCGTATTTGATGATGCATAAACGTAAACATGTAAAACACAGAACATGTTTCACATGAGGCCAACATGAAGCCGGTGCACAGTACAATATTGTCATATCAGGAGCTCAGACAACATGGGATCTTTTCTGTTCCTGTCCCGTCTTAGCGTTTCTACTCGTCTCTGCTGCAGCGTCTCCTCCTGAGTTTGCCGATGCCGACGATTCCAACCCTCTTTCCTCTGTGGACGTCTGCATCGTCATATTAGCAGTTGTGGAGACACATGCCAGAAAAAAAAAAGAAACTCTGTTGTCCTGGAGAAAGACAGATTAACAGCTCAGTTAAAGTAACAAGTAACAACCAGCACCAGTGAACAGAGACACAACATCCATTGAATCACCTTGAAAGTCAGACAGGGACACGGCTGGATGAATATAGAGACCTGAACACACTCCAACTGCATCAAACATGCCTTTCTTCTTTTCCATTCATGCTTGTAGTCTCTCTGTCTCAGTGAGCAGACACAGTCAAGTCTGACCTTTGTGTAACACTCCTCACTGAGGTCTGAAACGTGCACGCTCACATTCACAAAACATACACATTAATGCAAAGAACTTTAGCTTTTTATTGAGATACAATCATGAAACAAGGGTCACTGCACCCTAAATGTCTGAATTAAACATTTTTATCAAATATTACGGCTGTTCTCACAGCTTAACGTTGGATGTTTGTTCAGCTCTGCAGATTTCCAAGATTCACTTCTTACAGTCTGTGTGAGTGTTTTCAGGTCCCTGTTCAGAGTAGTGTAGGGGGGGGTGGTATGGGATACCTGCTGAAGCTGTAGGTCCTCTTCGTCTGTCTGCTGGTGTCTATGGAGTCATGCTTCCTGTAGCTGATCACAAGATTATTAATGAGGAAACAATACCCAGACTACAACCTTCAGGTTTACATATAGAGATATCAAATTGCACAAATCATGGTTGTGTACATAAGTGTGTGGCTGGGAGGTGTGTATTTGCATATGCACGTTTGTGTAGGAGTATGTGAGGTCTGAAAGTGTATGTTAAGGGCTGTTCGGAACTGGTAATTGGACTATTTTCTATACCGTTTTTCTAGTCTTGTCAAACTCTCAAAGTGCTTCATTCACCCGTTCACACACACAGAATCAAAGAGAATCAAACCAACAACTTTGAGGCTGGAAAATGACTGATCTACCTGAAACACAGCCAGGTGTGCATCCAAGAGTGTGAGAGTGTTGTCACACCTGGAGATTGACATCCAAAGTCAAGGCTTCACCGTGTGACCTAAAAAGAACAGAAAGGGATCATTTAGAGTTGGAATAGTGAGCAAATCAGACAAGAACATTTCATCTGATGTCCAGCAACAGTGAATCCTTTTAAACTGTGACAATTGTTAATGGTGTAACTGTTTGTCTCTCAAACGCTGTTTGGTCCGTGCTTATGACCACTGAATTGGATATTTTAGACTAGTAAACCTCTTTAATCTGTTTTCAGGAGTGTAATGTGTCAGAAAGTGTTGTGTGTTTCAAAGATGAAGCACCAGGAGTCCTCACAGTAAAGTACAGTATGTTTATATATTTCCTATGCTTATGTATAGCAAATCAAATCAAACAAATCAATCAAAATAATGAGACCTGCATGTGTGGTTGAAATTTATTACATTTATAGAAAGCTTGATATATTACAGGAGTCTGATTGCATTGCAGCTGCTTACTTGAAATCACTTTCTTGAAACTAGTTAAAGTAACTTATATTGTATTTTGATAATAAATGCATTGTAAATACATTAACTTCTGTCATCATAAATCACTTAAGAATGACCCATGTACGATTAAACAAAAGGAAGATAAAATAGGGCAACCCTTGGTTTAGAAGTTACAGTAGTTTTATTGGCAGCGGTGCAGCATGGTGTTCCTATACTGATTTGCTGCCACCTGGTGGTCACAAAAAAAGTTGCATTTAATACAGTTGCGGATTCATCAACAATTATGATCATTTATAAAAGATTATATTATATTACGCTCTGGCTGACACCAGGTTTTAAAATGATGTACATAGAGCTTAGAAGAACTAAGACATGTCATAATAAGCTGTCATACTATTAATTTCAAAATTAGCTTTTTGTTTATTCAGTTTCTAATATTAAAGTAAAATTCAAGATTGTTACGGTTTCGTGATGTGAAGTGTATATAGAAGATTAAGTAAAAATTTACTATTGTACAAAAACCTCAGGGATTTTAAATATAATATATTATATTGGATTTTATATGTATTATATATGTATTATATATGTATTATATATGTATTATATATGTATTATATATATATATATATATATATATATATATATATATATATATATATATATATATATATATATATATATATATATATATATAATGTTATGACCTAACTATTACAATCAAATATCTAAATATTTATTAAAAAATATTATCACCAATACAAGTGTTCACTACAGAGAGACAATTGTAATTATTAGCACAGCTTTTTTTTTTTTTTTGCTTTAATAGCTGTTAAGTTTTTTTTAAGTGGCTTATTAAAATTCCACGTTGCTAACTGAAAATCGTGTTTACGTTCAAAGACGAGTAAAGAGCCAATCAGAAGCAGTGGAACTTTCGACCTGCTGACCTCAGCGGTTGCCCCAGGTAACCTCTATATATTTCAAGAGGTCGCTCCGCTCCGCTGCGTTCGATCTAGATTGCAGAGGAGACGCATCATATCCAGTTTCTTAAAAAAAGTTTACACGCTTTCTACACGCTTTCGAAAGAAAAGGGCCCAGATATTTCACTGCTGTATTTCCATCACGAGAAAAGTAAGAATAAAAGTACTTAAATTTGTATAAAACAACATTTTCTTCATTTTTACGTTAAAGAACAAGAAGCTAGCTAAAAAGCTAACGTGCTGGTAGCTTAAATCAGCTCGTTTGCTGTCTAAACATCATTATTTTACCCTTGTGGATGGTTTTACATATATTTATACTTTGATGAGATCTAAATAAATATCAGATATCTTCTTATCATAATTTTTTATCATCATCAGAGTTGTATGAGCAGCACCACAATCCTGATATGATCTGGTTGTTTTAGACATTTACGTGTTTCTATGTAACATAATTACGGCCGCTCCAACTGCAGCTGCGCACTTACAACGCGTGACGTTTGTCCGTCACATAAACTTATATATGATCACATTTATACACCGGTGCCATCTGTGTTTCTGTGCTTATCAGATAATCGGACAAGTTATTTCGATGACGCATATTTTTTTTCTTTATTTTCGTTTGAAAGCGTTGCTAAGGAACAAAACGGGGAAACCCCAGCGCTGCTTCCTGGTGCGCATGCGCGGGCTTTTACCCTTTATCGTGCGGTCTAAATAAACTATAGTCAGTCAAAAACGTAAAAAATATACAACCTAAAACGCGTATCTGCCCCGCGTAGTCCCGACCAGGGTGACGGGAGTCTTCCGGGGCTTATACGGCTCTCCTACGGAGAAATGCGGAAGTAGAGTCCGGATCGGTGGAGGTCCGTGGCGGCCATTAAACACGTCCGCGGTTCCATGACGTCACGTCCTGTGACAAATGTTGATCGTCCTTAAACAACCGTGTTTTTACGGACGTGTGAGGATTGTTTTAGCCAATGAGGGATGACGGTCACGTTTATACACGGAGTTTATACATCGACTAATTAGTATAACATGTCCACATGGATTTTGCGGTCTGGCTTGTTACTATTCAGTGGCGCTAACGTAGATTAACGACCTGTACAGGGCGAAGCCCCGCCTCTCGCCTGTGATGAGGGGAGAGGCTCCAGCAGAAGCCCCGGGACCCTGTACAGGATTAAAACGGGTCTAGAAAATAGAGAAACTGGATGGATGGATATAGCTCATCTGGGTGGCCCAGATATGTGTGTAAACATGTGTGCTAAATGTATATGCAGCAGAGGTTGACATAAATGAAAACGACTGCTGTCAAGCCATATGTTTTTACAGCAAATACATAAAACTGACTCTAAATGATAGATGAATCAAATGACATGGCTAAGGAATGGTTTATTGATCAAAAGTTGTGTTAGAATGTGCAGTATTTCTTTCAATGAAGTCTCATCTGATTGGCATTTTATCATTACAGATTTGTGACGTGCCAGTTCACCTGACATCCCATCTTTCCAGGAAAAACCCATTTGACTCAAAGAAAGGTAAAATATCTAATTATTGCAATCTGTAAAGACAATAAAAGTAGGTATCCTGTTAGATACATTTGATTTAATGCACTATTGATGGAAAACCAAATCAAATTATTAAAGATGATCTTTTCTGCAGTACAGTTTTTTTCCTTTTTTGTAAGTACACATGTACCTGAGGCAGAACTGTCATATTAATGATTTTCAGTGACTTGAGCAAAAGTCACAGGCAAAGCCATTTTTCTATACTAAATTATATCATATCAATCAGTAAATACATAAATAACTGCTAATATATATATTTTATGCCTATCAGAGGTATAAACAAAAACTATTTTATTTCAAACAAATATAATTGGCTCTAGCTGACAGATGAATTAAATGATATGGATAAAGAATGATTCGTTGATCAAAAGTTGAGTTAGATATTAGTTATGCAGTAGTTCTTCTGAATCAAGTTGTCTGATCCTGATTTGTTTGCTTGTCATTACAGATTAGTGACGTGACAGTTCTTCTGTCTAATCACATCTTTCCAGCAAAAACAGCCAAAGTATGAGTCTGAGAAAGGTAAAACACCTGATTATTGCAATTTGTGAAGAGAATAAAATTAGGTATCCTGTTTGATACATTTGATTTAAGTTGCCATGGATGGAAAACCACATTTATTGAGGATGACCTTTTTTGTTTATATGCAGTGTTGTTCTTTTTTATGTTTTTTTTTTCTTTGGAGGTCATTTATATCTTGTCTCATTGTATCTTTGTGAACTTTAATTAGTTAGAATGTGACTCTAAAACAGAGAAAAGTGGTTGGTTAAACAATGAATAGTTGAATGTTGACTTGTTGACTAAATAACTATGAGATACTTGTACTAAAACCTTTATATTTCAGTTGTTTGTTACTGTTCATTAAGAGAGTTGTGTGTTGTTGTTGCATTAACATTTGCTGAGATGCTTTGCACCTGTTTTCTTGAAACTAGTTTAAGTAATTTATATGTGATTTCAAATATAAATATATTGTAAATACCTTTTTTGTGTAAGCAGTGCTGTTTGTTTTTCTTTTTTATGTTCTTTGGAAGTTATAAAGATCAAAATAATGGTGCAATCAGCTATCATACAGTTTAAATGATATAATTTCCAACTGAAAAAGAAAATGAACACATGTACCTGAAGGAAAACTGTCATGTTTGTGATTTTGAGATATTACCTAATGACTCGAGCAGAAGTCACAAGCAATGCCATTTTTATACACCTAATGTCTCCTTATCTTATATTATATTATCTTGTCTGGTCTTATGTTGTCTCACGTATCTTCATGAACTTTAATTAGTTAGAATGTGAAAGAAGATTCTGTATTAGGAATTTTGTTTCTCCTCAAATGTTCTGTAAAATACCTCAGAGACTCTAAAACAGAGAATGTGATTGGTTAAACAATGAATAGTTGAATGTTGACTTGTTGACTAAATAACTATGAGATACTTGTACTAAAACCTTTATATTTTGATTGTTTGTTACTGTTCATTAAGAGAGTTGTATGTTGTTGTTGCATTAAGATTTGCTGAGATGCTTTGCACCTGTTTTCTTGAAACTAGTTTAAGTAATTTATATGTGATTTCAAATATAAATACATTGTAAATAAATAAACAACTTTTTTGTGTATTAAGTGGTGGTTGCTTTTCTTTTTTTATGTTCTTTGGAAGTCATTTAGATCAAAATAATGGTGCAATCAGCTATCATACAGTTTAAATGACATTATTTCCAACTGAAAAAGAGAATGAACACGTGTACCTGAAGGAACATTTTGGAAAATCCCACTATACGGCAGTAATGACATGTTCAGATTATTACAATATAAAATGAATTGTGGTCATCTCTAATTAGAGCTCCATAGTCACTTAAGGTCGGTTGTGTTAGACTGGAGACATGATGTTCATATACATAATACAAGAAAATCACAACAATATTGAAGCTACTCTATTTATTCTTTATCACTATATAGTTTGGTCAAAACAGTGATGTGGTCTAATTACGGTTGCCTCACACCTAAAGGCTTCCTTGAGGTCTTTTTTTATGAGTTTTGAAGTTCCCTGTATGCTTGTGTGAGTGTCAAAGTTCACGTGCTTATTGCCACAGTCCCCAGTTTGGTTGATTTGTGGTTTTAAATCGTCTGTACCAGTGACTGTGAGTCTGCCTGTTTGTATACTTGTCACTGCGTGGTCCTGGTCTGTAGTGGTCCGTGTTCAGGTTGCACCCACCACTCACCCAATAACTTTTAAATGAATATAATCCATCTCCCCTGGAATCTGTAACTAAATATATAGAAAATAGATGGATGGCAAATAATAATAAAATGTTGCCTCACATCAAGAAGGTTGCTGGTTCGATTCTTCGACTCCCAGCGGGAGTTTTTCTGTGTGGTGTTTCCATGTTTACCTTGTGCTTGCGTGGGTTCTTTCTGGGTACTCCAGGTAGTCCGGGTTATCCAAAAACATGCATTTGAATTTGGTTGATTGGTTATTCTAAATTGACTGTAGGTGTGAGGATGTGTGGTTGTCTGTATCTGTATGTGGTCCTGTGATACACCGGCGACCTGTTCAGGGTGGACCCCCGCCTCTCGCCTATAATCAGCTGGGATAGGCTCTAGCAGACCGCTGTGGTCCTGCAAAGGATAAAGTGGGAATAAAACATGGATGGAATGATAAATTCAAACCAATCAGTCACAGAGTCAGTGATCATTTTAACAGAAGCAGTGGTTCAAATGAATGACTTTCATGATAAGTGCAATCAGAACTGTCCACTTGTACAAGTTACCCGGTTAGAATAACGACTGTACAATAAGTGCCTGCACAGTGACCACTGAGTCACCGTAGTGAGCAACATTTACCTTTTACCTGCAACTACTTCAATCAAAGTGAGATAGCTGTGATACTCGTGTCAGTAAAGAAGCTGTTGGAAAACAAACAAACAACTAAGTTACACACAAAACCTAAAATCACAGGAATGGCCAAAAAGTCTGTAAATGGAGACTGCTGGAGCTGAGTTTTTACACCGTGCCTTTATTTGCCTCAATTACAGAGACCAAGAGAGCAGGAGAGCAGCTCCACATCATCAGGGGAGCCTCCAAGGACAAGACTGCGTCTGGATGCTGATGACCCCCAGCTCCTCCCTGGTTCTCCACAGACTTGGCCACAGCTCCATTTGTCTGTGCAGCTGGTAGTTGCTTCAGCAAGCAGTGGCTATGAAGCTGATGATGAGACTGCTTCCTCCATCCCTGATCCAATCTTTGGACCAGTAGAGGTGAGTGGCCCATTTCTCTGTGCAGATGATGGTTTTCAGCAGCTTCACACTCTTCTGTTGGACAGAAACGACATCCCAGTTTGATTTTGTTCACTCTGAATGAACAAACTGAAACAGATTTTTTAATGTGTTCCTTCATTCTTCTTTTTTCCAATGACTGGGAGCAGGACAGCATCATCACTGATTCTGAGGAGACTCTATCTAGTGGAGACTATTACAGTGATGATGACTCCGAGTCCTCCAGCCGTGCTCCACAGGCCAGAATGGAGGAGGTGAGTGCTTTAACCGTATTTGAAGACGCTGGTTTCTTCTGCTTCTTGCTCTTTTGTTGGTGCATTACTGCATCAGTTTCATTGGTCTCACAACCACGTGTATCTCATTAATGTCAAGCAGTTAAATGGGTTAGCTGTACTTTTCTCTTTTACCCTCTCCATCCCTGAGGCTCCCGATGACCTCCATGGGGCGTGTGTGGCACTGGCTCCTTCATTTTGTACCCCGCATGATGAGGGAGGGCTGATGGGGGGGCTGACTCTCCATAGAGGCATGGAGATGCAGGTTGTATATAGTCTTTCTTCCTTTTCTGTATTCCATTTAGTTAGGACCTTCTTTTTCCAGACTGCAGATGTCTTTTAAGTAGATAGTTTCCTTCTTTTACATTACCTTTCTATTAATAGTGAAGATTATAGACGTTTTTTGATTTTGTATATAACTGTTTAGTAACAATATTACCATCTTTTAAATGTTAGATATAACTGTTAAAAATGTAAGATGAATAAGTTTCCTTTTTTTAAGCTACTTTTTGTGTGTAATTTTGTGTGTGAGTGTGTTATTTTAGAATTGTAAATAAGTTAGATTAGTACTGTAGACACTTGTTAGTAGTTAAGTTTCCTTTTTTTTACTTACCTAAAAAAAACAACAAAAAAAAATCACAAAATAACAAAAAAAAAAAAACATTGTGTGTAATTGTAGAATTGTAAATAGGTTGTTATTGTAAATTGTAAATGGATTTAGACTGTAAATATTTTTGTGGATAAGTTTCCTTTTTATCTTACCAGAATAAAAAAAAATGTCTGTAAATGTTATGATTGTACAATTGTAAATAAGTTAGATTAGGGCTGTAGGTACATTTTTTAGGAGCTATATTCCCTTTTTTCTTACTTTCTCGTAATTGTTAGGATGGTAGAATTGTTAGTTAGATTAGAAAAAGTCAGATGGGACGGTAAATAGTTTTTAATTGATAAGTTTTCTTTTTGTTCTTACTAAAAAACAACAAAAAAACAAAAAAAACATTGTAAATAAGTAGTCTAGATATTTTTATTAGATTTTTTTATTACACTTCCTTTTTTCCTTTTCCTTTTTAAGTTGGATAAGTTTCCTTTTTTTTCACTAAAAACAAAAAATAGCATAGTGTGTAAATGTAGAATTGTAAATGAGTTAGATTAGGACTGTAGATTTTTTTTTAGATAAGTTTCCATTATAAGTTTTTTAGTGAATAAGTTTCCTTTTTCCCCTCCTTGAACTGCCACCTTAACGTGGTGAAGGGGTTTGTGTGCCCGAAGGATCCCAGGAGCTCTGTTGTCGGGGGCATTACGCCTCTGGTAGGGTCTCCCATGGCAAACAGGTCCTGGGTGACGGGCCAGACTAAGAGCAGTTCCCCCAAAAACAAAAAAAACATAGTGTGTAATTTTAGAATTTTAAATTATTTAGATTAGTACTGTAGATTATTTTGTAGTGGATAAGTTTCCTTTTTTTTTAACTTAAAAAAAAAAACCTCCATTGTAAATAAGTTAGATTAGGACTGTAGATATTATTTTAGAGGATAAGTTCCTTTTTTTTCCCAACAAAAAATAAAATAAACACAGTCTGTAATTGCTATGACTGTAGAATTGTAAATAAGTAAGATTAGGACTATAGACAATTTTGGATAATTTTGTATAAGTTTCTTTCTCTTTAAGTTAGATTTCATGTTTTAATAATCATTAATATTATCATTAATATATATATAGAAGAGTTACCTTTTTTTAAAGCTAGACTTTGTTTCTGCATAACTGTAAAGATGGTAGAAAAGTTTACAAGGGTTGTGTTGCCTTTCCAATCAATGCCACAAGTCTAGATTATATTTTAGTAGAGATGTCCAACTTTGAGGATTTGTATCTTCTTGTTTTTGAAGCAGAAATTATTAAATCAACTACAGATATTTTTTTATTGACTCTTCGGTGACAGCATTATTGTGGTAGTACATGATTGATTTCTATTATTAAAAGACAATTATTGAAACTATTTTTCCATGTCATGGAAGTTATAATGAATACATGACAAAAATCGAATGGTTTAGGAGGGTCTTCTGACAATGTTCCATCTAGCTGTTATTCTCTACAGTTCATCTAGTGAAATTATCCTTTTTTGATACTTTAGTTAGTTTCCACGTCAATTTAATGGCCGTCTGAAACTAATAACTTTAATACATTTATCTAAAGTGATGTATGTTGTGTTGAATGTGAGCAGTGGTGAACATAGGTGGATGGATCATCGTCAGCGGATGGGTTCGGGAGGGTTTGACTTTTTTACTCTTTTTGATGTTTAAAAGGTTCAGGAAGACCCTAAGTTGAAGAAGACAGTGAACTGATAGGCTGATAGAAGCTCCACTTGGAACCTTGTAGGGAATGTTCCAGCTAGTTTGATAAAAATGATGAAAATCTGTGTATAAAAGCTATTAATATAGAGTCAAGTTTACTGCTTCCAGGTCCCAGGGGTCCACGAGGACCAGGGGGATTGACAGCACCACCGGCACCAGATTTCCCATCCTTAGAAGCAGATCCATGTCCTCCAACAGATCCCTAAAGAGGAACCCGCCACATTACACAGTCAAATATATTTGTAATGGAAATTCTACATCAAACCTCAGTGTTGGAGGTCCAGCATGGGGAAGCTTCACCCTGCTGCAATTCATTGTTTCCTTCCCTCAGTTTTAGATATTCAAAGAAAGTGACCAGCTAAAGAGGAGTCCATTTTTAACTTCAGAGTATCGCACTGTTGGTTCCTGCTGGCACTGGTGGTGCTGCAGGTAAGAAAAAGAAACCACTGACAGAATATTTGGGACTCCACTCACTCTGGTCCAGCAGGTCTGGTTGGTCCAGCAGGTCTGGTTGGTCCAGCAGGTCTGGCTGGTCCAGCAGGTCTGGCTGGTCCAGCAGGTCTGGCTGGTCCAGCAGGTGAAGGGTCACTGGGAGATGAGTGACACTGCAGTCACGGCAAGACCTTCTCTGTATGTGCTGCAAGTACAAATGAGACTGAAGTCGTGGTTGAGGTTTGCATTTATGTATTGTGTGTCCATTGTGTTAGGATGCAGACACTTGCAGAAGTTCAGGGGCGCTTCTACCTACAGCAGGACCAGCAACTGCAGCGGGACCTCGTGGGGCCTAGAGACATGGAAGGAATACGTGTGGAGCAAAAAGATGATTGTAGATGCAGATATGCTCCAAATGATGTTACTGGGAAATGGGAATTAAATATAGAAAATAATTACAGCCTCTCCACATTTTCCAAGTCAGCCAACAGCGCCAGTGGGTCCAACCAGTCCAGGGGAACCAGTGAGTCCTGTAGGTGCAACAGGTCAAGGGTCACCACAGTCTCCCAAAGCACAGAGGGTGAAGACAAGTGCAGGTCAGGGCACATGTGTGTGCGTGCTCTGCAGCCAAACATGTTTTAAGGTGTATCCCAGATCGTAACCTTGAAACCAGGGACACCGGGGCAACCAGAGGCTCCAATGTTACCTGGGTTACCCAGGTACATTAAAAATCTTTCAGCTATAGGTTTTATATCAAAATACCAAGTTAAACTGCAAAAAAGTCCACTTGCTGACTGTTTTCAGTGCAAGTTGTCATAAACATGTTATGTGTTATTAAAGTGAGCAGTAATTATTCATATATTTTGACTAAGAAGAAAGACATTTATTCTGCTCCAACAAAATACTTTTTCTTGTTGTGCAAGTTTCCAGTTTGTATGCGATGGCTGTTGAAGGTTTTAGGTTTATTTCATAATGACTAATTAGTAAAATGAAGTGACTTTTCTTCTCCTCAAAGGAGTGATGTGTATGTAACAGGTACCGGTGGTGATGCCCATATACAGTTGTATCGATAGCTGGAAACACAGTGAACAGGAGACGGTGTTTGCTTTCTCCGGATTCTCGTCAGCTATATTTATTTACATGTCTCTCAATATGTTGTCAACTTTGTCCATCATACTATTAACCAATAGATCACTATATATATGTATATATTTTGTCCACTTAGACATTTGTTAGTCACCAAATGCATTAATTCAGCAAATCATCCAAATTACAACAAACATATTTCTTAACTTAGTTTGCATAATGCCAACTGAATGGCTATTGTTATTACATCTTTAATGTAGCTTCTCACCATGTACCTTTAAAGTACCTCAAAGACAAGTTTCCCAGCTGTACTTGGATAGACATTCACATTTAACGTAGGCAGAACATAATACTAACTGTTCAACTCAACATTTTAATGTGACACAGTAAAGAACATATCTTGCCTACACATCTGGATGTAATTATAGCTCTCGACGTTTAGCTGCTAATCCCCGGCCTGGTGGGTCTTTCTGTGTGGAGTTGCATGTTCTCCCTTGTGCTTGTGTGGGTTCCCTCCGGGTACTCCGGCGTCCTCCCACAGTCCAAAAACATGCAGGGTAGGTTAATTGATCATTCCAATCATTCGAGTGTTATTGGTTGTTTGTATTTTATATGGCCCTGGATAGACTGGCGATCTGTCCAGGGTGTACCCCTGCCTTTCGCCTGATATCCGTCGGGATAGGCTCCGACAGACCCCCGTGACCCGGATATGGAAAAAGCGGGTATAGATAATGGATGGATGGAGTCTCATATGTTCCTATGACATCATTCCAGATACGATATTGCAACCTGAAAAACGTCCATCTCCAGCCTGAAGCCAGGAGGTGGAGCTCTGATTAATGTCTGTCATGATGGCTTTTTCTTCTGTAAAACTCTGACCTCATGTCATGCACACAAAGCAATAAAATATTTTATTTAATTTAAAGTAAACTGCTTTAAGAAGTGGTCTGTCAACACTGATCCCTTTCAATTTCTTTGAGAAAAACAGCCTCTGATGGACTCAGTGTCGTCAGCAAAACTAAATCTGTCATCTGATAAGGTGCCAAAATACTTGTAATTACTTACAAAGTTTACGTGCGTACAAAAGTCAATGCAGTGGTCAAAGACTCAGTAAGGACCTCTTCTGTTTTAGAGCCACTGATTTGTAAATATGAGTCCTTTTAGCTCCTGAACAAATGTCCAACACTATGCTTTGGTCCAGCTCGTGGTTCTGTAGGAGCCTGACAGTCACAGAACCGTCAGCATACGTCATCGTAGGTCTACGTCGTCACTCAAGACCTCCCCTGCAGTCATTGGTAGACTACAAATTACCATGGTGACAAAACCGCTCAGACACAGAAAACAACGGCTCAAACATGTGGACTCCTGCTTTATTAGATGATGTCAAGGTTCTCACCTGTTTAGATTGGCTAAATAAATATATATTGATGTTTTCAGAATAAATATTGAAGCAGGTAGTGGTCGAATGAGAAAAAAGAGCACAGATAACAAACCCGGGCCCAGTGTGACGGGGACCTTTTCAGGACACACGACTGTGTGAAACTGACTTATTTTCATTGAATGTTTAAGTAGCGCCACCATGTGATGTGTGTGATGTGTGTGATGTGTGTGTGTGTGTGTGTGTGTGTGTGTGTGTTGTCGTGTTCCAACCCATCACCGGGAAACACAGACACCAAGCTGGACCTCGGCATCTAGGGCCACGAGACATTTTCCAGCTGTGGGGATGAGCTGGTAACACACTTTAATCATGAGTGATTTGGATGTTTCTGTTGTTCCTCACAGATACAAAAGTGGTCGAGTCCGTCCTCACACGCTGCACCACGGTCTTATCAAGGAACAGCTCTGGGAGAGACTCAACCAGCCGTCATGACAGAGTCTGTCGGTGCAGACGGACGTGTGACCGTCAACGTGTCGACGTATCGGAGGAACCACGGCCTCCAAAGCCAAGAAGAAAAGGGGCTAAATACTGAACGATAATAATACTTGAGCTATTAGTATTTTCTCTGTTGCTGCGGTAACCGTCAGACTGTAAGCAGACCTCAGGGACCACCTCTGGACGAAGCAGGTTGTGATGTCCCCCAAATAAATGAGACTCTTGTTTTTTCTACAACCGTGTGGCTGAACCTCCGTCTGCAGATCATTTGTGACCGAACAGATTTTTTAATTGTTTACTTGGTCTGGGACAAAATAGAGTCTTATACTTACAACTCTGCAGCATTTTTCTTATTTTAAATTATTTTTAATCACCTCCACCACCCACTGATTCCTTCAGATGAATAAAAGCCACATTCCCATTGATTTTCCAGCAGATTTCAGTCGTCATCTTTTCAAACTTCCAATAACATCTGTAGCTACACAAATGTTACGCATCAACCCGTTTGTCCTCCAATATAAAGCTCATCATCCATCAAGTGTTCAACTGCCTCCTCATGTTCAGGAGGGAAACGGTGCTGGAGCCGAATCCCTCAGTCATTTGAGGAGAAGCTGGAGAACCGCTGACATGTGTTGAGTCCATCACTGGACCCCGTCCAAGACTCTTATCTTTTGGTTCCTTTTGTTTTGCTGCTGATAACTTTCTGTTGATACTGAAAATAAAATATAAAGGTCCAAACAGATTCTTCATGTTTTGGAGTGAATCAGCTTCTATCTGATGTAAATTTACAATATTGGGGTTTTACTTTCTTGCACCATGAAAATTGAAGCTCTTATATCAGAAAAGTGGCATCAACCACGATGCATCACTTCTGCTTTTGTTTAGTGATAAATAATATATTTGAACCCACAGTCATTGTTATCAAACATGACCTTATTTAACAAGAAGGCATCAATTGAACTGTCTGGACTCTGGAAAAATGTGAGAACAGAAAGTCCAAACATTCAGTTGAAACCACAAAAGTGCAACCAGCTGCTTTCATCCTGAGGAAACGTGATGGAGACCATCAGGACCAACCTTGGCCAAGATACCTGAGTCCAGCAGTTTGGAGAAAACACACAAACAAACAATGAAGAATGAAAGATGGAGAACTTCCAGGTGGTTTGTAGCTCCAAGATCAGGAACATTTTATTAACACTTTGATGGAGGTGCTGGAATGTGTTTGAAACAATAATTGTCAGCAAAGTCTTCCTCTCTGGCATCTGTCCTGTCTCCTCCTGTCTCCTCCTGTCTCCTCCTCCTCCTCCTCCTCAAAACATCAATTTACCAGCAATATAATGACATGTCAACTAGGACACCACAGCATCACAGTAGAAAACCTCTCAGCCAGCAGGACATGCAAAGACGACTCCAAGTCTTCCAGGTCTTCTTCCAGGTCTTCAGCTTTGTGGAAACAGATGACTGTGTGAAAGATGCTCTTCATTTCTCTCACGTTGTGCACAGTCCTGGAGACTGTTGAGACTGGCATGAAAAGACGTCTGCAGTGACCCTGAAGGAGGACCTGCAGGTGAGTCAATAAATGATGGTGACCAGCACCTCAGTCTCATGGCTCCATCCAGGGGACTTTTTCTGGAGAAACATACAAACATCAGTACTTTTTTAATCAGTTCAATCAATTCAACTTTGTCTTTTGTACCAGGATTTCCAGTTAAGCAGTTTCCTGCAAAAAACAATGAAAATTAGTTATAAAATAAGTATAAACAAACAAACAAACAAACAAAAACAAACTGTTTTTTGAAACCAACGTGTCAGTGGTAAAAGACCCAAAACCAGCGCAGACTGGTCAGAAATTAAAACAAAGAACAATGGTGACATCTTGTGGTCGATTTGTGTTTTGCAGACTAATTGTGATATTTTTCACGTCACTTGAGAATAGGTTGAGTTATCATTAAAAAAATTGTTTTAATATTTTTACAATCAATGGTTTAATTATGTTTCCTAAAAAGTCTAGAAACCTCCCTGTGGTCTCAGACAAACCAGACTGCTCAAGATTAGAGGACAAAACATTTATTTGTTCCTGAAGGTTTTTTCATCTGGTTGGGAAAAGACCAACATCAACTTTATAACTTTTATTTGTACTACTTTGTATCAAACACTCTGCTGTAATTATGTTTTATACCGTAGTAAATAATGATGAACTCTTTTTAAGGTGAAATGTAGAGTAAAAACAAACATGTGAACTTGGACAGTTCATGGACAGTTGTCTCCGATGTATTGACAGTTGTCTCCGATGTATTGACAGTTGACTCCGATGTATTGACAGTTGACTCCGATGTATTGACAGTTGACTCCGATGTATTGACAGTTGTCTCCGATGTATTGACAGTTGTCTCCGATGTATTGACAGTTGTCTCCGATGTATTGACAGTTTTCTGTGATGCAATACAGCAACCTGGTCAGCTAATTTGTATTGATCAGGTTCTGATCAGGTTGATCAGGAATTTAAAGTTGGGTCCAAACTTCCGAGTGACCTTCTAACCAGCACATGTCTCCGCCTGCGTTGTGTAGGCAAAGCAGAGTTAAAGTTTCTGTAGTCCTATGAGGGTGAGGGCTGCAGCCAGTCTCACCATGACACAAACCCCTATTGTATTATTTAGGATTGGAACCAACAACCTTGTAGCACCACAATAATAGTATAAACCAGCTCTGGTCCACGGTCCGATCAGACTGGAGTTGGAGTGGGTGGTGTTGCACCAGTCGCCAGGAACGGCTCCAAAATTCTTTTTTAAATTTAAGAGTTTAAAATGTTTAAGATGTTTAAGTTTAAGATGGGTAAAATTAAAGCAGGTATACTTGCTACCCCTTTAGGAGATCAATATGTAAATAAGAGGCTGGATAGGCCCACAGTTTATCACTGAACATAAGTGAAACATGTAACTGGTGGTACCCCCAAACACATAATTCATCGCAATGCCCCCATTATCCTTTATATATTTGTCTGCTGATGCCGTTCATATGGATCTTTTTGACCTGTGCGGAAGCACAACTTATAAAACTTAAAAGTGAGGTACTTAGGATTACCCTTAATATAAATTCAGCAGTGTTACTAGTAGTCAGAAGCACAACTTATAGAACTTCAAAGTGAGGTACTTAGGATTACCCTTAAAATAAACTAAACAGTGTTACAAGTAGTCAGAAGCAGTACTTTGCAACCCACTGAGATGAGGGTTTGGGAGTGAGGCAGCTGGACCTGCCTCGACATTACCCTCGAAAACCCTCTAAAACCCTCTAAAACCCTCTAAAACCCTCTACGTTTTCTTTTTCAATCATTTCACTGCATTTGCCGTCTACGTCTGCGTCTAGGTGACATTGTTGTCTGCATCTGACCAGAAAACTTTAGCTTTTAACTTTGTCATTGTAAATACTTACTCCTTCATGTAGCCTTGGATTGACATCAGACACGTGATGTCATCTAAAAAATGTTGTTTTAAATGTAAAACTGAATTATAAATAGAAGAATTAGAAGGGGCGGAGTTTTGGAACTCTGCCAACTATTACATTCCATTGATGACGTCATTGATGTAATGACGTCAAGCCCATGTGTAAATGCTTCTTCTAATCTGTCCTTGACGTCATAGATTGACGTTATAAAAGCTCAGAATATCTTCGGAACCTCTCAGTCAGACCGCGAACCGGGTCAGGACAGACGCAGATCAACATCACCAAACCAGATTTCTACCAAGAACTTTTCCAACAAACCAAAAATGTCTTATCCATCTATGGATCTATATGTAACCGGCAGGTTTACCTGTCCCAGGTGTGCCTGTTTAGATTTAGTTATGTGGTTCAGCTGTGTCACTTCCTGTTCCTATATAAGGAACAGGAAGTGACCGACCAGAGAGATGGCTGCCTGCCTCCATGCTGGTCTGGGTTGAGCGCCGGTGCAGCAGCAGTGAGAGGGTCTTTCTGATAGTGTTTCCTCACTCCAGCTCCATCACCGTCCCTTTCCTGTGCGTAGTGGAAGTTTTGTTTTGCACGTCTTTCACCGTGTGTGTGGGTTTGTTTTATTACTTTTAGCACGGAGTGGAGTGAGGTGCGCTCTCTGATACTGGGTTGGTCCACGGCCCTCTCTTGCACTGGCGGTCGACTCGGCCCTTTTTTTTAATTATTGTTATAGTTTTGTGTTTTTCTTAGGGAGAGGGTCAGACTGGCAATAGCAACTGCTACTCGTTTTTAAATTGTTAAATAAATTATATTTTCAAAACGTATAGTTTGGTCTCAGCCAATTCTGTTTGGTGGCTGCACACATTGCACCAGCGGTAAGCCCGGCCACATATACATACTGGAGAACTCCGAACTCGACGAGGAATTCGGAAGAATAAATTGTCTGTTGGGACTAGAACAGACCAAAGCCTCCGATGCAGAGTCCAGAGTACTCCAGCTGTCCAAGGACCTGGAAGAAATGAAACTCCAACTGGAGCAGGAGAAATCCCTGAAGGAAACGCACATCAGCCGGTGCAAAGAAACACAGATGAAGCCGGACAAAGTACAGGACCCACATCTGTCCAACAAGCTTCGGGTGGAGAAAGAAAGGAACAAAAATCTCCTAGAAGAGCTGAAGTCATCCCAGAATTCATACCAGGAGCTGAAAGTTCGTTTTGAAAGCGACGTCCTTGCAGCGAAGCAGCAAGTTGACAAACTTAAACAACAACTGGAGACAGAAAAGAAATCTCATGCGGACAAAGTCTCCGAGAACCAACGGCTCCTTGACAAGCAGAGATCTGAACTGGACGCGCTTCGTCAGAAGATGGTGCGGGAGAAGACCTCGCTGCAACAAACCTCACAAGAGGAGCAGGAACGTTTACAGGCAGAGCTGCAGCACATCAAGGCTTCACACCAAGAGCTCAGCTCCAGGTATGAAAAGGAGCTTTCAGCAGTGAAACGGGACGCAGAAAAGGCGCAGCGGGATCTCAGGAACAAGTGAAGGAAAACACTCTAACGGTGACCAAAAACCTGCAGCTCATCGACAACATCAGAGCTTACAAGGACGTCATCTATGAAGCAATGGTCCAGGAGAGGGACGCCCTAAAACAGACTTGTGCTGAGAGAGAGACGCATCTCCAAGCGCAGCTTGACCTTCTGAAGGCTCAGCTGAAACAACTGGCTGAAGATCAGCTCCGGAAGGACGTTCCTCCAGAAGAAGCAAAAGAGAGTCCTTCGTTCTGGAGACGAGTCAAGCACTTTTTTGGGTTGAGGAAATCAGAAAAACGAAAGAAAGACAAGACCTCAGCCAACGAAAGCTCCAGAAATCAGCAGGTGTCCCGCACCTAGACCAGACCAAACCACCTGAAGCCAAACTGGAACCAAAGAACTCAAATTAAATTAAATCAACTGGTTTCAACAGCACGGTTTTCTCCGGGAGCTCCGGGTTTCTCCTGATGTTAAAAAAAAAAAAAAAAAAAAACATTAAAAAAACAAGGTTAATTTAATTGGCCATTAATATAGACACTGGAGCAGAAACCAGCGCCACCCAGCGGCGCCTCAAGGCCGGATAGAGAGGGATGGGCCAAGAAGAACATGACAATGTCATATTTATTCATATAATTAATCTGATTCAGATCTAAGATCTGAATCATCAATAAGATATGTATTTATCAATACATAATATATATATATATATATATATATATATATATATATATATATATATATATATATATATAATATTTATTTATTTATTTTTTTTTTACTTTATTTCATATTTGCTAAACTTTTATTCTCCATACTAATGAAGCCCATTTGAAGTTGAACATGTTTTATTTATTTTTTATTTTTACTATGTCACTATTACTTGTTGCTCAGGGGTGGCGGTAAATCTGTAGTTCACATGCATCTATGAATAATGTTTGTTAAAAAAACTTACCTATTGTATTTATAGACATTATTCATTTTCAGCTAAAAAGAGGAAGTTAAAGTTTTGTTTGTTATATTTCTGCTTAAACGGATCCTGCACTGTTTTAATCAGTTCAATCAATTTAACTTTGTCTTTTATACCAGGATTTGCAGTTGAGCAGTTTCCTGCACAAAACAATTACATTTAGTTATAAAACAAGAATAAACAAACAAAACAAAAGAGTTTTGATACCAACGTATCAGTGGTTAAAGACCTAAAACCAGCACAGACTGGTCAGGAAAAAAACAAACAAAGGTGACATCTTGTGGTCTATTTGTGTATTGCAGACTATATTTGATATTTTTCATGTCACTTGAGAATAGGTTGAGTTATCAATCCAAAAAAGTTTTTTTTTTTTTTTAAAGTAAATGGTTTAATTATGTCTGTTCAATATTAGAGGACAAAACATTTATTTGTTCCTAAAGGTTTTTACATCTGGTTGGTAAAAGACCAACATCAACTTTATATTTATTTATATTTTTTTAATTGAAATAAAAACTGAAATAAAACAAAAGTTTGACAGAAATTGCCCGTAAACAGACGTCTACAACACCAACATGGTTTGAAGATTAGAAATAACATGCTTTATTAAACAGAAATGTTTTAAGTTTAGTTTAAAGGTGGAGGTGGTGTCAGCCTCCTTCACCCAAACTGGAAGTTGGTTCCATAGTGATGGTGCCTGATAACAGAAAGCCCGTCCTCCAAATCTACATATGGATCTTCTAGGAACTACGAGTAAACCTGCACCCTGAGAACGGAGAGCTCTATTAGGAACGTACGGTACTATCAGGTCTTGGAAATATCGGGGCGCTAGGTCATTTTGGACTTTATATTGTAACCCTCTCCTCGCTCCTGCTGCTTAAAGCAGGGTTATCCACTGAAGTGAGGCAGGAACTCTTGATCTTCGGGTTCGGTGGAGGCTTGGGTCAAATTTTATTTGTGGAAGTCAACCCCAGAATTAACACACAACACATTTGGACAAAAAAATAACGACTGTATTACATAACAAAATGATAACGCAACACTTATAAAAAAAATAATTCAGACATAAACAAATGTTCACCCCAGAAATGAAATATATACACAACTAAAAACCACTGAGATCTCAGGGGGAAAGAAAAGTCTACTTTGGAGCTCCAAAAAAAACTTCAAATGAGTTCTTAGTCCTACCGCCCTCTAATGGCCAGGAAAGTGCTTCTTGGGGTAGGGTTGGTTGGACGGGGATGGTGGGGTAGGACGAGACTTCTGTTCACTGAAGGGGGGAGGGGAGACCAAGATGGAGACGCAGGTGGACCGGACCGAAGATGGCGGATGACCAAAGGCTCCTCCAGAATTAACTTACACACACACAAAAAACCAGCCTGCACAACATGCAGAAATACTATTAATTCAAACTCTTATTAAAACAAAAGTAAATAAACCAGTTCAAAAATGTGTTTTTTTTCCATTTTGCTTTTTTTCTTTACACCACACAAAGACAAAACACCATAATACAACATTTTGAAAAAAATAAAGAGTTCCCTCTTTGTATAAAAGTAAACCACAATATGACTAAAGTTACAACAGACAATTTAAAAATGAAAAGTTATCCCGACTGGTTTTTTTTATTTAATCGTAGTCATGCTAACGGAATGATTTTAATGGCGGCAACAACTCACCAGGATATCCTTTCGTATGGACGGCAAGAAAGTTTCATTCAGTTCAAAAAACAACACAGCTCCAGCAACAATCTACTTTTTCTATTCTTCTTTTTTTCAAAAACCAAAACCAATTCACTTCCTCTTACTCTCACGCTCCGTTTCCCTCTCTGCAACTCCACACGCAACCACACAAAGATGGCAGCAGAGGTGAAAGGATCACTCTGAACTAAATCTGAAAACCACTCTAACAAAGATGATGAGCAGTTAAGAGGACCACTCTTAGTTAATATTTGCTAATATTAACTTTGTTAGAAAACGAATTTCTGTTTAGTACTATTAATAATTCAAAAATAAAACAAAAGAATCAACAATGTCAAATAATGTATAAACCTCAGGATAGGGTCACACTACCAGGGTTACACCCTCCCCCTCTAAACGGCATGAGTCCCTGCATGCCAGCCACCTGTACAAGGGATGCCAGACAGGGGAGCAACGACATTTTCTAGACTTGCAAAAAATGAGCTAAGGGCAAGGATCAAAGTCTTTCCTAATTCATCATAATCGAACTTTTGTGGGGGTCGTTTCACCCTTCCAGAGCGCCTAGGTTCACTTGATGCACTCTCAGGACTGACATTCACATTCTCTCCATGTTCTTGGCCGACAGGGCCATGGGGGTCACCTGAATGAGAGATTTCATTCCCTTCAGGACTTGAAATGTCCTGGTCGTCTTCGAATGACTGGTCACACTCTGGAATATTCACAATGACATACTCCTTTGACTGAGCCGAAGGCTGCACCAGAGCATTGCATATGTCTGGTCCCAGCCCATTAGTGTTAGTCGGTTGCTCACAAGTCATCTGATCAGACTGCAGTCCTCTTGGTACAAGTTGTGTCCTGAATTCAGGTGCCTCCGGATTTAAAGAACCTGATTTTCTCAGAGGGCATTCTATCTCTTGCACATAAGGACCACGCGTCATAAACTGTGAAGGACTCTGAAAGAAGAACCTTTCTTCCTCCCCATCCTCTGAGTAGTCGTCTGAATCAGCACATTCAATATGCTGGTTCTTGACTGCACTGTTCCTCAAGGTCATCTTCTGTTGTTTGCGTGGAAGTGGTTCTGCAGGTTCTTTAACTGGCAGAAACCCACAGGGCAACAACAGGTCTCTATGCAGAGTGCGTTGTGGACCACTGCCATTCTCTGGCGCAACAACATAAACAGGCCCACCGTCGATCCGCTTCACAACAACATGAATTTCTGATTCCCACTTGTCTGCCAATTTATGCTTCCCTCGAATGCTGACATTCCTTACTAAGACCCTGTCTCCCTCAATTAACTCGGCTGCTCTGACTTTAGCATCAAACCTGAGTTTGTTCTTCTCACCGGTCTTCTTAGAATTTTCAGCAGCTAATGCGAAGCTCTCCTGGAGCCTGCAACGCAGCTTTTGAACATATTCTGAATGGGTCTTGTGAGTGTCTGTTGAAGGCTTGACACCCAAGACGAGGTCGATTGGAAGGGTTGGTTGTCTGCCAAACATCAACTCGTATGGGGAAAATCCAGTTGTGTCATTCCTTGTACAATTATATGCATGGACAAGGGGTTTGACAAAGTCTCTCCAGTGGTATTTGTCCTTTTCCTCTAGGGTTCCGAGCATGCTTAGCAGGGTCCTGTTAAAGCGCTCAACCGGATTTCCCTGGGGATGGTAGGGTGTGGTTCGCACTTTCTTTGCTCCAATCAGAGAGCATAACTCCTTGATTGTGTGAGATTCAAAGTCACGTCCCTGATCACTATGAAGGCGACTTGGGAAGCCATAATGAACTAAGAAATTCTCCCAAAGAGCTTTAGCGACTGTCTGAGCCTTTTGATCCTTTGTTGGCACTGCGACTGCAAACTTGGTGAAATGGTCAGTGATAACCAAAATGTTCCGAGTGTCATGGCTGTCAGGTTCAAGGGACAAGTAGTCCATGCAAACCAGTTCCAGTGGGTAGGTTGTTTTGATGTTCGTCATTGGGGCAGCTCTCTGCGGCTGAGCTTTCCTCCTGAAGCATCTTTTACATGTGTGACATTTCCGTTCAATAGACTCCTTCATTTTTGGCCAATAAAATCTGGTTCTAGCAAGACTTAACACACGATCAGGTCCCAAATGACCCACATTGTCGTGCAAGCCTTCTAAAGCTTTGTCTCTGTATTGGTCAGGCAACACAAGCTGATAGATCATCTCTCCTCTATCAGAACATCTCCTGTAAAGGATGCCATCTCTGAGCTCAAGTCTGTTCCACTCTCTGAGCAGGAACTTTACTTCAGGATGTTCAGCATTTGCATGTCTGAAACTTGGCTTTTGGTCTTGTTCTACCAGAGAAATTACTGTTCTGATAGATGGGTCATCTCTCTGGGCTTTATACCAACTGTCTTTCGTCATACCCGGTAGGGTAGTTTGACCGTGGTCAACAAACAGATCAGGCAATGAAGATGCATCAACACCAAGCGACTCCACAAGGACAGGGAGGCTAGGTGATGCTACAGCATGACGCTGACCCACTGCAGTGATGACATCAGCAGAAATCTCACGGTTCTCCCCCTCTAAAATGCGTCTTTTCAGCTCATTAATCCTCTCTCTTTCCTGCACATAACCTTCATCCTCCTCTGGTGCAGCCTGTGGTCGTCGAGACAGACCATCTGCATCCCCATTGGTGCATCCTGCCCTGTACTTGATGGCAAACCGAAAAGTTGACAGGGCTGCCAACCAGCGGTGTCCAGCAGCATCTAGCTTGGCAGAGGTAAGGACGTAAGTGAGCGGGTTGTTATCTGTCAGGACTGTAAATTCTGTTCCATACAAGTAATCTTTGAATTTTTCACAAACAGCCCACTTTAATGCCAAGTATTCTAGCTTGTGAGCAGGATAATTTCTCTCACTTTTCGACAAACCCCTGCTAGCGTAAGCTATAACTCTGAGCTCCTCACCTTGCTCTTGATAAAGAGCAGCTCCCAAGCCTGCGGAGGAAGCATCCATGTGTAGGACATACGGGAGCTTAGCATCTGCAAAAGCCAGGATGGGAGCTGATGTTAACTTGTCAATCAATGCCCTGAATGCAGACTCACACTCAACTGTCCACTCTGCATCAAACGGGGCATGCGGTTTTACGCTGTGCTTCGGTCTCTCGCGCTTGTATAGTTTACCTCTCTTTCTGGCTGAACTATATCCAGCAGTGAGAGCATTGAGAGGCTTGGCGATTTTCGAATAGCCTTCCACAAATCGGCGGTAATATCCAGCAAAGCCCAGGAAGCGCTTCAACTCTTCCCTATTTGTAGGGCGAGGCCAATCTCTGAGAGCAGAGATTTTCTCTGGGTCAGTGTGAACCCCCTCAGCATCGACCACATGACCAAGGTATTTCACAGTTGTCTTAAAGAACTGACACTTCTCAGGTGACAGTTTCAGACCATAATCCTTGAGGCGTTGCAACACCCTCAGGAGTCTGAGCTCATGCTCTTCCAGGGTCTCAGAAAAGACAATAAGATCGTCCAAAAACACAAGGACTTCACTCAGATGAAGGTCTCCAACACACCTTTCCATTAGACGTTGGAACGTGCTGGGAGCATTAGTGACACTTTGTGGCATACGATTGAACTCATAAAACCCCAAGGGACATGTGAATGCAGTTTTATGTTTATCCTCTTCGGCCATTTCTACTTGATAGTAGCCAGACTTCAGGTCCATCACTGAGAACCACTTGGCTCCGCTCAGAGCTGAAAATGCCTCCTCAATATTGGGAAGAACATATGCATCTTTTATAGTGCGGCCGTTTAGCTTCCTATAATCAATGCACAATCTAATTTTCCCATTTTTCTTCCTCACCAACACTACTGGTGATGCATAGTGACTTTCTGACTCCCTTATGATCCCAGCATCCAAAAGTTCTCTGAGATGCTGTTTTACAGCTTCTCTGTCTGAAGGATGTATTGGTCTCGACCGCTCCTTGAAAGGCATCTGGTCTTGTAACCGAATATGGTGTTTCACAGCGGCGGTGTGACCAAGAGACAGGTCATCTGCAGCGAAAACATCAGAAACAGAGTTCAACCGGTCTGTTATGCGTTGTTTCCACTCTTCAGAAAGAGGGGAATCATCAAGGTTAAATGCAAGTGTACCAATCCCAGACTGGGAATCGGTGGACTTGGACAAGGGTGTGGTCAGGGGCAATACGCTCTGCACAGCAGATACTTTGCCAATGACATAATTGGTAGGTAGAGTGACATCATGGGCTGCTGTATTCCTAAGAATGACAGGGATTTTGTTTGAGGCTTTACAGTTTATGTTTATAACTGCACACTCTAAAAACATCCCACCCAGAAGGAAAGTTGTCTCAGGTGGCTCGAGAACAAAGAAGGTATGTGGATTTGCTTTTCCTACCCTGACTTCGCCATAGACACACGTTTTGTGTCCTGCTGGGACAACAACAGGTTTCCGCCCATGTAACTTTACTGGGCAAATTTTTGTTGCATCTCTGTGAATACGAGCGACATGTTGCAGAAGTGCACCAAACCTATCTGACCTCCTCCAGAGTGTCGGCCCATCACGTTCTACTCCCCGCTGGTATAGCTGGAACAAGACGTTAGTACCAACTAATAACGGCGTCCTGCTATTGAATTGACAGTCGGGTACAATAAGGGCAAGAGCATTTAACTGCTCTTCTTTCCCAGTCACACTCTCAGGAAAAGTTAGGAGAACTTCAACGTAGCCTAAATAAGGCACAGGCTGCCCCCCAGCCCCTTCAACCTCAAGTAGGTGAGAGATGGGCTGAATGGGAAGCGATCTCAGGCATCTGGCATGAAAAGTTTCTGAAATAGTTGTGACCTGTGAGCCTGTGTCAAGTATAGACTCACATCTCGTGTGTCCAATGAAGACTTCAGAAATGCACAGAGGACCCACAAGCCCAGAAGGTAATATGTAATCCAGTCCATTACTGGGTTCACAGGTTTGAGTGTGTACCTGCTGTTGTAAATCATTAGTTATTGGAATGGGACTTGGTTGACTGGTTACTTCTGCTCCTGGTCGTCCCTCAACAGAAGCATTCACTAGTTTAAAGATACTTGGTGGGCTTTCTGTTGAGCCCAGAATCTGTCACGTTTCTCACGGAGTTCTATGTTCTTTTTCTGGACAAGTTCAGGGTTTGGAGTGTTAACACAGTTTGTTGCAATGTGGCCATCTTCACCACATTTAAAACAGAACCATGGTCTGGGTGAAGTAAGGGTTCGAGGTGCTGAATAAGGGGCCGCAACATGGACAGACAAGGTTTCGCTATGTTGGGGTGATCCCTTATTAGCAGAACTGTTTGGGGGTACTACCGTTCTCCTGTCATTCCTTTCTTTCTGTATCAATTTTGCTACTTGTTTTTGAAGTTCTGCAACTTCTTTTTCAAGTTCGGAACTCTCATCCTGCCTCTTGGGAGTTGGAGCAGCAGGGTTCTCTGGAAACACTGGCATGCCCATCACAGAATGAAGATGTGAAGCAGCTTTAGTGCTTCCTAAATGTTTTTTCATTCGGTCCATTTTAGCTGCTCTCCGGTCTTCTTCTGTTCTCAAAAGCAAAAGCAACTCTGGAAATGATGGTGGACTGGGCTTTCGGTGCTCAAGCTGGAGGCCAATAATCAGACTCTGGTCCCAACACCCCCTACAGAATTGGCGGAGTAAGTATTTGTCAGATTCAGCAGCTGAAACTCCCCCTCTAGAAACAGCTTTAGTTAGAAGTGCTTGCAGCCGGTTCAAATAAACAGAGGGTTTTTCACCTGAATTTTGGTTAGACCCCAGGAAGGTTGCAAATAGCTCTTCACCATCTTCTACAACTCCAAATGCTGATTCAAGCTGAGTGAGATAAGCGACTGGAGTTGCATTTGTTCCAAGCGGTTTGACAATGTCAGCTGCTGGACTAAGTAGGCTCTCTAAAATTCTTCTCACTTTTTGGGAGTCAGACAATAAAGTGTCAGTAAGAAAAAGATCTACCTGGGTGCGCCAGGCATCATAATCAACTTCACCATTTGGCTTTGGCAGCCGCCCAGAGAAGGTTCGAATTCGGCTTTGACTGTAGCCTGATGGAGTTGGATTGTTACGAATGAAATGCTCCACGATTACATTTTGAACGTGGGGTGGGTTTATTGTATCTTCGGGCAGCGAAGGGGAAAAATGACTCTGCGCTCGACTGGGTGTGGTTTGTGCGGAAATATTTGAGAGACCTTCCCCAGGAGGTATGCTGTCCTGAGTAAGTACAGGAATATGATGCTCAGCGGGCTGGAGCTGAGTGTCGGGACTTTGTGGAGGTACAGGTTGCTCAGAATGAACAAGTTGCAACTGTTGCTGAAATACACTCCAAAATCCAGCTTTGCTGTTTCCAGCAAGGGTGCTCAGCTCAACCAAGCATCTCTGGGCTAACTCCTGACCAAGCTCTTCCTGACACATCCCGCAAATTGTTTGCACATGCCAACTAACAGAAGGATCGTTAGGGGTCAAGTCGGGATATTGCTCGATCAGAGGAGTACTGTATAAGAGTTCGCCCTTTTGGATGATCTGTGTCATCCGGAACTCTCACTACTTTTCCAATGTCACCATTGACTTTGAAAAAATCCACAATGTCCCTTTCAGTATACGCTTCATCTATGCCTGTCACATAAAGGCAACTAGGCCCATGGAGATCAAACTGATTACAAAGATCCATTTTCAACCAAATGTGTGTTATCAATACTTAGAATATCTTCTCTACACTCTATTTGGGGTGAAATTTCATTTACTTTAAATTGCCCAAGCCCCACGTTGGGCGCCACTTTTGTAACCCTCTCCTCGCTCCTGCTGCTTAAAGCAGGGTTATCCACTGAAGTGAGGCGGGAACTCTTGATCTTCGGGTTCGGTGGAGGCTTGGGTCAAATTTTATTTGTGGAAGTCAACCCCAGAATTAACACACAACACATTTGGACAAAAAAATAACGACTGTATTACATAACAAAATGATAACGCAACACTTATAAAAAAAATAATTCAGACATAAACAAATGTTCACCCCAGAAATTAAATATATACTCAACTAAAAACCACTGAGATCTCAGGGGGAAAGAAAAGTCTACTTTGGAGCTCCAAAAAAAACAAAAAAAACTTCAAATGAGTTCTGAGTCCTACCGCCCTCTAATGGCCAGGAAAGTGCTTCTTGGGGTAGGGTTGGTTGGACGGGGATGGTGGGGTAGGACGAGACTTCTGTTCACTGAAGGGGGGAGGGGAGACCAAGATGGAGACGCAGGTGGACCGGACTGAAGATGGCGGATGACCAAAGGCTCCTCCAGAATTAATTTACACACACACAAAAAACCAGCCTGCACAACATGCAGAAATACTATTAATTCAAACTCTTATTAAAACAAAAGTAAATAAACCAGTTCAAAAATGTGTTTTTTTTCCATTTTGCTTTTTTTCTTTACACCACACAAAGACAAAACACCATAATACAACATTTTGAAAAAATAAAGAGTTCCCTCTTTGTATAAAAGTAAACCACAATATGACTAAAGTTACAACAGACAATTTAAAAATGAAAAGTTATCCCGACTGGTTTTTTTTATTTAATCGTAGTCATGCTAACGGAATGATTTTAATGGCGGCAACAACTCACCAGGATATCCTTTCGTATGGACGGCAAGAAAGTTTCCTTCAGTTCAAAAAACAAATCAGCTCCAGCAACAATCTACTTTTCCTATTCTTCTTTTTTTCAAAAACCAAAACCAATTCACTTCCTCTTACTCTCACGCTCCGTTTCCCTCTCTGCAACTCCACACGCAACCACACAAAGATGGCAGCAGAGGTGGGAGGATCACTCTGAACTAAATCTGAAAACCACTCTAACAAAGATGATGAGCAGTTAAGAGGACCACTCTTAGTTAATATTTGCTAATATTAACTTTGTTAGAAAACGAATTTCTATTTATTACTATTAATAATTGATTTTATTTTAAAATAATTCAAAATAAAACAAAAGAACCAACAATGTCAAATAATGTATAAACCTCAGGATAGGGTCACACTACCTGGGTTACAATATGCAAGTAATAAAATTTTGAATTGGATTCTAAATTTAACGGGAAGCCAATGGAGGGAAGCTAAAACTGGAGAAACGTGGTCTCTCTTGTTGATTCCTGTCAGCACTCGCGCTGCTGCATTTTGGATCAGCTGGAGGCTGTTCAGAGAATTACTTGGACATCCAGCCAACAACACGTTACAGTAATCTAGTCTAGAAGATACGAACGCATGAATTAGTTTTTCAGCATCACTCTGGGAGAGGATGCTCCTAATCTTTGAGATATTACAGAGGTGGAAAAACGCGGTTTTACAAACCTGATTAATCATCAAAAAAACAAAGTTAAGTTAATTGGCCATTAATATAGACACTGGAGCAGAAACCAGCGCCATCCAGCGGGGCCCCAAGCCCGGATAGAGAGGGATGGGCCAAGAAGAACATGACAATGTCATATTTATTCATATAAATATATATATATATTATTATATATTTATTTAGATTCAGATCATTTTTCCCCTTTTGCTCAACCATCTTTTTGACACTGTGAAAAACTGAAATAAAACAAAAGTTTGTCAATGTTTCTCAGAAATTGACCATAAACAGACGTCTACGACACCAGCATGGTTTAAAGATTAGAGATAACACAATAATTCTCTCTGTGAGTCTCCGAACCAGATCACAGTAGCTGCTCAAAATCCAGTTGAAGAAACGACTCTACTTTTGGCAACTGGATTGAAGTGACTAAGCTTTCAGCTATTTTCTAATGAGAGAAAAATAAAAAGAAGGGTCAGCACGGTGGCTCGGTGCTTAGTACCGTTTCCTGTTGCCACACAGAAACAGGAAACAGTCGTACCGATACTAAATGCTCCACCTGAGCTTTCATGGGTTCCTTCCAGGTGCTCTGGCTTCTGCATCCATTTCAAAAAGACGTCTCCTCTCCAGCATCCTGGCATAGACCTGACCAGGTTGGCTGGGGAGTGAGATTCTCCTGTAACGGGAACACACCCTGTGCTCCTGCTTCCTGACTCTTGCATCCCGTTCAGATTCACCCCCCTCTGGACCCTTTTCTCAGAAAAATGTACATAAGGGATAAAAGAGGGAGTCAATCTCCATTGACCTGTTAAAATGTCCCACTTTACAGCAGAAATACACATATTTACTGCCTGGTTAAAAAAACAAACAAAAAAAAACGTTTTTTTTGTTAATCGTTTTATTTTACAAACATGACAGCTCCATGGGGGGCTGGGGGTGATTTTTTTCGTACTACGCCAGGAGAAGTTATTTGAAGAAATAACATCCTGTGTGAGATAGAGCACGGGTCCAAGAGACTTTTTTGTAGGTCTTCGTCTGTTTAGTCAGTCACATACATTTCATGGATGTAGATGAAAGCGTATCGCGGTGCTGGTCTAAAAACATGATGTAGGTGGCGCTATCGAGCTCATTTTTGTACACTCGTGCCCGTAGATGCTCATTTCCTCCTGTAGAAACAATTCATGCTGTAAATGTGATCGGACACTTTGCTGCCGCCTTGTGGCCACAAACAAACACATCCATGTAGGACAATTCTCACTTTTACGTCGTCCCAGAGCTGCTTGTCCTCAGTCAAAACCCCAGAAGTGTGCAGAGGCGTTGGAGGGACCACCATTGATTGCTGTTGTGTAAAAACTTAAACAACCATTATTACACAGGAAAGTGGCCGCATGTTCACACACTCAGGGTTGGAGCTATAAACATGCACTAATCCCAGGATGAGTCATGATTGTCCAGTTGTCATCCTCTCACTGGGGTCTGTCTTCAGTAAGTGAAGGATGAGCTTCGTGCAACGTGCATCTACAACAATGTTACAACTTATCAACATGTCTTAAATGTAAAAATATTTGAATTTCCAAAGGTGTAATATTCAAGAATAAACAGGCAGCAAAAATGCAGCGTATCACGTCCAGCACTGTTGAATTTAAGAGAAATGTCTGTATTTTCCACAGAATTTCATACATTGGGACTGGAAGCCTGACCTTCCTCGGAAACATCAGCCCACTCTGGATTTGGAAACTCGGACCGGCCCAACCTGATCCTCTGTTTCATGCCTGGAGAGATGGCCTGACCCGTGTTTGAGGAGACTGGAGGAAACCTGCACAATCTGCTAGAAAGAGAAGAGACGACTGACATCAGTTTATCATCCGTTTAGTAACACTTTTAAAATGGTAGTGGTCAACTAAAGTGCTGTACAAGTTACTCAGATAAAATAAAAGAATATAAAAATAAATACAAAGTTAAAAACATTAATAGAACATAAATGTTATAATAACAATTAAAAATAAAAATACATTGTTCAGTTGATACTAAAAGCTGAAGGAAAAGTTCGTTTTCAAGAGAGTACGAAGATTAGCAGCTCTAATATTAAACTTTAAATGAAGTAAACTTCAAACTCCTTCATTCATCCGTCTGTCAAAGTAGCATGAAAACATGATGAGGAACATTTTAAACTAATATCAGGAATGTCGGGTCAAAGTCAAGATCTGGCTTTTATTCCAGTTATAGAAACTTCTTAACTTTAAACCAACGTGTCTGTTTCACAACAAGAAAACTATCCTTTGATCTGGTGAAACAACATTTAAAAATGTTTTTAGAAACCACGATTGTCATCTTATGTCATTAACAACTTTGAGAACCAGCTGACAACATGTCAGGATGTCCGAGCGGTCGAAGGCGCCAGACTCAAGGACTGACGATTTCCTTCAGCTTCTCTGAGGATTCTGGTCTCCCAAAGGAGGTGTGGGTTCAAATCCCAGTTCTGACATTTCCAATAGACATGCAGCCAAATCATGTGTCACAAATTATTTAAAATACTGTAGTGTTATGGTATCGCCTATATCAGGGGAGTGTTTTTACACTGGATGATGCATTATTTAAGCAACACACATCAGTTTGTAAAAATAGGTGACTTTCGGTCATCCTGCTTAGACATTGTTTGTGGTGTCCCCCAGGGGTCAGTATTAGCACCTAAACTCTTTATTCTAAACATGAATGACATGTGCAAAGTCTCAAAAGTACTAAAATTTGTTCTGTTTGCTGATGATACAAATATTTTCTGTACAAGTGAGAATTTACATAAGCTTATGGAGGAAATCACCTCAGAACTGGACAAATTAAAAAAGTGGTTTGATATAAATAAACTATCTTTAAATTTGGACAAAATAAAAGTTTATGTTTTTTGGAAATCATAAGGGAAACAGTAATGTAAAAGTTGGGACAGAGGATGTACATATAGTCAGAGTCAATGAAATTAAGTTTCTGGGTGTGATGATGGACCACAAGACCTGTTGGAAACCTCACATTCAACATGTTAGGGAGTGGTGGCCTAGTGGCTACATTGGTGGGCTTGGCCGTGGAGGACTTAGGTTCAAGTCCAGGTCTTGAGCTAAAGCTAAATATATATTGAATACTAAAGCATTACATATGGTATATTGCTCAGTTATTTTGCCATATTTGAATTATTGTGTGGTTGGTTAAGACAAAGCTTTATCGAGGACTGAAATACTTCTGGATACTTGAACTTTTTTTTTTTTTATATGATCATTCTTGTCAGTGTGGACATCGTGCACACGCTGTATGTACGGTGCACACCGAAATTGGCCTCTGCTTTTAACCCATCAACTAGTTTCGCTAGTGACCAGTGGGGCTGCTAGAACCAGCACCTGCTGGTTCTAGCAGCCCCATTGCTCCACAAAGCCCCACAAAGCTAAATATTTATTGAATAATAAAGCAGTACATATTGTATATTGTTCACTTATTTTGCCATATTGGAATTATTGTGTGGTAGGTTAAGACAACACCTACAAATCCTCACACGCTCCAGAAAAAATCCATCAACTGGTTCATAAGGCAGGTCTCCAGGACCACACTGATGACTTATTTATAAACTTCTGCCTTTTAAAACTCCCAGATCTGGTAGAGCTGACGTATGAATCCATAAAACAACTACTACCAGATAATATACAGAAACTCTTTACTGATAGAGTGTGTGGTTATGATTACAGAGGAAACGTGAACTTCAGAACCAGGAGTGTTGGAACAACCATGAAGAGAATGTGCACTTCAGTCAGTGGTGTGAAGGTCTGGAAGAAACTCAGACAAGAACTGAAGCAACGTCCAAGCATGAGTTTGTTTAAGAAAAGGTTCAGACTGATGATTTTCAACAAGTACAGAAGTGAACCTAAAGCTGTAAACAGGATTGTACATTTGAGTATGACTGTATATTTGTGTGGGTGTGTATGTGGAAAAGTCCCGGTGTACTGGGATGTAATTGGATCTCCTTTGCTTCTCCTGGTCCTTCTGTGTTATGATCTGGCTCTGAAGTTGGTTTGGTTTGGGCTCCCTCAGTGGTCCACATTTAGTGCCAGTTGGTGGCGGGGCGGGGTTCCGAGGGTCATTGTGGACTTTGGAGCGTTTGCGTGGTCCGCCGCGCTGGCATGGGTGTCTGGGCCCTTGGTAGCGATGTTGGAGGTTTGGTTCGGGTGTCTCCCATCGTCTTTGACACTGCTTGAAGAATTGGAGAAGGGGTAGGAATAAACAAGTTTTACTTCTTCTAGCCCCTTTTCAGACATGTTAAACAGGATATATGTGTTGCGTGTGCATGTGTATCGGTATGTATATATAGATGGGTGTGTGCATATTGGGTATAGATTTATTTTATAGATTTGTTTATTTTGTGTGCATAAAATTATTAGAGATTCATTTATTCATATAGATTTTTTTTCAAGGGGTTCTATATGTTCAAATGTGTGTGTATACACGTGTATATATGCATACTTATTTATTTAAAGTGTTAACATTTTTATGATATACACAATGATTTTGACATGTCTGGAATTAATCAATAAAACGAAACAAAAAACAAAATGAAACAAAGTTCTCCCAAGACTCGAAGGCTTCTAAAGTTAGTTTAAATCATTTCTGGTCTAGATGTTTTGTTAGGTTTTGGTTCATTGTCCTGCTTTGTTCAGATGCAGTTTATGAACCTCAATTGTGCCTCTATGTTCTTTTTAGACCCAAGACGGTTACCCTGGCAACACAAACTAGTCCTGTTCTTTCTTGCTTTAACCGTGCTGTACATTTGCAGGAACGCCACTTCTGGGAAGCTTGGTAACTGTCTTGAATAGTTTCTATTCGTTAATAATCTTTCTCACTGTAGAACTGTAACACCTCATTGTTTGGAAATTATTTTATAACTCATTCCAGATGGATTTGCAGCAATTTCAGTTAGTTTTCAAGAGAGTACGAAGATTAGCAGCTCTAATATTAAACTTCTGTGGTGGAAATTTTATATTACACCCCCCCCCCCCCCCCCCCCCTCTTTCCCACACACCACTTCACATCCTGACTCCAGCCTGATAAATGACACCTTCCCTGTACTATTGGCGAGGTGAACAAAAGAACGTCGCCACAAGAACTGCCGGTCAGAAGACACATCTACTGTAAAATGCATATCTCTTTGTCACGAAAACAGGTATACCCAGACACGGAGCAAAAGCTCCTTTGTCATGGAATGTGTGCGCTTCGGACACGGAGCAAACCCCTTTGTTATGGAATGTGTGCACTTCGGACACGGAGCAAAGCTCCTTTGTCATGGAATGTGTGCGCTCCAGACGCGGAGCAAACACCTTCGTCATGAAATGAGCGCGCACCCGTCACCCAGCCAAACCCCCTTTGTCATGAAATGAGCGCGCCCTCACTGTAAAGCGCAAGAGCCTTTTTAATGTATATGCCTTTGTCTTGAAATTCATGCCTTCTGTATAAACGACGCCTCCCTTCATTTAGCAGCAGGATTTCTGCAGAACCTCCACCCGTTTATTTCCGGTTGATTTCAAATAAACGAGTGTACGAAGACAGTAGACTTTTTACTCTTTCTTCCACCGACTATTTTTTCCACGACACTTCCCTTCTCTGAAATTTCTTGGCATCGTATTCAGACACACCTAAAAGCTCCAGAGCGGAAATCTGCCAAAAAGTCTGCCAAAATAAATATTGTTAACACTTGCTGGCCATCAATTCATCAAGACCTAAAAACTTGTAACACCTGGTTGCAACATACTGTTCTAAATCCTAAGGAAACATTAAGGAGGTACTTGGTATTGCCCACGTGTTTTTTTTATTTTATTTTATTACTACTCGTTAACGCTTACAGATGATCTATGGTCTACCAAATGAACCACAGAATAATTTACTGACTTAAATAAACCCAAATAAACAGATAAAAAAAACAGCTGTCGTGATAAACATGCAATGCAGCAGCAACTTGAAAGTCCTTCAGTTGTCAGTTTGGGAGAACTTTATGTTCTCTGTCGACGACAGTCCAGATCACATCAACACATTGGTACATTTCTTGGGAAGTGCACATTAGATGGAGAACCTGGAGAAAACAATTTATCTATTTATTTCTCCTATTTTTGCAATTCAAACAAAAAGTAATGGATCCTATTGTCCACTTCACCATCTGATGGAGACTAATGTTCTCATGGCTCGCTCTTTCAGGACCTCAACAACTGAGCTTACAGCAGTGTAGCGACTGTCCAGTTCCTGTTCCTCCTCCCATGTGAAGGTATCTGAGGAGAGATCTGACTGGCTGTATTCTGAGGACCTCTCTTCAAGGTCAAAGTCTTCCTCAGGTGCGATTGGTGGTTCATCTTTCTCAGCTCCAACATCTTCAACTTGTGGAAACGATGCCGGTTCTTCCTGAACTGCAGAATATTCCTCAAGTGTGGTTGAGGATGGGGTCAGTGATCTGGTCAACCAAACGTGCAGCCAGGTTCTGATAATAAAAATTAATAACTGGATATGACCTTTAAGGATCACCAAATCTGGATAATCAATTCTTAAAATGGGATGCAAGAGGTGCCAAAAGGTCCTTAGTTAACTTTGTGAGACGTTTAATTAGCAGTTTTAATCAGTCTTTTCCCCCCAAACTTACTGTGTCATTGTAATTTTTCAGTTATTGGCGACATCAATGAGCATGAATCCGTGCTGTTTTACAGCACGGATTCATATACATTCATATACATTCATATACATTCATATACAGAACCCTTTGATATGTCACAATCTCTGAAATGGATATTTATTTTTTAACTCAACTCAACTTTATTTACAATGCACTTTAAAAAACAACACCAAAGTGAACAAAGTGCTGAACACAAACATGGGTTCAGAGAAAAATATTTAGGATAAAAAATAATAATAATAATTTAAATGTAAAACAAAAGTAAACATAAAGGATAAAACAAAAATGAAACAATAAGATAAAACTGTTCTTTCTAAAGCTAATCTCAAACTGATTTAAAAACCAAAGTAAAAAAGTATGTTTTAAGAGAGGATTTTTTTTTAAAGAGAACTTAAAAACGGGAAGTGAGTCCGTCTGCCTGATATGTAAAGATAGCTCCTACCATAGTTTAGAGCCGGCGACTGAGAAAGCGCGGTCGCATCTAATCTTCCTCTTAGTCTTAGAGACGACCAACAAAAGCTGATCTGCTGACCTGAGGGAGCATGAAGGAGTGAACGGCTGAAACAGGCCAGACAGGTACTTTGAACGGAGACCATGGAGACATTTAAAAACAAATAAAAGAATTTTAAAATCAATGTGTAAATGAACCGGGAGCCAATAAGATGATGCTAAAATTGGAGTCATTTGCTCTCGTTTCCTTTTACCAGTTACAAGTCAAGCAAGTGATTTCTGGCTCCAATGTAAAGTGCATCACAATAATCTAAACCTGTTGTGACAGAAGCAGGGATTAAAATGTCAAAGTTATGTTGGGAAAGAAAAGGCTTCACCTTGGCCAGTTTTCCGTAGGTGAAAAAAGCTGAAGTTGACCACAAAACTAATATGAGTATTAAACGTACAGCTGATGTCCAGTTTTACACCCAGGCTTGTTGCTGTAGATTTCACATGTTTGCGTTAAAAGCCCAAGTTGACATGCACTTTAGAGGCATCACTCCATCTTATCTTGATTAAAGTGTAAGAAATGAAGTGACATCCATGCCTTCATTTCATCAATACACTCTTGTAATTGTTAGCAGATTAAGCATTTTTATGCTTCAGAGGAATACATTTGGCTGTCAACAGCATAAAAGTGGAATGAAATTCCACATTTTCGAATAACTGATCCAAGCGGAAGCAAATATAGTGAAAAAAGAAGCGGGCCAAGAATAAAACCCTGAGGCACTCAACATGTAAGAGGGGCTCTGGAAGAGTCTACAGCTCCAAGACGGACACAAAAACTGTTAAGTAGGACCTGAATCAGCGTAATGCAACCCCCCGACTACCCACCAAGCTCTCCGGTCGAGACAGGAGGATCTGATGGTCGAGTGTATTTTCACTCCCTCATGAGACACGGGACCACGGTTCTTTATACAGATGGATTTATTGGTTCTTTTACACCCACTTCACCAACTCCACCAACTCCATCAACTCCACCAACTCCACCGTCAAACTGACAACAAATAAATACACATATTAAATTGTACAGACATCTTCACAGAAATATACATAATACAAACAAACATACCTCGCTGGCCGCATTTATAATGAGGGAGGGATGTCCATGAAAGAAACAAGAAAATATTCAAACACTTTAACACTTCTTAACTTCACTTGAACTTCTTTCTCAGTGATTTGCACGTTTTTACCGTCTCTCCTGTGTTCTCATAAAAATTACCCGTGCGCAACACATCACGCAACAAAGGTTCCGCTTTGGTTCTATTATATAACTAAATAAACAAAAATAATATAAGAACAATACAACCTAGTGTTGCAGCTAAACTCCCACCAAATCACGAATTAGTGATTTCACTTACATGACTTATCTGCAGTCTTTACATCACAAAATACGAAAATATAAGTCAACCATGTTACAATTACTCTGCTTCAAGCAGTAGAACTGTCTTTTGTACAGGTCTGTCCAAATAAACAGGTTTAGCAGTGCGTTTGCCTGTATCATCTAAGGTAGAATTGCTAAGCAACAGTTTTACCTTCCTGACTCTACCATCGGCACTTGGGTACACCTCTGTTACTTTGGCCAGTTTCCATCTATAGCGTGGAGAGTTATCTTCCTGAAGGATAACTATGTCATTGACCTTCGTGTCTCTTTTATCCTTCTGCCATGTCTGTCTTTGTTGAAGATTTAGAAGGTACTCTTTCTTCCACCTTGTCCAAAACTCATTGGCCAAGTATTGCACTTGTCGCCATTTCTTACGCAAGTACAAATCTTGAGTCACAAAGTCTCCAGGAGGTGGCGATATTATACTGGATTTCATCATAAGTATATGATTTGGAGTCAAAGGCTCAAAGCTCGGATCATTTAAGTGGTCTGTTGACAGAGGTCTGCTATTGATAATAGCCATCACTTCATACAAAAAGGTACGTAATGATGAACTGTCAAGTCTTTTGGAAGACTGATCCAAAATTGCAGTTAGAACACTTCGGATAGTTCTTATTTGCCTTTCCCACACACCACCCATATGGCTAGCTGATGGGACATTCATGATGAATTCACATCCATGTTCTTTCAACTGTTCCTCATTTAACCCTTTCATTGCATTCATAAACTCTTTGTTTGCACCGACAAAATTAGTGCCCTGATCACACCTCAACTGTCTGACCTTTCCTCTGATTGCAATGAACGCACGCAAAGCATTAATGAAAGCATCAGTAGTGAGATCATCTAACATCTCAATATGTACTGCTCTGGAAGACATACATGTAAAGAGAAGTCCGTATTTTTTCAGTTCCTTTCTGGCATCTCTTACATAAAATGGACCAAAACAGTCTATCCCGCAGTAGGTGAAAGGTGGGGATATTTCCATCCTATCCTCAGGTAAATCTGACATTTTTGGGTCTTGTGTGTTTCTTCTGTACTTTCTGCAGACGATGCATTTGTAAATATGAGAGGACACTACCCTGCTACACCCTATGATCCATATTCCGCTGGACCGCAACTCATTCTGAGTGATTCCCCTTCCTTGATGATGCACCTTCTCATGGTAATGTTTGATCAACAAGGACGAAACATGACTTGACTTTGGCAAGATGGCTGGATGCTTGATGTGAGGATGAAGACATGATCTTGTCAAACGTCCACCAACTCTGAGAACACCATGTTCATCTAAGAATGGACTAAGTTTGTAAAGCTGACTGGCTTTGTCCTTTGGTTTTATCTCCTCACACCTTTTTATGCTGTTTATTTCTCTGTTAAACGCTTCCTCTTGGGCCAATCTGAATATAAACATTTCTGCTTCTTTCCGTTCCTCAATGCTGGTAGCTTCATACACTTTAGGTTTAGCACCTTTGATTTGATTAGCAAATCTTTTGAGACAAGCAATTGCTTTTACAGCTCTTTTCCAGTCGGAAAACTTTGTCAGGCGATCTAACAATGTTCTTTGCTCTTCAGCTTTTACATTTAGCACCTGTACCTTCCGAAGCTCTGGATCACTGTCATCTACTTCTGCCATCTTATCATCTGGAACTGGAAGATTTCTTTCCCACAGAAAGTCTGGGCCCCTGAACCAGTTCGATGCAGTAAGCTGATCTGCAGTCAAGCCTCTTGACGCATGGTCAGCAGGATTATCCTCTGACTGGACAAACTGCCATTGCTCAGGTTCTGATGTTGATTTGATTCTTTGAACTCTGTTGGCAACAAATACATGAAACCGTTTGGCATCATTATTGATATATCCAAGAACAACCCTCGAGTCAGTCCAAAAATGCTCCTTGAGATTACTGATTTCAAGTTCATTCCTAAGCATGAAGCTGGTCTTTGCTGCAACCACCGCAGCAGATAATTCAAGCCGTGGCACTGTAGTTACCTTAGTTGGGGTAACACGAGCCCTTCCAATAACAAGTGAGCAATGTACCTTACCACTGTTATCAACTACTCTGAGGTACGTACAAATACCATAACCTTTTACACTAGCATCTGAGAAGTGGTGTAACTCACATTGCTGAACTTCTGTGAAGTTTTCAGGAATAAAACATCTTCTGGTCTTTATGTTCACCAGTTTTTGAAGATCGCGGAGCCATAACTCCCACTGGGATTTGAGCTCTTCTGGCATTGGCTGATCCCACCCTACTTTATCTCGACACAACTGTTGCACTATCTGTTTCCCTCGTAGGACGAAAGGTGCAACAAAGCCTAAAGGATCATAAATGGAGGCTACTGTTGACAGCACTCCTCTTCTGGTCAAAGGATGCTCTTTGATTGTCACCCTAAACTGAAAGTTATCAGAGGATACACACCACTGAACACCAAGAGCTCTCTCAACTATAGGATCTCTCAAGGCTAAATCCAAATCCTTCACACTGTCAGCACAGTCCTCTTTTGGTATTGATTTCAACACCTCCTCACTGTTGGAAATGAACTTGTACAATCTGAGCTTGCCGCCACTACACAAGTCTCTTGCTTCCCTGACAAGCTCAACTGCTGCAGCCTCAGATGCTACACTCACGAGTCCATCATCCACGTAAAAATTTCTCTGAATAAATTGAACTGTGCTGCTATTGAACTTGCCTTCACTTTCACTGGCCAAGTGTTTAAGGCCAAAGTTTGCACAGCCTGGTGACGATGCTGCGCCAAACAGATGAACTTTCATTCTGAAAACAGATGGCTGAGAATTTAGATCACTGCCCTCCCACCACAAGAATCTCAAATAGTCTCGATCTTCAGGCCTTACGTGAAACTGATGAAACATACGTTCCACATCACATATTACTGCAACTGGGCCCTTGCGGAATCTGCATAAAACTCCAACTAACGTGTTTGTGAGGTCGGGACCAGTAAGCAAATAGTCGTTCAGTGCGGTATCCTGGTATCTTGCAGAGCAATCAAAGACAACTCTTATCTTCCCAGGCTTGTGAGGGTGGTATACTCCATGATGTGGAATATACCAGGCAGGATGATTATCCAGTTCTTCGGCTGGGACCTTTTCAGCATCACCTTTAGCAACAATGTCATCCATAAAGGTCACGTAATCTGCATAATATGTTTTGTCTCTCATGAGTCTTCGCTTCAAACCCATAAGACGCTGAGCAACATATTGCATATTGTTTGGTAAATTTGGTCTGTCTTGTTTAAAAGGCAATGGCATCTCAAAATGTCCGTCTGGTTTATGCTTGATTCCATTTCTTAATTTGCTTAAGAAATCAAGATCTTCCTGGGAAAAAGCTGCTTCTTCGACTCTTTCACTGAAATCTGACTCTAGCACTTTAAGCACGTCATCAGGAGTGACCATCTCCTTGATCTGCGTCCTACACACGTAGTGTACTTCACGTTTGAGCTTCACTGTTGCTTTGGGTTCAGGTATCACTTGCTTTACAACAATGCGATGACTTACACCAATTGCATCACTACTGAGTTCAGAGGCATCACCATAACTCACTATGCTCCAACCTAAATCAGTTTTTTGTGCATAAGGTTGGCTTTCTTCTCCACACACAACTTCTCTGGGTAAAAGAGCCTGAGGGCAATTATACCCGATTAAGAGACCAATTTCACACTCCCTTTGTGGGGAGATATATTCAGCAAGGTGCTCCAAATGAGGCCATGCCTTGGCAGTTTCTGGTGTCGGGATATGTTTATGGTTAGCTGGGATAAACTCACGGGTATACACTACTGGCACTGTGATTCTTTTAGAAGAAGACAGTCCTCTGATTTGTAGACCTTGAATTCTCCCACATGGTACGATGGTTGCCCTTGATGACATTGTAGATAACTTTAGTTTCACCTTTTCTGAGTTTATATCTAACCCATCAGCTACTTCATCTAAAATAAATGAAGAATCACTTTGTGAATCTAGCAAAGCATAAGTGAGAACTTCCTTTGTCGGATCACTTTGTGTTGAAACATAGACCGGAACTATTGCTGAGGTTTGTGTGCTGCTTCCCTCATTTACAACTCTGTTAGATGTAGTCTCTTTGAAAACATCTGCTTCTTGTGGTTGCACTGTGGAAAGTGACCTTTTTTCCTTAACCTCTACAGTTTCTTTAGCTTGGTCACAAGGAAGTTGCCGTCCTTGTTTTGGGCGCTCTTCATGTAAACATGATGGGTGGTGCTTTGAACAAAAACTGCATGTCATCCGACTCTTGCAGTATTTGGAATAATGACCAGGATTTAAACAGCCAAAACAAAGTTTCTCACTTTGTATGAATTTGACACGCTCAGCAATCGGCTTTCTGATTAAGTTCCGACAGTTGTGTAATAAGTGACCTACTTTTTTACAAAAGCCACATGTATCTATCTTCCTTTCACTAACATTGGTTGTGAAGCTTTTAGTCCCGATGGTTTGACCTTTGGATGATACAAAGTTTTGCGGCTTTATTTTACTCTTATCTGACTGATCTTGATGTAGAGCAGTGTAAGATGTTATAGGATTACAAGCAATGTTTGCCTCCATCGTCAGGAAAGTTACAAAATAGCAGAACTTTGGAAATCGTCTGTGTTCCAGTTGGTACTCTGTGGCCTTTCTGTTCCACGCAGTACTCAACCAATCAGGTAGTTTTGCTGCCATTTTCTGATTCTCGATCGCATCATTGAGAACATTAAGATTCTCATTCTCAACCATCGCTGACTCACAACTGCGCAAAAAATCCACAAACTTCCTCAAATCAGAACTTTCTCTATGTGCTACCTTTGGCCAGGCATGCAACTTATCTCGGAACGCCTTTGCTATAACAAATGGTTCACCGTATCTTTCATTCAGCAAATTCCATGCCCTCTCATAAGATGCTTCTGATCCAGTCAGAAAAAAGCCCTCTAAAGCTTCTCTCGCTGCTCCTCCCAAATATTTCTGGAGAAAGAACATCTTTTCTGCTGCTGGAATATTTTTCCTCTCAATTAATGTCTGAAAGGATGACTTCCAATGACTGAACTTCAGTGAATCCCCACTGAAGATGGTTGGTTCTGGAATGGGCAACCTATTTGCAGACAACGCCTCAGCTAAGACCTTCACGAGCTCCACTGTGTCTTTCTGAGAGTCACCTTTTAAACTTGTAGCTGTGTCAGAGTACTGATTCACCGACTGTTTTCTAACTCCTTGATCCAGATGAGTTACTTCAGAACACAGAGGTACTGCTTGTGTTGGATAAAACTCATCTTCATCATACACCTTAAGCCTTGCTTTAGCTGCATGTAACTTTTTAAGTTCTTCCAAACGCTCAACCTCTCTTTTCAAGTTCTCAACAGAACGCTTTCTCTCAACATTCTCTTCTTGTTGTCTCCTTAAAAGAGCAGCTTCTTGTTTTTCCTTCATGATTTTACGTTCATACTCTTCTCTTTCTCTCTCAAGGCGACGAGTACAAGCAGCAGTTTCTTGTTCTGCTACTATTAACTTATTCTCAGCCTCAAGTTTATCCAACTCTTCTCTACAACAATCCTGCTCAGCCATAATCTGCAACACAGCCCTTGTGGCTGCATACTCTGCTGCTGCTTCTTGTCTACTGAGTGAGGATGCTACAGAGTGACTCAAAGTCCTTTTAGAGTGGTCAGAGACTGGAAGTGAAACACTAGAACTTGAGGATGCGAACACTGAACTAGCATCAGGCCAAATAATCTCCTCCCTTTCCCCTTGTGTCTGAGACTGTGCATTTTGGAATACAATCTTGGTAACCGAAACAGCCTTATCCAACTTATGACGCATGTCATGAGGTGGACTATCTGTACTTCTGTACTCATCATACACACTGTTTAGTGCTGGCAGTTCCTTTTCTACAGAACTGATGTGTTCCTGCAGAATGTCCTTAGGATCTTGTCTTATCACAGCTTTTTTAGCCAACTTAGCTAGGGCTTTCCATCGCTCGTAGATCGTGTCAAAACGTAACATGAGTCCCTCTAACCTTTCTCTTTGAAGGACTTTTCCTTTTTCTGTTAATGTACGAGCTCTTTCACTTCGACGAGGTTCTTCATGTTGCTCTGTAGCCATGTCTGCTGGTTCTGGCTTCGCGGCTTGTTCTAAATTACCTTCAGTCCTTTCCTCAGGTTGTAACATTTGATTTACAAATGGTAGTTATCCCTATTCTAACTTCAATATAACAGAATCTTCTTGCATATTTAAATCAAACATAACCCCAGAAACTACAATAACAAACTTAAAAGGAAACTTATGAATATCAGCTTATCAAATGTCTTAAACACTCTTAAACAACAGTGCTATAGTCTATGGTAATGGTTTCACATAATTTCTCATACCTTTCAGTCTTTGTCACACTTCAAAACAAACACTTATTTATCTTTCTTGTGAACATCTTCTTAAAACTAGCACAGGAGCAAAGGCGTTTGCAGTAGCTTATCTGCAGTTCCCGTCTTGATGAACTGGCGGGACGGTCTGGTGACGTCACGCTGTAGAGCAGGTCCGAGTTTGACTTTCACTCCCTCATGAGACACGGGACCACGGTTCTTTATACAGATGGATTTATTGGTTCTTTTACACCCACTTCACCAACTCCACCAACTCCATCAACTCCACCAACTCCACCGTCAAACTGACAACAAATAAATACACATATTAAATTGTACAGACATCTTCACAGAAATATACATAATACAAACAAACATACCTCGCTGGCCGCATTTATAATGAGGGAGGGATGTCCATGAAAGAAACAAGAAAATATTCAAACACTTTAACACTTCTTAACTTCACTTGAACTTCTTTCTCAGTGATTTGCACGTTTTTACCGTCTCTCCTGTGTTCTCATAAAAATTACCCGTGCGCAACACATCACGCAACAAAGGTTCCGCTTTGGTTCTATTATATAACTAAATAAACAAAAATAATATAAGAACAATACAACCTAGTGTTGCAGCTAAATGTATCAAGGGCTGCTGTTAAATCCAATAAAACCAAAACAGCACAGTGACCAGCATCTGTGAATAAAAGAATGTAATTAAAAACCCTCAACAGAGCCGATTCAGTACTGTGGCGGGTTTTAACTCCAGACTGGAAAAACCTCAAGACTGTTGTACTCTTCTAAAAAAGTTATTAACTGGTAGTAAACAATTTTCTTAAGTACCTTGGACAGCAAAGGGAGCTTAGAGATGGGCCTAAAATTTGGAAGTGTGGAGGAATCTAAGCCAGGATTCTTAATCAGTGGTGTTACTATCACATGCTTAAAACTTGAGGGGGCAATCCCATTAACTAGACTGCCATTAATCATATTTAAAAAGATGAGGTGGAATTGGATCATTAGGAGACCCAGAAGGTTCATATAACTAAGTTGCTCCTATAGCGAAGAAAGAGACAGAAAAGTTAAATTGTAACAAAGTCATTTTGAAAAATACTGTTGAACAGAAAAAAAAACATATACTTTGCAAAAAGCATTTACAAGCACATTGTGAATAGGAAGACATCTGTTGGAGGAGACACATAAACATCTGCACTGTACAACCATAGAAAATCTACAGAGAAACTACAGATATTATATTGTGTTTAAAAGGAGCAATGCCATCCATCCATCATCTATTCCCACTTAAATTGTCTCCGGGTCACGGGGGTCTGTCGGAGTATATCACAATGCATAGTAGGTGGAAGGCAGGGGTCCACCTGGACAGGTCACCAGTCCATCGCAGGCCCACATACAAGACAGACAATCATACACACTCACATTCACACCTACGGACAATTTAAAACGATTAATTAACCTACCCTGCATGTTTTTGGACTGTGGGAGGAAGTCGGAGTACCCGGAGGGAACCCACGCAAGCACGGGGAGAACATGCAAACTCCACACAGAAAGACACACCGGGCCGGGAATCGAACCAGGAACCTTCTTGCTGTGAGGTAACAGTGCTGACCACTAAGCCACTGTGCTGCCGCAATGTGTAATGTGAAGCCAAAAAATGTAATTTCATACTTTACCCTCCAATCAATAGCTGTGCAAAGGGAGTTGGTGTACCATTGTGTAAGAAACAAGAAAATACACACCTGTAATGAGCTGAGATAGGCTTCAGCAGACCCCCGTGACTCCGTAAAGGATTAAGTGGGTATAAAAAATGGATGGATGTAACAAGAAATCAAAATCGAGTTGTCTATCTTAGTTCAATTTTTCTTTCTGCAGTCACAATTCTGAAACAAGCCAAGGTAAGTTTATTTGTATAGCACAACTCAACGACAATGTGATTGAAAGTGCTTCACAGCACAGATTAAAATGTTGGCTGTGCTTTCGTGCAGTCAAATCTTATGCACCATCACATTTCAGATGCTGTGAAGGGCCAAACACAGTTTCTGTCGTAAACATTTTGTCAGCAAAACCTCAAACAAATAAACAGAACATTTAAAGAAAATATTCATAAAGGAATGCAATGTGACAGAAATATGCTTTCAGGGTAGTTTTTTATAAAACATCAAAATCATCAGATGAGTTTCAGTTTCACATGAGTAAAGTTGACAGTAGAATACACCACACCTTCCTCCTCCTTGTCAACCCGTTTTTTCTTGGGTCTATTGATGATGCAGTACAGAGGATCTTCTTGGTTCTTATGGAAATGTACACTGGCGTACTGAACATCATCCTGATCTTCTTCTTGTTTTTTGAACACTGCAGTAGACAGGTTTTCATATTCTGGGGCCTCATTTGGCTGTAAAAGTAGGTAAAACATTGAGAATATTACTTTATTAAAAGATAATTCTTATTGTCCTGTAACGGCTACAAGGTGACCACAAAAAACAGAGCTGAGACCAAGAGACAGAGTTGTGGACTTAAACATTTCTGCCGCCGTCCTCCCTGAACTCCCCACTGACTGTGTCTGCTCCCTGACCATGCTAATTAAACAAATCAACATGGAAATGATTAAAAACTGATCGGACATCGTAATATTGATTCATTCCAGCTTACAGAAACTTGGCTGCAGCATAACGATCATGTTAGTATCTATGAGTCACGGCCTCGTTTGAATTTTTGTATTCCTCTAACCACCGGCTGAGGATGAAGAGTAGCAGAATCTGTCACTCAAATTTATCAATCAGTCTTTATCAATCTTAACCTAAACTTTTCTAGATTGACCGACAATGTCACTTCCGGTACTGCCGGAGATGTCCAAATGTGCTAAAAGCGTTTTTATTAGACGTTTGAAATAAACTGGACTATTGACACATCTGGAAAAGCACCTTGTTAAGCATAAAAAGGTTTTGTCTGTGTTATTTAGTGTATTGTAGAGTACAGATGAAGTTAATACAGTTTCATGAATAAGTTAAAAATGATAACCTGAACGTTGTCTTTATTTCTGTATATATACTTGATTGTTTTGTTCTACTCTACATGGACCTTCTCATTATCCTTTTCATACCCTCAACATTGTTCTGGCACATAACAAAAAGTGAAATACTACCAATAATTTTTGACAATTGTGTCTTATTATCTGATGATTTTTATAAAAACCTGTGAATTTACTGAGTTCACTACACAGCATATCAGTCACAGAGGGTATTTCATTATAATAGGTGTATTTGAGAGACCACTGAGAATGCAATAAAACTTAAGGAAAGTTTTCATCAGTGCCATATGAAGAAGCTGTGTAGGTCGGTACACATGAGTAAGACTTATGCTTCTACATAGCGACAACACGCCCGGTCTACATTCAGGACTTCTGTTGTACTTGGAGTTCATGCTTGTTGGTTGTTGATTGGGTCTCTGTGTAATTACACCACTAAACACTAGATGGCATCGTTGGTTCTCTTCTGCAGCTCTGTAGCTGCACATCCTGAGGCTCATTTTCTTTATTTTATGTTCCTCAGACATGACGGAGAAAATAACGCATATCTTCAGATAAATGTAGATTTATATGTGTCGTGTAACACTAACGTTTACTGACATTTTAGCAAACTATCTCCACCTGGTTTCAAAATGAAGAAGATGAAGTAGCAGTGGAAAATTCATGTAAGATAATACACTGCTACAAAGCAGATCACAATCGCATTTGTTGCAATCTGTCTCATGCATATTTAAATTTATGGGGAAGTGCACATCAGGCCACGAGGGAGGTCACGGTGCAGGATCACCAACTGTGGCAGACTTGCACCGCTGGTTCAACATAGAAGCATGAATCAGCTATTTCCCTGCATCTGCTGCTGTTCCTCAGCCTGGTTCTGCTGAAGGTGTTTTCTTTTTAATAGAAAGCTCTTCTTTTCCACTGTTGCTCCGTGCACGTTCAGGGCAGGAGTTTGGGTCAAAATTGAATGCAGTCTGAACGCCTCATTAGCTGTGCTGCTGTTTATGAATTGTCATCACATAAACACAATTGAAAGAACCGGTGTGAACTGGAAAGATAGATAATATCAAATAGATTTCAAATCTATAATAGAAATTAATCAATGGACATGAGTTTGTTTGAAGTGGAATATATTGAACTGGGAAAGATAAATGCAAACGTCAAAAACCTACTCTATCAGCACCAAAAGTAAATAAATATATGAATAAATAAATAAAGGAGGGAAGTGAAAGGAGGACTACTCAAGCTGAAAGAAGCAAAAAGAGAAGACAAAGTAATAAAGTGTTGCTCATATTCGGTGTGAGACGACTAATGCGAGACCTGCTCTTCCTTACCGCTGCATCCAAGTCTGGTGTTTCTGTGGACTCTGACGTTTGTTTTGAGGACCTCTTTCTTCTGAAAAGAAGAATCAAACAAGCAAAGATTTAATCACTTTAAGTCTTTGACACCACGTTAAGCAAACAGCAGATGGAAAGATTTATTACCAGTGAACTGAAATGCTCACCTAATACATATGAAGACAGGCAGGAATATCACAGCCAGGAGAACAGCAGTGATGGATGCAGCAGCAACTGATTTCATAGAACCTGGGAATCCTTGATTAACACAAAATTCAGAGATTCGTGAGTAAATAAGTAGCTGACGTAAAATAATACATCTTTAGACGTAAATCCTCCGAAGCAAATAAGTAGCTGTTTGTTTTGCAAATTTGTAGCAAACTGCAATTCATTGTTGTTTACTTTCAATGTATAGAACATTATTCTATTGTGTTTCATGTGTGTGTACACACACACACACACACACACACAAACACACAAACACACATACACACACACACACACATTGAGAGAGAGAGAGAGAGAGAGAGAGAGAGAGAGAGAGAGAGAGAGAGAGAGATGAACTGAGGTACAACTTACGTGACACAACAACCAAACGTGAGGTGGAGTTTTGGTGTCCCCAGCTGTTCCGGGCTTCGCAGTAGTAATTCCCACCATGTTGAGGTTTGATGTCAACTATTGTGAGCATTTCTCCTGATGCTATTGGTGATGCGTCATTCTCTTTGTACCAGGTGTAATTTGCTGCTGGTTTGGCGTCACTGCTGCAGGTGAGACTCATTGAACTGCCCTCCACGATCTCCCCAGGATGACTCACAGACACAGAGGTGACCTTTGGAGCATCTGGAGAAAAACAAAAAAAAAATTAGCACTGACTTAAAAATCACACTTACTGTCAAATTTGTCTGTTGTATGTTTTGTAACAACAATAGAACATGAAATGACATTACCGAGCTTTACTTTGTAAAATGACTAAAATAACTGTCTGTAGTATTTTTCCCCTTGTTTTAACATATATATATATATATATATATATATATATATATATATATATATATATATATATATATATATATATATATATATATATATATATATATATATATATATATATATATATATATATATATATATATATATATATATATATATATATATATATATATGTAGGATAGGTGAGGAAGCAGAGGCTGGGGACTGTACGGTGGACTCTTCCATCACCCAAGCTGAAGTCACTGAGGTAGTCTGTAAACTCCTTGGTGGCAAGGCACCGGGGGTGGATGAGATTCGCCCTGAGTACCTCAAGTGTCTGGATGTTGTGGGTCTGTCTTGGTTGACACGCATCTACAACATTGCATGGAGGACGAGGACAGTACCACTGGAGTGGCAAACTGGGGTGGTGGTCCCTCTGTTTAAAAAGGGGGACCGGAGACTGTGTTCCAACTATAGGGGGATCACACTTCTCAGCCTCCCTGGGAAAGTCTACTCCAGGATACTGGAGAGGAGAATTCGGCCGATAGTCGAACCTCGGATTCAGGAGGAACAATGCGGTTTTCGTCCTGGTCGTGGAACACTGGACCAGCTCTATACCCTCTGCAGGGTGCTGGAGGGTTCATGGGAGTATGCCCAACCAGTCTACATGTGTTTTGTGGATCTGGAGAAAGCATTTGACCGTGTCCCTCGTGGTATCCTGTGGGAGGTGCTCCGTGAGTATGGGGTCCGGGGCCCTTTGCTATGGGCTGTTCGGTCTCTGTACGACCGGAGCAGGAGTTTGGTTCGCATTGCCGGCAATAAGTCAGACCTGTTTCCAGTGCATGTTGGACTCCGGCAGGGCTGCCCTCTGTCACCGATCCTGTTCATAATTTTTATGGACAGGATTTCTAGGCGTAGCCAGGCACCGGAGGGGGTCCAGTTTGGGAACCACAAGATTTCATCTCTGCTTTTTGCGGATGATGTCGTCTTGTTGGCTTCATCGAGCCAGGACCTACAGCATGCGCTGGGACGGTTTGCAACCGAGTGCGAAGCGGCTGGGATGAGAATCAGCACCTCTAAATCCGAGGCCATGGTTCTCGACCGGAAAAAGGTGGCTTGCCCTCTCCGGGTAGGTGGAGAGGTCCTGCCTCAAGTGGAGGAGTTTAAGTATCTCGGGATCTTGTTCACGAGTGACGGAAAGATGGAGCGTGAGATTGACAGACGGATTGGTGCAGCGTCTGCAGTTATGCAGTCGTTGTACCGAACTGTCGTGGTGAAGAAGGAGCTGAGTCGTAAGGCAAAGCTCTCAATTTACCGGTCAATCTACGCTCCCACCCTCACCTATGGCCATGAACTTTGGGTATTGACCGAAAGGACAAGATCACGGATACAAGCGGCCGAAATGAGTTTCCTCCGCAGGGTGGCTGGGCGCTCCCTTAGAGATAGGGTGAGAAGCTCAGTCATTCGGGAGGAGCTCGGGGTCGAGCCGCTGCTCCTTCACATTGAGAGGAGTCAACTGAGGTGGCTTGGGCATCTGTATAGGATGCCTCCTGGACGCCTCCCTAGAGACGTGTTCCAGGCATGTCCCACCGGGAGGAGACCCCGGGGAAGACCCAGGACACGCTGGAGGGACTATGTCTCTCGGCTGGCTTGGGAACGCCTCGGGATTCCCCCGGAAGAGCTGGAGGAAGTGTCTGGGGTGAGGGAGGTCTGGGCATCCCTGCTTAGACTTCTGCCCCCGCGACCCGGCCCCGGATAAGCGGAAGAAGATGGATGGATGGAGGATAGGTGGATGCTGCGACGTAAGGGGGCAGCATTTAGTCATTGCGCTCAGGATGGGTTGGACATATGGGACACCGTAGTTCGGGTGCGGCTTTACTGCGTAAGCGCCATTTGTCTTCAGTTCCCGCTTCATGTTCTGAAGGTAAGCTGCTTTGTAGAGCCCGGGCGGCGGTTATAAATTCTGTTTAGACATTAGTCTCTGTTTAGACCACTCATAGACGGTGAGCTTGCTCCATAACTGGTCACTAATTAAACGGACCGTTTATACATGTTTGAATAAGAAGTGTGAGCAGGTTGTTTGTGAAGTTCATAAGTTCTAGTGCGGCTTGGCCGTTGGCCAATTATCGGTGCGCGGCCCGCACATGTCCGCGATGCAGGCAGACTTGATTTAAGTGCATGTGCTTTTGATATCTTGCATTTATATTCTGTTTTTTTGTACTGCAATGTTAGAATAATTTTGTATTAAGAGTTAGTAGTTTTAATAATTTATTGTTTTCCTCATAATTTATACGTGTTTGTTTTATATTGATGATGGGCAATGATTGAGTTTATCTGAGTTTCCCGCTTCATGTTCTGAAGGAGTGGCACGATACCCGTTCGGAAGCTCTGCAGTCTGTTGAAGATTTGAAGTAGATGTCAGTAAATAAAACAAAGGGAGTCTGTGGTCCAATCACAACCCTGAACCCAGCATCCTGTGTCCTGTGGCTCTCTGCACGTCACCCACCACTATACGACATCACTCCAACTAAAAAATCACACAACGCAGAAGGATGGCGTCGAGTGTCCGGCAGGAGGCTTGCTGATGCTGTGGGTATATATATGTATATATGTATATATATATATATATATATATATATATATATATATATATATATATATATATATATATATATATATATATATCTATATATATATATATATATATATATATGTGTGTATATATATATATATATATAGATCATTGCGAGACTGAACATAAGGCAACCCCGGCAGCGATTACCAAGACCATGTGAAGCACCATCTGAAAGTCTCCTGGACAATGTGAATGCAGCACTGACAGCGATCCCTACCACAACAATCACCGAGACCAATGAGCTGATATACACTTCAGCAGCAGTTATCCTGGAGATGCTTGGCTATAAGAGCAACCATGGGAACCATGAGAAACATGACCCACCATGGAAACGAAGGTTAAACGATAAACCCGTTTGGGCCTTGTCCTTGATGTACTCATGGAGCTTGGCAGTTTCGTCCCGGATAGTGACTTTCACACTCACTAGTCCTTGGCCTCCTTCCTTACGGCTTGCGTACAGTCTCAGTGTGCTGGATTTGGGGTGGAACCCATCATGCATGGTGAGGAGCTTCCTTGTCTTAACATCTGTGGTCTGTATCTCTTCCTTTGGCCACCTTATTATTCCTGCAGGGTATCTGATCACTGGCAGGGCGTAGCTGTTTATTGCCCAGGACTTGTTCTTGCCATTGAGCTGGCTTCTTAGGACCTGCCTTACTCGCTGGAGGTATTTGGCTGTTGCCATTTTCCTTGTAGCCCCTTCGAGGTTACCATTTGCCTGTGGTATTCCAAGGTACTTGTAACTGTCCTCAATGTCTGCTATTGTTCCTTCTGGGACTGAGACCCCTTCTGTGTGGACTACCTTGCCTCTTTTTGTCACCATCCTCCTACATTTCTCAAGACCGAATGACATCCCAATGTTGTTGCTGTAGATCCTGGTGGTTTGGATCAGAGAGTCTATGTCCGGCTCACTCTTAGCGTACAGCTTGATGTCATCCATGTAGAGGAGGTGACTGATCGTAGCTCCATTCCTGAGGCTGTATCCATAGCCAGTCTTGTTGATTATTTGGCTTAGGGGGTTCAGACCTATGCAGAACAGCAGTGGGGACAGCGCATCTCCTTGGTATATGCCACATCTGATGGACACTTGTGCAAGTGGCTTGCCATTTGCCTCGAGAGTGGTTTTCCACAGGTTCATCGCATTTGCAATGAAGGCCCTTAGAGTGCTGTTGATGTTGTACATCTCCAAGCACTCAGTGATCCATGTGTGTGGCTTCGAGTCGTAGGCTTTCTTGTAATCAATCCAGGCAGTGCACAGGTTGGTATTTCGGGACTTGCAGTCTTGGGTGACTGTTCTATCAACCAGGAGTTGGTGTTTGGCTCCTCTGGTATCTCTGCCTATGCCCTTCTGTGCTTTGCTCATGTATTGCTCCATGTGCCTGCTTATCTTAGTCGCAATGATGCTTGACAGGAGCTTCCATGTTGTGGAGAGGCAGGTTATTGGTCGGTAGTTAGATGGGGCTGCACCCTCTGCATCAAACCATTACTTAAAAAACCCTCTCTTGACCCAGACATTTTAGCTAACTATAGACCGATTTCCAACCTTCCATTTATCTCTAAAATTCTGGAAAGGGTAGTTGCAAGCCAACTGTGTGACCATTTGTATAAAAATTATCTATTTGAAATTTTTCAGTCAGGGTTCAGAATGCATCATAGCACAGAAACAGCACTGGTTCGAGTCTCGAATTACCTTCTTATGGCCTCAGATAATGGGTTAGTGTCCATACTAGTTCTGCTGGACCTCAGCACTGCTTTTGATACTATAGATCACAGCATTTTACTGCAGAGGCTAGAGTATGTTGTTGGGATTAAAGGGACAGCTCTAGATTGGTTTAAATCATATCTGTCTGATAGATTCCAGTTTGTTCATGTTCATGAGGTTTCTTCCGTACAGACAAGGTTCTGCTATGGTGTCCCGCAGGGTTCAGTGCTAGGGCCAATCTTGTTCAGTTTATACATGCAGCCCTTGGGAAGTATTATCCAGAACCACAGCATTCATTTTCATTGTTATGCTGATGATACGCTGCTGTATCTGTCTATGAAGCCAGATGAAACAGAACCATTAGACAAACTTCAGATGTGTCTTAAGGACATCAAGGACTGGATGTCCAGAAATGGTTTGCTACTAAATTCTGATAAAACAGAGGTTGTTGTTTGTGGTCCCAAACAGCTTAGGAAGGGATTAGATGGTCTTGCGATGGCCTCCAGTAAAACTGTGCGAAACCTTGGCGTTATATTCGATCAGGATTTGTCATTTAAACAGCATATTAATCAGGTTTGTAAAACCACGTTTTTTCACCTCCGTAATATCGCAAAGATCAGGAGCATCCTCTCCCAGAGTGATGCCGAAAAACTAATTCATGCGTTCGTATCTTCTAGACTAGATTACTGTAACGTGTTGTTGGCTGGATGTCCAAGTAATTCTCTGAACAGCCTCCAGCTAATCCAAAATGCAGCAGCGCGAGTGCTGACAGGAATCAACAAGAGACCACGTCTCTCCAGTTTTAACTTCCCTCCATTGGCTCCCCGTAAAATTTAGAATCCAATTCAAAATTTTATTACTTGCATATAAAGTCTAAAATGGCCTAGCGCCACGATATTTGCAAGACCTGATAGTACTGTACATTCCTAATAGAGCTCTCCGTTCTCAGGGTGCAGGTTTACTCGTAGTTCCTAGAGTATCAAAATATAGATTTGGAGGACGGGCTTTCTGTTATCAGGCACCATCACTCTGGAACCAACTTCCAGTTTGGGTTAAGGAGACTGATACCACCTCCACCTTTAAAACTAAACTTAAAACATTTCTGTTTAATAAAGCATATAGTTAGTGTACATTTAGTACCTTAATGTGTCAGGCCCAGTAGTCAAAGCTGCAGCTACAGGACCAGATTAGAGCAGCTCATCTTAAACAGCTTCGGTGTAGATATGCTGCTATAGGCCTCTGCTGCAGGGGGGCACCAACATGATCCACTGAGTGGTGCCTTTCACCTTCTCTGTTTCTCTTTGCCTTCTCTGTCTCTGCTTCACCTCAACCCTCAGTAATTAACAGTATCCCATAAGCATAATTGTGGTCCATCGTTCTTATAGTTTTTTGTGCTTGTCTGGCCCTTCTTTTCATCTTCTGTGTATGTCCTGCGGAGCAGAGCCTCACGAGCTGCTTGCTGACCTGCAGTTCCACCTCTGACCATCCCAGTGTCTGCCTTCACCTGTCTGTATGGATGTCTGTTGGATACTTGCTGACATCCCGACCTGCAGTCCTCATTGCCTTGGATCACATCTATCCATATATCACCCATATACACAGAAGTCTAATTGGACTACTGATGATAGTTACTATTGTATCCTGTCTTGTACCTTTGACGGTGTCTCTATGTCTCTATTCTTTCTTACTTTTTGATCTACCCGGCTGGCTTTCGGCAGGAGGGTATATATATATATATATATATATATATATATATATATATATATATATATATATATATATATATATATATATACATATCTATATCCATCCATCCATCCATCCATCCATCCATCCATCCATCTTCTTCCGCTTATCTGGGGCCGGGTCGCGGGGGCAGAAGTCTAAGCAGGGATGCCCAGACCTCCCTCACCCCAGACACTTCCTCCAGCTCTTCCGGGGGAATCCCGAGGCGTTCCCAAGCCAGCCGAGAGACATAGTCCCTCCAGTGTGTCCTGGGTCTTCCCCGGGGCCTCCTCCCGGAGGGACATGCCTGGAACACGTCGCTAGGGAGGCGTCCAGGAGGCATCCTATACAGATGCCCAAGCCACCTCAGTTGACTCCTCTCAATGTGAAGGAGCAGCAGCTCGACCCCGAGCTCCTCCCGAATGACTGAGCTTCTCACCCTATCTCTAAGGGAGCGCCCAGCCACCCTGCGGAGGAAACTCATTTCGCCGCTTGTATCCGTGATCTTGTCCTTTCGGTCAATACCCAAAGTTCATGGCCATAGGTGAGGGTGGGAGCGTAGATTGACCGGTAAATTGAGAGCTTTGCCTTACGACTCAGCTCCTTCTTCACCACGACAGTTCGGTACAACGACTGCATAATTGCAGACGCTGCACCAATCCGCCTGTCAATCTCACGCTCCATCTTTCCCTCACTCGTGAACAAGATCCCGAGATACTTAAACTCCTCCACTTGAGGCAGGACATCTCCACCTACCCGGAGAGGGCAAGCTACCTTTTTCCGGTTGAGAACCATGGCCTCGGATTTAGAGGTGCTGATTCTCATCCCAGCCACTTCGCACTTGGTTGCAAACCGTCCCAGCGCATGCTGTAGGTCCTGGCTCGATGAAGCCAACAAGACAACATCATCCGCAAAAAGCAGAGATGAAATCTTGTGGTTCCCAAACTGGACCCCCTTCGGTCCCTGGTTACGCCTAGAAATCCTGTCCATAAAAATTATGATCAGGATCGGTGACAGAGGGCACCCCTGCCGGAGTCCAACATGCACGGGAAACAGGTCTGACTTATTGCCGGCAATGCGAACCAAACTCCTGCTCCGGTCGTACAGAGACCGAACAGCCCATAGCAAAGGGCCCCGGACCCAATACTCACGGAACATACTCATCTCCCACAGGATACCACGAGGGACATGGTCAAATGCTTTCTCCAGATCCACAAAACACATGTAGACTGGTTAGGCATACTCCCATGAACCCTCCAGCACCCTGCGGAGAGTATAGAGCTGGTCCAGTGTTCCACGACCAGGACGAAAACCGCATTGTTCCTTCTGAATCCGAGGTTCGACTATCCGCCGAATTCTCCTCTCCAGTATCCTGGAGTAGACTTTCCCAGGGAGGCTGAGAAGTGTGATCCCCCTATAGTTGGAACACAGTCTCCGGTCCCCCTTTTTAAACAGAGGGACCACCACCCCAGTTTGCCACTCCAGTGGTACTGTCCTCGTCCTCCATTCAACTTTGTAGATGCGTGTCAACCTAGACAGCCCCGCAACATCCAGACACTTGAGGTACTCAGGGCGAATCTCATCCACCCCCGGTGCCTTGCCACCAAGGAGTTTACGGACTACCTCAGTGACTTCAGCTTGGGTGATGGAAGAGTCCACCGTACAGTCCCCAGCCTCTGCTTCATCAGCGGAAGGCATGTCGGTGGGATTGAGGAGATCCTCAAAGTATTCCTTCCACCGTCTGACAATATCCCCAGTTGCAGTCAGCAGCCCTCCACCCACACCATAAATGGTGTTGGCAGGGTACTGCTTCTCCCTTCTGAGGCACCGGACGGTTTGCCAGAATCTCTTCGGTGCCGACCGATAGTCCTCCTCCATGGCCTCACCAAACTTCTCCCAGACTCGAGTTTTTGCTTCCCGGACTGCCCGAGCTGCGGCCTGCTTGGCCTGTCGGTACCTGTCGGCTGTGTCACGAGTCCGACGGGCCAACAAGGCCTTCAACCTGACGGCATCCTTTACTTCCGGTGTCCACCACCGGGTTCGGGGATTACCGCCACGACAGGCACCTGAGACCCTCCGACCACAACTTTGAGCTGCCGCGGTAACAATGGAGGCAGAGAACACGGTCCACTCTGACTCAATGTCCCCAGCCTCCCTCGGAATCCGGAAAAAGGTCACCCGGAGGTGTGAGTTGAATACCTCCCTGACCGAGGGCTCGGCCAGACGTTCCCAACAGACCCTCACAATACGTTTGGGCCTGCCCGGTCTGTCCCGCTTCCTCTTCTGCCACCGCATCCAACTCACCACCAGGTGGTGATCAGTTGACAGCTCAGCCCCTCTCTTCACCCGAGTTTCCAAGACATGCGGGCGGAGGTCAGATGAAACGACAACAAAGTCGATCATTATCAAGCACTATCAAGTACCCCTTCCACAGACTCCAAAAAGGGCAGGTACTCTATACTGCTGTTCGGCCCGTAGACACAAACAACAGTAAGGAACCTTTCCCCGACCCGAAGGCGCAAGGAAGCAACCCTCTCGTTCACCGGGGTAAACTCCAACACATTGCGGCTGAGCTGGGGGGCTATAAGCAGGCCCACACCAGCCCGTCGCCGCTCACTGTGGGCAACTCCAGAATAGTGGAGTGTCCAGCCGCTCTGAAGGAGCTGGGTTCCAGAGCCCAGGCTGTGCGTAGAGGTGAGCCCAACTATCTCTAGTCGGTATCTCTCAACCTCCTGCACAAGCTCCGGCTCCTTCCCCCCCAGCGAGGTGACATTCCATGTCCCCATTGCTAGGGTTTTGGTCCAGGAATTGAGCCGCCGAGGCACCCCGCCGTGACCGCTACCCAAACCACATTGCACCGACCCCTCATGCTTCTTCCTGCGGGTGGTGAGCCTACGGGAAGGCGGGCCCACGTCGCCATTTCGGGCTGAGCCCGGCCGAGTCCCATGGGCAAAGACCCGGCCACCAGGCGCTTGTCTTCGAGCTCCAACCCCAGGCCTGGCTCCAGGGTGGGGCCCCGGTGACGCCAATCCGGGCGAGGTAACGATCCTTGTTGGTATGTTCTGCATGAGGGATCTGTGAACCGCTCTTAGTCTGGCCCGTCACAGAGGACCTGTTTGCCATGGGAGACCCTTCCAGAGGCATATATATATATATATATATATATATATATATAGAGTATATATATATGAGTAGGTGGCTGACCATTGCTCCACTTCAGAACCGGTATGGGATTGACCCTGGTTGCAAGATCTCATCTTGATTTCGCTCTAGATCGAGACTTCCTGAAATGAGGACAAGCCTTGGTACTAGGGCTCACTGCCAACAATGCTGCAACTTGTTTTTGCACAACACCAGCTTGACGTTGCCCTCTGGCATGGGCCTTATCCAGATCACTCAAACGTGGCATGCAATTCTTTGAAACAGACCCCTGTTGTCCACTGTAGCAGGGTCCACGCTCACAGGTACCTGACTGACTCCTGATCCAAAACAAGGGTCAACAGCTACTGCAAAATACGCTGTTTAGCATTGGCAGAGAAGATTTGTCAAATGTTTCATGGGCACAACCCACATACTCAGCTCTGTTGCTCATCCCACCAATGCATGTTTCTTACAAATGTGTTACTATTTAAAAGGTTACTTCACCCGTTGTTCAGTAAATTATTTACAATTACTGTTGTCAGTTTCACTTTTATTTCTTTGGCCATTGTGGGCTTTTCTTCTTTTATGGAAGGGTACCAACACATTTGTCCACATATGTACAGGAACATGAGGGAAGGAGACTGAGGTTGTGGAGACTTAAGTTTGTCTTTTATTGTATCATGGACATGCGGTAATTTTGCAAATCATTTTCCTACAGTTGCAATTACATTTGTGATAAACTACTTGTTGCTGTCTGTCATAGACCCTCATCAAGCAGCATCTAAACTCGGGTCTCCACTCTTCATTGTCAGGTCTCTGCAGCTACCATGTGACCACCACCACAGTGTCGCTCTATTATTCTTAGGATCAAAGATAAATGCTGTGTTCACACTGCAGGTCTCAGTGTTCAGTGATTAGTATTGTAAATGTGTCTGAACTCAGACTTCAGTGTGAACAGGCTTCTGTTTTGAAGTGACCCTCATGCGCAGTAAGATGAAGGAGCATCCATGCAGTTCGTGAGGTGTATGGAAGTAAGACTATGAGTTATTTCTTTAAGGTTTTGTGTGGTTGAAGCCGATAAATTCATAATCTAATTATAATGAAAAGGACACCAAGGAAAATGTGACTTTTTTCTTCTTTTTTTTTTTGACATTGACCATATGTGAAGCAGTGGTTTCAATATCTATACAGAGATACGTGAGGATGAGTGCGATTTCATCCAAAACGATTCTCCTGACAAACACCAATACCAAAACAAAAAACTTAGATTGGGGCAACTAACTAGTGATGTGTTAAAGTGTGATGAGTCCTGAATTAGTAAAGTATGTAAATAGTATTATCATCATTAAAATAAAAAACAAATGATCGGATATGGGTCGCTTTTGCCTGCGGTGTGGAAATAACCAAAGTGTCAAAAGTTTTAAAATTCCTGAACCGCCAGCTGGCAGAAGCAGCTCAGAACGAGCAGACCTGAGCTACAAGAGCAGCTGGCTTCTCCCATTGGCAGTTCTGTGATCTCACAACTTCTTTGTGTTCAGCTGGTGAATTTATGCCTGCGCGTGTTGAATTTACACACGCCGGACAGTTTGTGTTCATGCAATCAACATCTGTGCATGTGAATGTGATTACCAGAGCTCAAATTTTGTATTTGTGTTGGAATGTTGAAACGTCCTTCCATACTGCGGTGACATACTGCAGAAATAAAATATGAAATTATCTTTGACAACCCAGGGTCGATTGAAAACATGACCTCCCATCATCTTTAGCTCCTTAAACAACCACCATCTGTCCCTGGCCCACTCAGACCTGATACAACATATACATTCATGTCTGCTGCAGCAGTGTTAGAGGAAGATTCATGTTTGACTGATGACTTAAACATTGTGTGTTTCTTGTATTTAAACTTACACTGGATGTCTATTTGCACATACGAGGAGTTTCTTCGTCCATACTTATTCTCAAATTGGCAGTAGTAGATCCCATTGTCCTTCAAACTGATGGAAGAAAAATATATGTCTTTTGAGCTATGAAGAAGTGCTGAGTTTGATTTGTACCAGGTGTGACTGGCTGCTGGGTTTGCATCGCCGCTGCAGGTCAGAGTCACTGGCGTTCCCTCCACTATCTCACCAGACGGATTCACTAACGCAAGCTGAGGCTTTGGAGGATCTGTTAGGAAAAAGCAGGAAACTTCTGACAGTTAACAGACGATAACATCGATAAAACCAGAACTCTGATATTTTTCTCATTAACATAGTTTACATGGAAGTCATTAGGACTGACAGTATAAACTTTAATCGTTAAACTGTTAAGTTTAAATATTTGTTTCTGATCGATGAAAACACTGTGAGGTTTGTACAGTTTGAAACAAATACAACTAAAGTCAGTGTGGAACCATCAGTAAAATGATCTATATGTTAATTAAACACACACACTTGGTAAATGTAACTTTTTGTTACTCACATTTCACATCCACACGTGTGTCAGCAGACCTCCTCCTTCCCAGCTCGTTCTCGGCTTCACAGTAATACAGTCCAGAGTCTGAGGGCTGGATGGAGCTGAAGGTGAGACGCGTGTGATTACCAACAGGTTGGTGTGGATTTCTCCTCTCGTACCAGGTGTGACTGGCTGCTGGGTTTGCATCGCCGCTGCAGGTCAGAGTCACTGGCGTTCCCTCCACTATCTCACCAGACGGATTCACTGACACCGAGACTGAAGCTGGAGCATCTGGAGAAGACGTGGACGAACAACATATAACTTTATTTTTCCATTTATTTATTTATTTATTTATTTATTTATTTATTTATTTATTTATTTATTTATTTATTTATTTATTTATTTATTTATTTATTTATTTATTTATTTATTTATTGATTGATTTATTTAATTATTTATTTATTTAGCTTGAATATATAACTGAAATACATCTGATAATGACCACAGGTGGTAGTTTAACTATGTTTTAAGAATTCATATTTCTGAGTCTCTGTTGAAATTTAAAACACTTCACTACGGTTACATGTGAACAAATATGTTTTATTTTAGTGTTTTATCTCACTTCAGAGTAAACTCACACACTGCAGGAGAACGATGATGTTCATAGTCTCTCAGAGCACAGGAGATTTTATCTGCTCCATAAACCTGATCTTCATAAGAATATTCCTGAGAATATCCATAGTAAGATGTCTCCTGGTCGATGTTCGGTCCATTCTTGAACCAGGCGTAGTAAGGCCAACCAGGTGGACTGCAGCTGCTGTGACACTTCAACTGTGCACGGATGTAATTCTGGGAAACTGAGATTCTGGTCACCTGCACCTGGAGAGCTGGAAAGTGATGAAAACATCCAATATTAGTCTTGAAAGTCTTGAAAAGCCCATACTCAGTCACAATAATTACACTGATGATGATTATTTAAAAATATTACCACATTGATGTTAGTCTACCTGTGACAGACAGAGTGACTCCCGGTTCACCGGTGTAACTTCCTGGTGGTTGGTTTGTCATGAACCTGAACTTGTAGGTGGCTGAGTCGCTCTCTCTCAGATCTGAGATTGTCAGAGTGCAGAACCGCTGATGATGACATCTGTGCTGCACACGACCTGAATAGTCTTTATCTTTGGTCAGATCCAGTTCAGGACTTGTAATAAACCAAAATGACCTCTCAACTTTGATGTTCCTGTCTGGGTGTTGGTATCTGCATTGTATTTTCACCGTGGATCCTTTCGGAGCACAGATCCGAGTAGCGTAGTAGGTCACCTCCCAGCCATCCTGACTCTGAACCACTGAAACACAGAGCACATCAGAAACATATTTACATTTACAGCTGGAAGACTTTTCAGTTTTGCTCAACATGGCTAATTTAAGACAACCCTACTTTCTATTTTTTGAATTTATTCTGACTCTTTTAAGATGAGCTTTTTCATAATGTCACAAAATCACAAAGTGCTTCACATGCCACACGTAAAAAAATATAAGACACAGGCATAAAACAGAGGAAGCATAAAACAAGCATAAAACATGAAAGAACATACACAACAGACGACCAGCACAAGTCTAATTGAAAGTCTGTTTAACTAAGAAGGTCTTACGCTGCTTATTAAAATAATTAGGTTGTTGTCAAGTTCTTGGATCCATTTTCTCTTCCTGTTGAATCGTGTACGGGGTCGCCGGATCCTGATGGAACCACGTGTACAGATCATCTTAATGACCATGTTATTCTCTGGATTTGTGTTTGTTTGAAGAGTTTAAAGCTTAAAGATGTAACAAGCCATACATTTATGTTGTTGTTCTATTTCTCAATTTTAAAAGAAACTACAATTTTCTATTGTTATGTTGACTTTTTATCTTCACTGCAAATAAAAATAATTACACAATATTAAAGACCTCCATACACGTTGTTATATTTTTTGTTTCTAAATGTAAGTATGTATTAGGGCTGAAAAGATTAAATTAGGAATTTGAATCATTTCATTATTTGATTTTATTTTTGTTTCCATTTCACTTGCTGTTTCTAAATAAATGTATTTGTCAGCGTTTGTGTTCTTCTGAAACGTCATCAGTCACAGTCAAAGTTCCTTCCAAATCAAAGTCTGCATGTAGATACTGGACTGGAAATATCTGATATATAATATTTCATAAATGTTTTTTTAAGTTTTCTGTTGAATATCTGGTTTTAGATGTCATTTCAGTGGCATCATCAGAAGTGACCAGTGTTTAGTCGAAGGCTGGGTTTGTAGAAACTGCTCATTGCTTCACGAAGCCTCACTGCTTAGTGAAGACGTGAACGTGGCCACTGGCACATACACCTATAGGCCAGTGACACCAGCTGACATTTGAGTTGGTCATAACAGTGTAACTGGCCCATTTCCTGTGTACTGTAAGCAATTTGTAATGAATCTCGGTGTAATTTTGGACTCTGGTTTTAAATTTGATGATCATAGTTGCTCAGTGATTAAAGCCAGCTGTTTTCATTTATGACTTTAAAGCGAGGTAAAATCCTGCCTTCCCTCAAAAGACCTGCAGAGCGATATTCATGCTTTTGTTTCCTGTCGACTGGATTATTGCAACTCTCTCTGCTTTTGGGAGGATCAGTTGCTGCTCCTTCGTTGATAAACTGTCCAGAATATAGCGGCTCGCCTTCTGACAGGGAAGAGACGACGTGAGCACATCACCAACTTATTTATCTGAGCCTTCAAACTTTCATGATCCTGTCAGAGGTCTGAGATCAACCAATCAGCTGCTCTTGACACTTCCCAGATCCAAACTGAAAACTGAAAAGCAGAGGCTATAAAGACTTTTCTGTTGCTGCTTCCAAGTTGTGGAACAGTCTACCTGTTAGTGTTAGCTCTGCCCAGACCACCGAGCATTTTCAGTTGTTTAAAACACATCTTTTGGTTTTTCATTGTCAGTGCTAGTTACGTCCTGTGTATAGCTGAGTTAAGCTCCGAGAAACCTCGTTTAGTTTTATGACTGAAATAAAATAAAAAACTTGAATAAGCACTTAGTAAAGGCCTTGGCACAACTTGACTAAATGCACGCGTGCAGCAATAACCGTCTCCGGGGTCTTCAGGTGGGAACCTCCCACCACCAGTGTTTCGTTTTTAGTCTAACGACGCCTCCTAAACAGTGATCTCTAGCGTCCCAGAGTCTCTCTCCTAATGCCAGCTCTCGCTGCTCCCCACCAACACAACAGCCTCCGTTACCTAACAAAGTCAAACCAGCGCTGCCACCAGCACCAGCAGTGAAGAGGAGGCCCCAGCTGAGATCATTTCTCATTGACTCATCTGACATTTCTTTCACTGTCTTCCTCAAGCTCTACCCACGTATTCCCAGTTCCTCCAGTAATGTGAGCAGGGATCCAGCTATGAAACCCCTACATCCCAGTTGTACTGGGCGAACCCGAACTTTGCATCCTTGCTACTCAGCCTCTGCCCCTAAATCTGTATCTGAGCTTTTTCCTTTCATATGCCTCCTCTGCTGAGTCTTCCCAGGGAACTGTCAGCTCAATAAAGTAAACTATTGTTGTGGAAATTATTTCTGTTAAATTAATACGGTACAGGAGAGCTCCATTTAATATAGTTTATTAAGCTGTACAGCTGAGAATCACACAGTTGAACAGTCAGCAGAGTGAGTCTGCCTTGATTAATTACACACAGACCTACACACTTGCATGTCCTTGTACACAAACAGGGATTGTTCTCTCCCTGCAGAATAGTTCCTCCTTACTTCTCATCTCCAGCACCTGCCGGAGACTTATGATTACTTCTGTTAGAAACATCCTTCAAACAGGTTGCCACCAGTATGCAAGTGAGAAACCAGACAGAGTGAAAAGTACTGAATACACAATGAACAACTAACAGAGAATAATATAAGACAACTCAAGAAAGCTATATAGTTATATTTTCCTTACACTTTTCACCAACTACCTGACCATAAGTCTATGCCAGGCCATAAACCAGTATTAACCATTTCCTGATGAACAACTATCTTTACACCTAAATCTTCCCGCATTTCCCATCCCAGCTTCCAAACAACCAAACTGTCGCTAAGCTCTTAACTAGTTTCAAGTTCAGTATTTCAGATGGAAACCAGAAACAGTTATTAGTTGTTCTTCCTCTGAATTTATAATGAAAGAGGAGTGAATGTCTGGTGTTGGAGGATAAACACAATAAATGTAATTCTATAAAAGAATAATAAAAAAGGCTTTTCAAGTTCTCAAGCACTGCAACTGCTTTGAGAGATAAATGTAGACATGCAGTACCTGATACAGAGAGAAGGAAGACGACAAATCCACCTGCTGCTGCAGTTAAACTCATAACGGCTCCTCTCCTGTCTGTCGAGTCACATCAGCGGTTCTACTCACACTGAAGATCAGACACGAAGATATCATCATGAAAAAGAGAAGTTTTTGAGGTTAACTTCTTCAGGGGATGGACAAACATATGACCCTGTGTACAATCAAGCGGTTAATAATAGTCTTCCTTCCTCTTTTGCACCATTGATATGCATGAAGAGCAGCATGACCTCCTCTACCACTGAGCCCAGCAGAGACCTCAGTGCTGCTTTTGATGCAGCAGATCACACCATTGTACTGCACAGGATAAACTATGTTGGTGGGTGTTATTGATGTTAGTTTCAGTAAGGATTTGTCATTTAAACAGCATATTAATCAGGTTTGTAAGACTGTGTTTTTCCATCTTCATAATATCACAAAGATCAGGAGCATCCTCTCCCAGAGTGATGCTGAAAAACTAATTCATGCGTTCGTATCTTCTAGACTAGATTACTGTAACGTGTTGTTGGCTGGATGTCCAAGTAATTCTCTGAAGATCCTCCAGATGATCCAAAATGCAGCAGCGCGAGTGCTGACAGGAATCAACAGGAGACCACGTCTCTCCAGTTTTCACTTTCCTCCATTGGCTCCCCGTTAAATTTAGAATCCAGTTCAATGTTTTATTACTTGCGTATAAAGTCCAATATGGCATATATACTGATAAATATTTACATGAAAGTCTTAGTTCTGCTGCTGGTGGATAGTTATACTAATATATCTTGAAAAAGTTCACCACGTTCACCTCTTCTCTGCAGCACCAAAGAAAGTTAGTTGACATCATATATAAAGGACTTTACTTTTTACAAGTGAGTGACTTAGTGGCTGAACGTGAACTGATCTTTCGGGGTGAACGGATCAGGATGAACTGAGGGTTTTCAGAGGATCATTTTAGCCGTCTGTAATTCTCATCACAGATGTGCAGATGAACATTTATGTAGAACTTTCTCCAAATGATTAACATGCTTTTTATTTGTGTCGGCGTCAAGGAAGTAAACAACTGCAGTCATCTGTTCACCGTGCTGTTCAGTTCATGCACCTCCTCTGTGACGGTTACACTCTGCTCCTCCGTCACCATCTCCTCCATCAGCTTCCTCTGCACCATCACCTCCTCCAGCCACTGGCCTCCTGCGTCTCCTGTTCAACAGAGGCTTGTTAGATACGTCCAAGTCTTTGGTCTTTACCTGCTCAGAGTCTATGTGCACGGTGGCCGAGGCGCTGCTCATTTCCTCCTGTAGAAATAATTCATGCTGTAAATGTGATCGGACACTTTGCTGCCGCCTTGTGGCCACAAACAAACACATCCATGTAGGACAATTCTCACTTTTACGTCGTCCCAGAGCTGCTTGTCCTCAGTCAAAACCCCAGAAGTGTGCAGAGGCGTTGCAGGGACCACCATTGATTGCTGTTGTGTAAAAACTTAAACAACCATTATTACACAGGAAAGTGGCCGCATGTTCACACACTCAGGGTTGGAGCTATAAACATGCACTAATCCCAGGATGAGTCATGATTGTCCAGTTGTCATCCTCTCACTGGGGTCTGTCTTCAGTAAGTGAAGGATGAGCTTCATGCAACGTGCATCTACAACAATGTTACAACTTATCAACATGTCTTAAATGTAAAAATATTTGAATTTCCAAAGGTGTAATATTCAAGAATAAACAGGCAGCAAAAATGCAGCATATCACATCCAGCACTGTTGAATTTAAGAGAAATGTCTGTTTTTTTCCACAGTATTTCATACATTGGGACTGGAAGCCTGACCTTCCTCGGAAACATCAGCCCACTCTGGATTTGGAAACTCGGACCGGCCCAACCTGATCCTCTGTTTCATGCCTGGAGAGATGGCCTGACCCGTGTTTGAGGAGACTGGAGGAAACCCGCACAATCTGCTAGAAAGAGAAGAGACGACTGACATCAGTTTATCATCCTTTTAGTAAGTTGTATGAGTCCCGGGTACACATGAAACTCACAAAATGTACACGATTCCCCCCAGAGACCACATGTCACATGACTTGTCATATTTCTCTGGTCCAAGCACTTCTGCTGCTGGATGACAAACAGACCAACATTTACAATTCATGTACTTATGTGTGCAAAACATGTATGTCCCACTACAAATTAAAACCAAATATCATACACATTATCTTCTTACTTAAACACAATCAGTTGTAAAAACAAAGCAGAAAAATGTCCCTGTTCAAGAGAAACTGCTGCAACACTCCAGCAAAGTTAACACACAACAGCTTTGACATACAAGGTTTGTAAAACACTGAAATCAGGGTTTGGGGGGGCTGCAGCTGGATGTAGTTTGGAGAATAAAGTCATCAGTGCTGCTTTGCACCAACGTTGTTTTTTTATGCATTACATCATCGCCTGTTTAAAGTATTTGAAGACTTTGGGTTTATTTTTTGGATTATCTTTTACTTTATAACAATAATGATGTCATTGACTGATGTCACAATTTGCTAAATATATTAAAACTTTGTTGATATTGTTTCTAATGTTACAAAACCCTTGAATATGATGACGTCATTGATAGGTGTCATCGTCTGCTGCACCGAATAAACTTTGATGACGTGGCATGTTTAGTTTATATCCTCTGCCGGAAGGCTATCTCCCATTCAGGATGACACAGATCTCGTGGAGTCTATCTCAGTTCTCTTCAGGCAGTGTAACACCCTGGACGGGTCTCCAGTCCATTACAGGGTCACAGATAGACAAACAACCACAATCGCTCCTATGGGCCGTCATCAGTCAACCCTAACACACATGGGTTTGGATTGTGAGAGAAAGCCATCGTACCCAGAGGAAACAGATGCAAACTCCACACAGAAAGACCCCAGGTGGGATTCAAACCAGGAGCTTCTTGCTGTGAGGAAACAGAGCCAACCACCACTGTCACCCTTCACATGTCTGCTTTGTATCTCCTGGCTGTGGACGCCAGCGTCACCGGCAGATGGCCTCCATAGTTTATATTCAGTTTTGTTTTTTATTTTTTATTTGAGAAAGTGGATGTGATGAGATGATGTTGAAAAATATGTGACTTAGATGATTTTAATGACTGGTGTCTTAAAATCTTGTCTTACCTTCATGTCGTCACTAAAACAATATTAGTGATATATTGATACAATAAAATAAAATTATAGGAAATACTGAACCATATAAAGATGTGCAAAGGTTAGTAACTCCTCTTTTAATCTTTTAAACCAAATTATTTAAAAAATGAAGTGGGTAATATTAATTACTCACACAATTCAGTATCTTTAAGATGCGCCTTTGGCAGCAGTGACATGAAGTAATCTTCTTCTTTATGTCAGTCATGAGGCCACACTGCTTCTGTCCCCTCGTTATTTTCCTGTTTTTGTGACTTCACTTCCTCCTGCCCTTGTCTCCCCCTTTCTGTCGTGTGTGTATGCATGTGTGCGTGCATGTGTGTGTGCATGTGAATGTGCTTACATCCAGTTGCAGCCCCCCCAAACCCTGATTTCAGTGTTTTACAAACCTTGTATGTCAAAGCTGTTGTGTGTTAACTTGGCTGGAGTGTTGCAGCAGTTTCTCTTGAACAGGGACATTTTTCTGCTTTGTTTTTACAACTGATTGTTTTTAAGTAAGAAGATAATGTGTATGATATTTGGTTTTAATTTGTAGTGGAACATACATGTTTTGCACACATAAGTACATGAATTGTAAATGTTGGTCTGTTTGTCATCCAGCAGCAGAAGTGCTTTGACCAGAGAAATATGACAAGTCATGTGACATGTGAGTTTCATGTGTACCCGGGACTCATACAACTTACTAAAAGGATGATAAACTGATGTCAGTCGTCTCTTCTCTTTCTAGCAGATTGTGCGGGTTTCCTCCAGTCTCCTCAAACACGGGTCCGGCCGTCTCTCCAGGCATGAAACAGAGGATCAGGTTGGGCCGGTCCGAGTTTCCAAATCCAGAGTGGGCTGATGTTTCCGAGGAAGGTCAGGCTTCCAGTCCCAATGTATGAAATACTGTGGAAAAAACAGACATTTCTCTTAAATTCAGCAGTGCTGGATGTGATACGCTGCATTTTTGCTGCCTGTTTATTCTTGAATATTACACCTTTGGAAATTCAAATATTTTTACATTTAAGACATGTTGATAAGTTGTGACATTGTTGTAGATCATGACCCAGCGCACGCACACACACACACACACACACACACACACACACACACACACACACACACACACACACACACACACAGGTTTATGATTGGGTGGATTCCCAATACATGTTTTCACCAAAACAAGAGGAAAAATCTGAATTTTGATAAAGGGTACTGCTGCAGGGGGGCGGCGTTTCCACTGAACAGTGTTGTTCTTTTTATGAGCACAACTCTCCATAACTCTCCGCAACTCTCCGTAACTCTCCGCAACTCTCCGTAACTCTCCGCAACTCTCCGCAACTCTCCGTAACTCTCCGCAACTCTCCGTAACTCTCCGTAACTCTCCGTAACTCTCCGTAACTCTCCGCAACTCTCCGCAACTCTCCGTAACTCTCCGCAACTCTCCGCAACTCTCCGCAACTCTCCGTAACTCTCCGTAACTCTCCGTAACTCTCCGTAACTCTCCATAACTCTCCGTAACTCGCCCTGCAAGACTTCTCTTCAAAACAATGAAAAAGAATATCTCAACTTTGAAGAAGATGAACATCAACAACTTGGGATATATTTTATTAACTGCTGCTACAGCTGTTGTGAAAATAGCCAACAGAATAAGACTGCAGCAGATGATTCTGAGGTAAAGTCCTAATGATTGAGTAGTGTTACAGCACAACTACATTGTGCCTTAAATTCCACCTTGAGAAAGCGTAAAAAGGTTTTTGGGGTATTTGGCAGGTTTTTTTTTTCAGATTATACGTGTTCCCATTTCATTTTTTTTTTTTTTGTGCAATATTTAGGTTTTTTGCAAGTCTGGGGATAATAGAAATGCGACTATTGTTTGGCAGACACGTCATGACTTTGCCACCAAATAGCAACAAGGCAACACTGTTGTCTTATTAAGAAACACCTCAAAAACTGTAATTAATGACATTCGAATGCAACAGTTTTTTTAAATGGGCTGGGACAACTGTACAAAGAGAAAGCACCCAGATGTGTTGTCCTCAGCTGTAGAAGCAGCAAGGGGTACTTGGTATTGCCCATGTTTTTTTTTGTTTTTGTTTTTTAGTTCGTTTCAATTTGTTTAATATTCAGCTCTGCTCATAAAAACATGTTTTATGGGGTGCAGTCAACCTCTTAACTGTAGCCCTGTGGGGGTCGGCCTCTGTTGATGTTGGTCTTGTAGGTTTGTGCTGGCCTCTTCAGAAATACACCAGAAGGAACAATGTGCTCGTCTCTTGAGTAACAGTCAACAGTTTAAACTTAACATGTCCTTGAACACTCCTGAACTTCAGAGCAGCTAAAACACCTTAAAATTGTTTAAAACCAGTATTTATCACCAATATTCAGTAAAGATGTTTCTATAATGTACTAATACTGTATCTGTGACAAATGTTAACGAAAGTTGTAAGTAAAGCAAGTCTACCACGAACATATAGTTTAAAAAACAAAACATCAAAAAATAAAACAGCGATTCAATGAACTGTAAAACCCTCCATCTACGCCGTGAACCCCTCTAGCTCCACTGACCGTGCTTCGCCGCTCAGAAAAGTGAGGCCTGAAGTAAACCTGACTGTGTAAGATTGTAGGTTAAACAAAAAATCCAAAATAAAACTATAAACAGCAAAAGAATAAGAAGAAATAAGTGTAGTCATGTCACAAAAATGATGACTATGCATCCACCAAGTTAGTGTTGTAATACCAGTTTCTGCCCTGTGGGGCAGCAGCGGGCAACATACCAGCCTCAGTCCAACATGATAACGCAAAGAAGTCACACGGTTTTTGGGCGTACTTGACCTTGTTGCCAGTCATGTAGGTACCGCCCCCAAAATACCATTTTAGGATAAACAGATTGAAACACTTGAATTGAATGTGCAGCTGCTGTAGATTTCTCAACTCGGTCCTGTTACAGCTCAGTCTCATGACACTAGTGGGGTTTGTGTGGGTGGTGGGAGACTAGATGTCTGTTGAAGTTGTGTTGTGGACGGTCCGCTGTAAAGCAGCTCAGTCATGATGAACCACTCTTCTGTTATGCAGCAGGAACGTTGCTGAAAGTTCGTTTATGGAAATTGCCAGGAGAAACAGATGAACCCAGACTTACGACAGCCAAGAATAAAACTTGGATAAACTATGTTTGGAAAGCAGCGATGCTCACCACTACACCACCACCGCAACAAGGAGCTGCTGACGTAGCTGTTTCTTAAGGAAATAAACTGAATGTTGGCTGATGTTTCCTCTATTGACATGTTTGGAATGGTGGTTCTTTAGGGTTCAAAAGCTCTGAGCACCAACATGGTGCCTCCAAAGCAAAGTTGTCTGTGTGACGTAGCTGTGTGAAGGTGAACGTGTGAATCAACCGTTTGATGTCAGTGGTGTCAACTTTTGACATAAAAGGTTTGTGACCCGGTGAGATCAGGGTTTGGGTGTGAGGCAGCTGGACCTGCCTTGACATTACCCTGGTATGGTAGTCTTATGTAAGGTTAATTTTAATTTTTTATGTCTTTTTTTTTTTTTTAATGCATTTGTTTTACTAATATCCTTTCAGCGTCTGCGCCGGGCCACTCTCCTGCGTCTGCGGGCTGAAGGAGGTTTTGCGGACGGGGCGAGAAGCCTGTCTACGTTTGCGTCTAGGTGGCGTTGTCAAAAAGAAGTAATGACAACTGGGAGTGACGGCTTCTATTTATAAACTCTGCTAAGACCCTCTGATGTTGTTGATGACATCATAGCTTCATTTAAGTAATTGATGACATCATACTTTGAGTTTAGTTCTACATAGTTTGGGATTATTTTTTACATAATGACAATGATGTCATTAAATAATGTCATCATTTGCTATGCCAAATAAACTTTAATGACTTGGCATGTTTAGTTTATATCCTTTGTCGTGAGTAAGACGTTCACATGGTTTGTGTTTGCTTTTAAAAGAACAAATATGTGATGGTTGTGGAGGCTCTGTGGTGTTTTTCCCCTCCCCTTCTTTGTGTTGCAGATCATGTGGATGGCAGGGGCGTGGTCAGCCACTTCGGACACCTGCACTCAATCCCCTCATCAGCCTCAACCTATTTACCAGGCCTTCTCAGCACTCCTGGTTGCCAGAAGATTCCGTCCGGTTCCAAGTGTCGAGTCCAGTTCATCTATGGGGATTCTGCTTCTGCCAAGCCTTGTTCCTGCCTGGTTGAACCGCAATAGTTTTTGTTCCTGGTCATAAATAAATCAGTTCCACTTTCCTTGGCTCTCTGCTCTGGGGTTCGATTCCTTGATCCACAACAAAATATCAATAACTATTTGCACCTTTTACTCACAGCAAAGGATATAAACTAAACATGCCACGTCATCAAAGTTTATTCGGTGCCGCAGACGATGACACCAATCAATGACGTCATCATATTCAAGGGTTTTATAACATTAGAAACAATATCAACAAAGTTTTAATATATTTAGCAAATTGTGACATCAGTCAATGACATCATTACTGTTATAAAGTAAAAGATAATCCAAAAATAAACCCAAAGTCTTCAAATAGTTTAAAGAAGCGATGATGTAATGCATAAAAAACAACGTTGGTTCAAAGCAGCACTGATGACTTTATTCTCCAAACTACATCCAGTTGCAGCCCCCCCAAACCCTGATTTCAGTGTTTTACAAACCTTGTATGTCAAAGCTGTTGTGTGTTAACTTTGCTGGAGTGTTGCAGCAGTTTCTCTTGAACAGGGACATTTTTCTGCTTTGTTTTTACAACTGATTGTGTTTAAGTAAGAAGATGTGTATGATATTTGGTTTTAATTTGTAGTGGAACATACATGTTTTGCACACATAAGTACATGAATTGTAAATTTTGGTCTGTTTGTCATCCAGCAGCAGAAGTGCTTTGACCAGAGAAATATGACAAGTCATGTGACATGTGAGTTTCATGTGTACCCGGGACTCATACAACTTACTAAAAGGATGATAAACTGATGTCAGTCGTCTCTTCTCTTTCTAGCAGATTGTGCAGGTTTCCTCCAGTCTCCTCAAACACGGGTCAGGCCATCTCTCCAGGCATGAAACAGAGGATCAGGTTGGGCCGGTCCGAGTTTCCAAATCCAGAGTGGGCTGATGTTTCCGAGGAAGGTCAGGCTTCCAGTCCCAATGTATGAAATACTGTTTATTCTTGAATATTACACCTTTGGAAATTCAAATATTTTTAAATTCCAGACATGTTGATAAGTTGTGACATTGTTGTAGATGCACGTTGCACGAAGCTCATCCTTCACTTACTGAAGACAGACCCCAGTGAGAGGATGACAACTGGACAATCATGACTCATCCTGGGATTAGTGCATGTTTATAGCTCCAACCCTGAGTGTGTAAACATGCGGCCACTTTCCTGTGTAATAATGGTTGTTTAAGTTTTTACACAACAGCAATCAATGGTGGTCCCTCCAACGCCTCTGCACACTTCTGGGGTTTTGACTGAGGACAAGCAGCTCTGGGACGACGTAAAAGTGAGAATTGTCCTACATGGATGTGTTTGTTTGTGGCCACAAGGCGGCAGCAAAGTGTCCGATCACATTTACAGCATGAATTGTTTCTACAGGAGGAAATGAGCAGCGCCTCGGCCACCGTGCACATAGACTCTGAGCAGGTAAAGACCAAAGACTTGGACGTATCTAACAAGCCTCTGTTGAACAGGAGACGCAGGAGGCTGGAGGAGGTGATGGTGCAGAGGAAGCTGACGGAGGAGATGGTGACGGAGGAGCAGAGTGTAACCGGCACAGAGGAGGTGCATGAGCTGAACAGCACGGTGAACAGATGACTGCAGTTGTTTACTTCCTTGACGCCGACACAAATAAAAAGCATGTTAATCATTTGGAGAAAGTTCTACATAAATGTTCATCTGCACATCTGTGATGAGAATTACAGACGGCTAAAATGATCCTCTGAAAACCCTCAGTTCATCCTGATCCGTTCACCCCGAAAGATCAGTTCACGTTCAGCCACTAAGTCACTCACTTGTAAAAAGTAAAGTCCTTTATATATGATGTCAACTAACTTTCTTTGGTGCTGCAGAGAAGAGGTGAACGTGATATGCGTTTTCCTTTTTCAAGATATATTAGTATAACTATCCATCAACAGCAGAACTAAGACTTTCACTTAAATATTTGTCAGTAAATATGCCATATTGGACTTTATACCCAAGTAATAAAACATTGAACTGGATTCTAAATTTAACGGGGAGCCAATGGAGGAAAGTGAAAACTGGAGAGACGTGGTCTCCTGTTGATTCCTGTCAGCACTCGCGCTGCTGCATTTTGGATCATCTGGAGGATCTTCAGAGAATTACTTGGACATCCAGCCAACAACACGTTACAGTTGCAGTTACACATTGCTATGATTTCTCCCTTCATGTGCACGTTTGTGTACTGACAAGTTTTTTCAAGTGACCTTTTGTAAGTTGTGGATTTGATTAAAGAGATTTCTATCATGCATATATATATATATATATATATATATATATATATATATATATATATATATATATATATATATATATATATATGTGCAGGACTGGCACACAGGAGGTCAGGGGTTCGATTCCCGGGGGGGAACATGAGCTATGAACAGCACCCAGTGCGGGTCCTTGGGCAAGACCCTTCACGCTAATACCGCCTACCTCATACCATGATGAGAGACAATGAAACAGATGACATGCCGGCTCAGACGTCGCCCGGCCAAACAAGGTCTGCGTCAGGTGCTGGGGAACCAGAGCACCTTGATGAGAAGTGGGCTACTGGAACAAGGCGGAAATGGGCGAGATGCGACAACAAGGCTCTGCTGGAATGCTACTACTCAAGTAACCCTACTCAGAGGGGTTACATGCAGAGAATGTGGGCACAATGGTTACTTCGAAACCCACAGTCACAGTTGACAGCTAAACAACTAGTAGCTCAGTGTTCCAACATCCACAAACGGCAACTGCTATCACAACTTGAGATTGACGAATGCAAGGTGAATACCTGCATGGGGGAACCAGGACGCCAGGTCAGAGGGGAGGTTACACAACAATGAAATGCAATGAAAAGACCAGTACCCAAGAAGTACAACCAGATACCCATACCTGAAGCACTCGAAACTGCCAAACAAAGGCTCCAAGCCTTGGCTAGCCGCCTGAAGAGATACACTAGAGACAATGAAGCCAGACGAATAAACAGGCTGTTCGCAACTCAACCTGCGAAAGTGTATGCTCAATGGCAGGGTAATAACAACAGAGCAGACCCACCAAGGCTGGAAACTGAGAGGTACTGGAAGAGCATATGGGAGAAGGACGCAGCACATAACAGCAGTGCTCAATGGCTAGTCTCCCTAAGAGAGGAGCACAGCAACCTCCCTGAGCAGAAACCAGTCACCATCACAGTGGCAGACATCCAAGAAAGAGTCTCAGGTATGAAAAACTGGACAGCACCGGGCCCAGACATGATCCAGGCCTACTGGCTAAAGAAACTCACTGCACTCCATGGGCGCCTGGCAGCACAAATGAACCAGCTGCTAAGAGATGGGACTCACCCAGAATGGCTAACCGAAGGGCGAACGATCCTGATCCTGAAGGGTCCCACAAAGGGTGCAGCCCCATCTAACTACCGACCAATAACCTGCCTCTCCACAACATGGAAGCTCCTGTCAGGCATCATTGCGACTAAGATAAGCAGGCACATGGAGCAATACATGAGCAAAGCACAGAAGGGCATAGGCAGAGATACCAGAGGAGCCAAACACCAACTCCTGGTTGACAGAACAGTCGCCCAAGACTGCAAGTCCCGAAATACCAACCTGTGCACCGCCTGGATTGATTACAAGAAAGCCTACGACTCGATGCCACACACATGGATCACTGAGTGCTTGGAGATGTACAAGATCAACAGCACTCTAAGGGCCTTCATTGCAAACTCGATGGGCCTGTGGAAAACCACTCTCGAGGCAAATGGCAAGCCACTTGCCCAAGTGTCCATCAGATGTGGCATATACCAAGGAGATGCGCTGTCCCCACTGCTGTTCTGCATAGGTCTGAACCCCCTAAGCCAAATAATCAACAAGACTGGCTACGGATACCGCCTCAGGAATGGAGCTACGATCAGTCACCTCCTCTACATGGATGACATCAAGCTGTACGCTAAGAGCGAGCGGGACATAGACTCCCTGATCCACACCACCAGGATCTACAGCAACAACATCGGGATGTCATTCGGGCTTGAGAAATGTAGGAGGATGGTGACAAAAAGAGGCAAGGTAGTCCACACAGAAGGGGTCTCAGTCCCAGAAGGAACAATAGCAGACATTGAGGACAGTTACAAGTACCTTGGAATACCACAGGCAAATGGTAACCTCGAAGGGGCTACAAGGAAAATGGCAACAGCCAAATACCTCCAGCGAGTAAGGCAGGTCCTAAGAAGCCAGCTCAATGGCAAGAACAAGTCCCGGGCAATAAACAGCTACGCCCTGCCAGTGATCAGATACCCTGCAGGAATAATAAGGTGGCCAAAGGAAGAGATACAGACCACAGATGTTAAGACAAGGAAGCTCCTCACCATGCATGGTGGGTTCCACCCCAAATCCAGCACCCTGAGACTGTACGCAAGCCGTAAGGAAGGAGGCCGAGGACTAGTGAGTGTGAAAGCCACTATCCGGGACGAAACTGCCAAGCTCCATGAGTACATCAAGGACAAGGCCCAAACGGATGACGTACTCAGTGAATGCCTCAGACAATGGCAAGGTGAAGAGGTGCTGGAGGAGGAAGCATCATGGGAGGACAAGCCCCTACACGGGATGTACCATCGAACCATAACTGAAGTGGCTGATCTCAAGAAGTCCTACCAATGGCTAGAGAGAGCTGGCCTACAGGACAGCACAGAGGCACTCGTCCTGGCTGCACAGGAGCAGGCTCTGAACACCAGAGCAATAGAGGCCCAGATATACCACACCAGACAAGACCCAAGGTGTAGGTTGTGCAAAGAAGCACCGGAAACAATCCAGCACATAACTGCAGGGTGTAAGATGCTGGCAGGGAAAGCATACATGGAACGCCATAACCAAGTAGCGGGCATACTCTACAGAAACATCTGTGTGGAGTATGGGCTGGAAACCCCAAGGTCAAAATGGGAAACACCTCCCAAGGTGGTGGAAAATGACAGAGCAAAGCTCCTGTGGGACTTCCAGATACAGACAGACAGGATGGTGATGGCAAACCAACCAGACATCGTGGTGGTAGACAAAGGGCAGAGGAAAGCCGTGGTGGTGGATGTGGCAATACCAAGTGATGGTAACATCAGGCGAAAGGAACACGAGAAGCTTGAGAAATACCAAGGGCTTAGAGAGGAGCTGGAGAAGGCCTGGAAGGTGAAGGTGACAGTAGTGCCCGTGGTGATCGGAGCACTCGGGGCAGTAACCCCCAAACTGGAAGAGTGGCTGCAGCAGATCCCCGGAACAACCTCAGACATCTCAGTCCAGAAAAGTGCGATGTTAGGAACAGCAAAGATACTGCGCAGAACCCTCAAGCTCCCTGGCCTCTGGTAGAGGACCCGAGCTTAGAAGGGACACCACCCACAGAGGGTGAGGAACGAGTTTATATATATAGCAAAGCTCTTAGATGTCCACACATTTATCTTTGTTATATGTGTGTGTGTGTGTGTGTGTGTGTGTATTTATATTCATGCAATGACATCAAACCTCAACATGGTGGGAATTACTACTGCGAAGCCCGGAACAGCTGGGGACACCAAAACTCCACCTCACGTTTGATTGTTGTGTCACGTAAGTTGTACCTCAGTTCATCTCTCTCTCTCTCTCTCTCTCTCTCTCTCTCTCTCTCTCTCTCCTTCTTTCTCTCTCTCTGTGTGTGTGTGCACATGAAACACAGTAAAATAATGTTCTATACATTGAAAGTAAACAACAATGAATTGCAGTTTGCTACAAACGTTTTGCAAAACAAACAGCTACTTATTTGCTTTGGAGGATTTACGTCTAAAGATGTATTATTTTACGTCAGCTACTTATTTACTCACGAATCTCTGAATTTTGTGTTAATCAAGGATTCCCAGGTTCTATGAAATCAGTTGCTGCTGCATCCATCACTGCTGTTCTCCTGGCTGTGATATTCCTGCCTGTCTTCATATGTATTAGGTGAGCATTTCAGTTCACTGGTAATAAATCTTTCCATCTGCTGTTTGCTTAAAGTAGTGTCAAAGACTTAAAGTGATTAAATTTTTGCTTATTTGATTCTTCTTTTCAGAAGAAAGAGGTCCTCAAAACAAACGTCAGAGTCCAGAGAAACACCAGACTTAGATGCAGCGGTAAGGAAGAGCAGGTCTCGCATTAGTCGTCTCACACCGAATATGAGCAACACTTCATTACTTTGTCTTCTCTTTTTGCTTCTTTCAGCTTGAGTAGTCCTCCTTTCACTTCCCTCCTTTATTTATTTATTAATTCATATATTTATTTTTGGTGCTGATAGAGTAGGTTTTTGACGTTTGCATTTATCTTTCTCAGTTCAATATATTCCACTTCAAACAAACTCATGTCCATTGATTCATTTCTATTATAGATTTGAAATCTATTTGATATTATCTATCTTTCCAGTTCACACCGGTTCTTTCAATTGTGTTTATGTGATGACAATTCATAAACAGCAGCACAGCTAATGAGGCGTTCAGACTGCATTCAATTTTGACCCAAACTCCTGCCCTGAACGTGCACGGAGCAACAGTGGAAAAGAAGAGCTTTCTATTAAAAAGAAAACACCTTCAGCAGAACCAGGCTGAGGAACAGCAGCAGATGCAGGGAAATAGCCGATTTATGCTTCTATGTTGAACCAGCGGTGCAAGTCTGCCACAGTTAGTGATCCTGCACCGTGACCTCCCTCGTAGCCTGATGTGCACTTCTCCATAAATTTAAATATGCATGAGACAGATTGCAACAAATGCGATTGTGATCTGCTTTGTAGCAGTGTATTATCTTACATGAATTTTCCACTGCTACTTTATCTTCTTCATTTTGAAACCAGGTGGAGATAGTTTGCTAAAATGTCAGTAACAGTTAGTGTTACACGACACATATAAATCTCCATTTATCTGAAGATATGCGTTATTTTCTCCGTCATGTCTGAGAAACATAAAGTAAAGAAAATGAGCCTCAGGATGTGCAGCTACAGAGCTGCAGAAGAGAACCAACGACGCCCTCTAGTGTTTAACGGTGTAATTACACAGAGACCCAATCAACAACCAACCAGCATGAACTCCAAGTACAACAGAAGTCCTGAATGTAGACCGGGCGTGTTGTCGCTATGTAGAAGCATAAGTCTTACTCATGTGTACCGACCTACACAGCTTCTTTATATGGCACTGATGAAAACTTTCCTTAAGTTTTATTTCATTCTCAGTGGTCTCTCAAATACACCTATTATAATGAAATACCCTCTGTGACTGATATGCTGTGTAGTGAACTCAGTAAATTCACAGGTTTTTATAAAAATCATCAGATAATAAGACACAATTGTCAAAAATTATTGGTAGTATTTCACTTTTTGTTATGTGCCAGAACAATGTTGAGGGTATGAAAAGGATAATGAGAAGGTCCATGTAGAGTAGAACAAAACAATCAAGTATATATACAGAAATAAAGACAACGTTCAGGTTATCATTTTTAACTTATTCATGAAACTGTATTAACTTAATCTGTACTCTACAATACACTAAATAACACAGACAAAACCTTTTTATGCTTAACAAGGTGCTTTTCCAGATGTGTCAATAGTCCAGTTTATTTCAAACGTCTAATAAAAACGCTTTTAGCACATTTGGACATCTCCGGCAGTACCGGAAGTGACATTGTCGGTCAAGCTAGAAAAGTCTAGGTTGAGATTGATAAAGACTGATTGATAAATTTGAGTGATAGATTCTGCTACTCTTCATCCTCAGCCGGTGGTTAGAGGAATACAAAAATTCAAACGAGGCCGTGACTCATAGATACTAACATGATCGTTATGCTGCAGCCAAGTTTCTGTAAGCTGGAATGAATCAATATCACGATGTCCGATCAGTTTTCAATCATTTCCATGTTGATTTGTTTAATTAGCATGGTCAGGGAGCAGACACAGTCAGTGGGGAGTTCAGGGAGGACGGCGGCAGAAAAGTCCACAACTCTGTCTCTTGGTCTCAGCTCTGTTTTTTGTGGTCACCTTTTAGCCGTTACAGGACAATAAGAATTATCTTTTAATAAAGTAATATTCTCAATGTTTTACCTACTTTTACAGCCAAATGAGGCCCCAGAATATGAAAACCTGTCTGCTCCAGAGTTCAAAAAACAAGAAGAAGATCAGGATGATGTTCAGTACGCCAGTGTACATTTCCATAGGAACCAAGAAGATCCTCTGTACTCCATCATCAATAGACCCAAGAAAAAACGGGTTGACAAGGAGGAGGAAGGTGTGGTGTATTCTACTGTCAACTTTACTCATCTGAAACACTGATGATTTTGATGTTTTATAAAAAACTACCCTGAAAGCATATTTCTGTCACATTGCATTCCTTTATGAATATTTTCTTTAAATGTTCTGTTTATTTGTTTGAGGTTTTACTGACAAAATCTTTACGACAGAAACTGTGTTTGGCCCTTCACAGCATCTGAAATGTGATGGTGCATAAGATTTGACTGCACGAAAGCACAGCCAACATTTTAATATGTGCTGTGAAGCACTTTCAATCACATTGTCGTTGAGTTGTGCTATACAAATAAACTTACCTTGGCTTGTTTCAGAATTGTGACTGCAGAAAGAAAAATTGAACTAAGATAGACGACTCGATTTTGATTTCTTGTTACATCCATCCATTTTTTATACCCACTTAATCCTTTACGGAGTCACGGGGGTCTGCTGAAGCCTATCTCAGCTCATTACAGGTGTGCATTTTCTTGTTTCTTACACAATGGTACACCAACTCCCTTTGCACAGCTATTGATTGGAGGGTAAAGTATGAAATTACATTTTTTGGCTTCACATTACACATTGGGGCAGCACAGTGGCTTAGTGGTCAGCACTGTTACCTCACAGCAAGAAAGTTCCTGGTTCGATTCCCGGCCCGGTGGATATTTCTGTGTGGAGTTTGCATGTTCTCCCCGTGCTTGCATGGGTTCCCTCCAGGTACTCCGACTTCCTCCCACAGTCCAAAAACATGCAGGATAAGTCAATTGATCATTCAAAATTGTCCTTAGGTGTGAATGTGAGTGTGCATGTTTGTCTGTCTTGTATGTGGGCCTGCGATGGACTGGTGACCTGTCCAGGTGGACCCCTGCCTTCCACCTACTATGCATTGGGATAGGCTCCGACAGACCCCCGTGACCTGGAGACGAATTAAGCGGGAATAGATGATGGATGGATGGCATTGCTCCTTTTAAACACAATATAATATCTGTTGTTTCTCTGTAGATTTTCTATGGTTGTACAGTGCAGATGTTTATGTGTCTCCTCCAACAGATGTCATCCTATTCACAATGTGCTTGTAAATGCTTTTTGCAAAGTGTATGTTTTTTTTCTGTTCAACAGTATTTTTCAAACTGACTTTGTTACACTTTAACTTCTCTGTCTCTTTCTTCGCTAGAGGATCAACTTAGTTATATGAACCTTCTGGGTCTCCTAATGATCCAATTCCACCTCATCTTTTTAAACATGATTAATGGCAGTCTAGTTAATGGGATTGCCCCCTCAAGTTCTAAGCATGTGATAGTAACACCACTGATTAAGAATCCTGGCTTAGATTCCTCCACACTTCCAAATTTAAGGCCCATCTCTAAGCTCCCTTTGCTGTCCAAGGTACTTAAGAAAATTGTTTACTACCAGTTAATAACTTTTTTAGAAGAGTACAACAGTCTTGAGGTTTTTCCAGTCTGGAGTTAAAACCAGTGTGTTTAAACCAGTGTTTTTAATTACATTCTTTTATTCACAGATGCTGGTCACTGTGCTGTTTTGGTTTTATTGGATTTAACAGCAGCCCTTGATACAGTCGACCATCAGATCCTCCTGTCTCGCCCAGAGAGCTTGGTGGGTAGTCGGGGGGTTGCATTAAGCTGATTCAGGTCCTACTTAACAGTTTTTGTGTCCGTCTTGGAGCTGTAGACTCTTCCAGAGCCCCTGTCACATGTGGAGTGCCTCAGGGTTTTATTCTTGGCCCGCTTCTTTTTTCACTATATTTGCTTCCGCTTGGATCAGTTATTCGAAAATGTGGAATTTCATTCCACTTTAATGCTGTTGACAGCCAAATGTATTCCTCTGAAGCATAAAAATGCTTAATCTGCTAACAATTACAAGAGTGTATTGATGAAATGAAGGCATGGATGTCACTTCATTTCTTACACTTTAATCAAGATAAGATGGAGTGATGCCTCTAAGGTGCATGTCAACTTGGGCTTTTAACGCAAACATGTGAAATCTACAGCAACAAGCCTGGGTGTAAAACTGGACATCAGCTGTACGTTTAATACTCATATTAGTTTTGTGGTCAACTTCAGCTTTTTTCACCTACGGAAAACTGGCCAAGGTGAAGCCTATTCTTTCCCAACATAACTTTGACATTTTAATCCCTGCTTCTGTCACAACATGTTTAGATTATTGTGATGCACTTTACATTGGAGCCAGAAATCACTTGCTTGGCTGCAGTTTGTTCAAAAAGACTTGTAACTGGTAAAAGGACACAAGAGCAAATGACTCCAATTTTAGCATCATCTTATTGGCTCCCGGTTCATTTACACATTGATTTTAAAATTCTTTTATTTGTTTTTAAATGTCTCCATGGTCTCGCTCCAAAGTACCTGTCTGGCCTGTTTCAGCCGTTCACTCCTTCGCGCTCCCTCAGGTCAGCAGATCAGCTTTTGTTAGTCGTCTCTAAGACTAAGAGGAAGCTTAGATGCGACCGCGCTTTCTCAGTCGCCGGCTCTAAACTATGGTAGGAGCTATCTTTACATATCAGGCAGACGGACTCACTTCCCGTTTTTAAGTTCTCTTTAAAAAAAATCCTCTCTTAAAACATACTTTTTTACTTTGGTTTTTAAATCAGTTTGAGATTACCTTTAGAAAAAATGGTTTTATCTTATTGTTTCATTTTTATTTTATGCTTTATGTTTACTTTTGTTTTACATTTAAATTATTATTATTATTTTTTATTCTAAATATTTTTCTCTGAACCCATGTTTGTGTTCAGCACTTTGTTCACTTTGGTGTTGTTTTTTAAAGTGCTGTGTAAATAAAGTTGAGTTGAGTTAAAAAATAAATATCCATTTCAGAGATTAAGACATATCAAAGGGTTCTGTATGCATGGATGGGAAACATTGAAATGACAAACAAACAAACAAACAAAAACAAACAGTTTTTTGAAACCAACGTGTCAATGGTAAAAGACCCAAAACCAGCTCAGACTGGTCAGGAAAAAAACAAAGAACAACGGTGACATCTTGTGGTCGAGTTGTGTTTTGCAGACTAATTGTGATATTTTTCATGTCACTTGAGAATATGTTGAGTTATCATTTAAAAAAATGTTTTGATATTTTTACAATCAATGGTTTAATTATGTTTCCTAAAAAGTCTAGAAACCTTCCTGTGGTCTCAGACAAACCAGTCTGTTCAAGATTAGAGGACAAAACATTTATTTGTTCCTGAAGGTTTGTTCATCTGGTTGGAAAAAAACAACTTCAACTTTATATTTATAAGTATTAGTATTTAGTAGTATTAAGTATTTAAGTATTAGTATTTAAGTTAAGAACTTGTTTGAATTGATCAGTGATGCGATAAAAGAAACTACAGCAATATAATGACATGTCAACTAGGACCTAGTTGACATGTCATTATATTGCTGGTAAATTGATGTTTTGTTCTCCAGGGTTTCGAGTCATCTAGGAGTGAGTGTAGGTCCACTAGGGGGCACTCCCAGACTGTGTTACTGTGGGGGAGGTGAAGCAGCCACACTGGGTCCTGTGGGGATCAATGAGCTGAAGAGGTGCTGCTCAACTGTTCTGTAGTTTCTTTTATCACATCACTGATCAATTCAAACAAGTTCTTAACTTCAGTGATGCTGTGGACATTTGCTTTGTATTTGGCCAACACAGCATCACACATGCTGATGCAGCTGATGGAATTCACATCAGGAATTTTCATCCTGCAGAACCTCAGAAGTCACAAATTAATAGGAAACTTCTTGTTTTTCCTTCATTTTTATTACAATTATCTCTGATGGGACATTTGGTAATGTTACCACTGCATCCTCCACAACATATGTGTAATGGAGGAGGAGGAGGAGGAGGAGGAGGAGGAGGAGGAGGAGGAGGAGGAGGAGGAGGAGGAGGAGGCAGGACAGATGCCAGAGAGGACGACTTTGCTGACAATTATTGTTTCAAACACATTCCAGCATCTCCATCAAAGTGTTAATAAAATGTTCCTGATCTTGGAGCTACAAACCACCTGGAAGTTCTCCATCTTTCATTCTTCATTGTTTGTTTGTGTGTTTTCTCCAAACTGCTGGACTCAGGTATCTTGGCCAAGGTTGGTCCTGATGGTCTCCATCACGTTTCCTCAGGATGAAAGCAGCTGGTTGCAGTTTTGTGGTTTCAACTGAATGTTTGGACTTTCTGTTCTCATATTTTTCCAGACTCCAGACAGTTCAACTGATGGACGCCTCCTTGTTAAATCAAGTCATGTTTGATAACAATGACTGTGGGTTCAAATATATTAGTTATCATTAAAAAAAAGTAGAAGTGATGCATCGTGGTTGATCCCACTTTTCTGATATAAGAGCTTCAATTTTCATGGTGCAAGAAAGTAAAACCCCATTATTGTAAATTTACATCAGATAGAAGCTGATTCACTCCAAAACATGAAGAATCTGTTCCATCCATCCATCATCTATTCCCGCTTAATTCGTTTCCGGGTCACAGGGGTCTGTCGGAGCCTATCCCAACACATAGTAGGCGGAAGGCAGGGGTCCACCTGGACAGGTCACCAGTCCATCGCAGGGCTACATACAAGACAGACAATCATGCACACTCACATTCACACTTACGGACAAATTCGAATGATCAATTAACCTACACTGCATGTTTTTGGACTGTGGGAGGAAGTCGGAGTACCCGGAGGGAACCCACGCACGGGGAGAACATGCAAACTCCACACAGAAAGACCCACCGGGCCAGGAATCGAACCAGGAACCTTCTTACTGTGAGGCAACAGTGCTGACCACTAAGCCACCGTGCTGCCAAGAATCTGTTTGGACCTTTATATTTTATTTTCAGTATCAACAGAAAGTTATCAGCAGCAAAACAAAAGGAACCAAAAGATAATAAGGCAGAGTCTTGGACGGGGTCCAGTGATGGACTCAACACATGTCAGCGGTTCTCCAGCTTCTCCTCAAATGACTGAGGGATTCGGCTCCAGCACCGTTTCCCTCCTGAACATGAGGAGGCAGTTGAACACTGGATGGATGATGAGCTTTATATTGGAGGACAAACGGGTTGATGCGTAACATTTGTGTAGCAACAGATGTTATTGGAAGTTTGACAAAACATGAAGACTGGAAGCAGCTGAAAGCTGCTGGAAAATCAATGGGAATGTGCCTTTTGTTCATCTGAAGGAATCTGTGGCTTGTGGAGGTGATAAAAAATAATTTAAAATAAGAAAACATTGTGCAGAGTAGTAAGTAAAAAATTGTGTTTTTTCCCAGACCAAGTAAAAGATCAAAAAAATCTGTTCGGTAACAAATGATCTGCAGACGGAGGTTCAGCCACACGGTTGTAGAAAAAATAAGTCTCATTGATTTGGGGGACATCACAACCTGCTTCGTCTAGAGGTGGTCCCTGAGGTCTGCTTACAGTCTGACGGTTACCGCAGCAACAGAGACAATATCTGTACAAGTTAACAGTGTTCTGAGCATTAAACATCTGCATAAGCAGCTGATGGACCTGAAAGCAGCATCGTCGTGTTGTGTTTGTGTGTGCATGTGCAGCAGTCAGATATGAGGAGTCTCCATAACTCAGCACTTCAGGGGAAGTCCAGGCAAGTAGGATTCCTTCACCACTGGTTCAAATTCATCACATGAGAAGCCTCAGAGAAAATATCTCACAACTCACAGAAACATGAGGAACTGAACACTTACCGAGGATGCTGGGATGCAGGTCTTCTTCTTCTTCTTTTCCTTCCAGCTGTTCTCTTCGGGGGTCTCCAGAGTTCACATGGAGACTGCTAAAAGAGGTCAGGAGACTTTAGTTGACATCTGGTGGTGGCTTCATCTCTCTGAAAAGATGCTGCAGTTGGAGGTTCCTGCAGCTGATCTTCAAACTCAGGAGGTGGAGGTTAAAGCTTATTGTGGAAGTTTTCCTGGTTCCTACAATACTGGAGATTAGATTTGAAGATGTTTTTTCAAATTCAGGGAATAAAAATGACTGGAGCAGTTAGAAAGATTTTTTTCCCCTTTTGGTTGACTGAGGAGACTTCAGGTGGAGATAGAAGGTGCATTTGTTTTTAGAAGCTGCAAATAGAAATGACATGCTGAGGATGGAAGTAAGAAGTGGATTCACATCTGCAGGCAGATTCAAGCAGATGTGATCAGTACCAGTTTGTTTCTGTGGACGTCCATGGTGTCAAAATCTGGGCTGCACCTTGTCTGAGGTTTACTTCAGGTCTGTAGGTGGAGCTGCGTCTGGATGATTTCTGGAAGAAAATACACCCGATAAAAATAAGAATCTGTGGTTGGAGGACAGAATTATATAAGTTTGATGAAGAGTAGGTATGTATCTATCTGGTGAGAGCAGGGTGGAGGATGTCCGACTTTGCCGTTGGATTCTTCAGACAGTGATCTGGATCAGGCTCTGAGTGGTTGTGGAGCAAGAGGGTTCAGTCGAGTTTTAGAAAGTGAAGTAACTCATACATGGAGTCTGTCACCATGGTAACTGGCTCTGTGACGTAAACCTGGTCAAGAGCAGGTTTACTTCAAGATACCCAGAGTTACTTTCTGTCTCCTGCACTTCATGAAGCTTAAAAGAGGTTCAGTTTCATCATAATGTGCATTTTACAGGCATCTGATCGATGACATGTCGCATTTGTGTCAAAAAAGTACATTGAGAATCAGAATCGACATGAATGCAGTCAAACCAGTCAACCAGATGATTGTAAAGAGCCTTAAGACTTATCTCATCTACCGTGCATGACAAATATCCTGCATGTTCTTACTTCACACAAAATACTTTGGTTGTTCATTTTATAAGCTGTTACTGACCTCAGATGTCTGTAGAAGAAGAAGATCACTTCTGCTCACTATGCGTTGCCATGGTAACTCATGGTATCTGAGCCCCACTGATGACGGCTTTTTAAAGCTGCAGCAACTCAGAGTCGACTGAACCAAGTCTGAACAGCTTTTTTAAGATTAAACATCATTAGCAGAAGAGAACTTCAAATGTTGCAGGGGAAGCTGTGTTCTTACCCTGGATAGTGGAGGTTTTGATCCATCCATCCATCCATCCATCCATCCATCCATCCATCCATCCATCCATCCATCCATCCATCCATCCATCCATCCATCCATCCATCCATCCATCCATCCATCCATCCATCCATCCATCCATCCGTCCACAACTGAACTGGTCCATTTAAAGATCACTTAACACATACATGTTACATTTGTGCACCACTCTGGACATTTATACTAACGTTTACTTGTCCAGTTTTATTTGACAGCTGTTTTACCTCCGATAATCAGAATCTGGGATAATAAAAACAGGTTTTATCCTGAGCTGCCAGACGTCTTCAAATAAACTCGGTACATGTTGACTAGAGGACCTGGAGGTTGCAGGCAGAGTTTGGGTGGGAAGGAGGTGACGGTGGGAGGAGGCTGTAGATGTCAGATAAATGTGACATGAGGAGGAAATGTGATCATGTCCAGTAAACCAAAAGAAGCCAGCAGCTCAATCCAACATCAAACATTTAATTAAAGAAATGTTTCACCTTTATGCTCCAATACTGACCTGCTGATGTCGTTATAGTTTCATGTTCCTGTGGAAAAATAATTTCAGTTTTGTGTCTGCTTTACTAGTGTTGATAACAATAACGAGAACAATGGATCTTCACTTTAATGAGTTCTTTGTATAACTTTCTTGTGCACTATTCTTTGTGGCGTCATCGATGTTGAAGTTAAAAGCTAAAGTTTTCTGTTCAGATGCAGACAACAATGACACCTAGACGCAGACGTAGACGGCAAATGCAGTGAAAAGGAAAACAAAGAGGGTTTCTGGAAAAGTAATGTTTTGTCCAGATGCCTCACACCCAAACCCTGATCTCAGCGGGTCACAAACCTTTTATGTCAAAAGTTGACACCACTGACATCAAACGGTTGACTCACAAGTTCACCTTCACACAGCTACGTCACACAGACAACTTTGATTTGGAGACACAAATATAAACTATGTTACTGAACCTGTGACTCTTTTAAACGATAAACGGGTAAAGAAGCTGTGCCATCAAACTTTATACAATATAAACTTTACATGACATTTAGCATCGTACAACATCTTACAAGGTTCGTAAAACACTGAAATCAGGGTTTGGATGTAGTTTGGTAAATAAACACTGGAGATCAGAGCTTTTAAACTCTTAAGAACCTCCGTTCAAAACTCAGCTTTAGTTTACTGCAGGTGTGTGATAGTTTGCATTTTCCACTAAACAAACGTCAAAAGAAGAAACATCAGCCAACGTTCAGTTTATTCACTTAAGAAACAGCTACGTCAGCTGTCTTTTGTGGTGGGAGTGGTGAACAGAGTCTTTTTAACAATTAATCCACATTCAATTTATGTCTGTGTACTGAAATGATTTTTTGGGGATTTTTGACTCAAACCACCTAAAAAAATAAACGACGACTTGTTATTGTTGTAGTCTAGTTATAGAAACTTCTCAACTTTAAACCAAAGTGTCTGTTTCACAACAGAAAAACTATCCTTTGATCTGATGAAACAACATTTAAATTTGTCTTCAGAAACCTCGATTGTCATCTTGTGTTAACAACTTTGTGAACTACCAGAAGCAGTGTCAGGATGGCTGAGTGGTCGAAGGCGCCAGACTCAAGGACGGGTTCCTTCAGCTTCACTGAGGATTCTGGTCTCCCAAAGGAGACGTGGGTTCAAATCCTACTTCTGACACTGATTTTAACACACATGCAGACAAATCATGTGTAAACTTCTTTCTGGTCTCTGTGGATGTGGGAGCATCTCTTTAGCATCACTTGCTCCTCCAGGTGGAGCATCAACACACTTACAGCTTTGACAAACCCGCTCATTTAAGAAACAATAAAACTGATGACTGCTGACTGCAGCCAGTGAAAGTTGGCCAATGTCAACCTGAACTACTAAACAACAAATATAAAGTTAGTCCTCAACAAAATGTGTTGACGACCGCGGACTCGTTTCTCTGCGCGTCCCGCTCATGTAGAGCTCTCATGTTCCCGGAGGTTCGTTTGAGGAGCCTCCAGACGTCACCGAGCCACCTCGATGCTCAGCCGATATCCCCACTTGTTTTTCATCTAAAATGCTTAATGTGTATTAAAGCTGCCAGACGAGACAGCGTGCAGCTGTATAACACGTTTCTGTATGGATCTGGAGGGACAACAATAATCGATTGGTGATTATTTGTTTCCAGAGTCCCGATAATGTTGCGTCAGCAAACACACTCCTGCCGCAGCCCGACGTCCCGTCGGAGCTGCTCTCTGGACACACTTCTCCGGCCGAGGACTTCACTGTAATAAAGTCAAACACTTGTTCCACATACAACAAAGGTTAATAATGTTCTAATGAAATTAAATGTAGAAAATGTCACTTTGCTACATAAAGTCAGACATTCACGCGCACACTGCTTCCTGGTCCTGGGTAACTAAAGCAGACAACGGGACCCAAAATCAATAACAATAGTTTTAAAATGTCAAATCCCTGATATTACACACATTTAGCTTATATGTATCAAACAAAACTACCTTTGCCTTTATCCTGTAAACTTTGCATCATATTTAAACAGAAGTAGGTCAACCCGTTACAGGGAAAGTGACCATATTTTAAAACTTCGATAAAGTCAAAGTCACGTTTATTGTCAGTTCTGCCTCATGTGAGGTTCATACAGAGAATCCAAATTATGTTGCTCTCAAACCCTCCGTGCTGCACAATCAATACATTCTAGACACAAAGTGCAAGTATAAACTACATAATATTACTACAAACAATAACTAACAACCATCTAGAGTTAAAATATTTTATTGACTATCTAATAAAGCATAAATGTCTCACAAGCTAGATTTTTATTATTCAAATGGAAACCTAAATAAGATCAGATGAAAAGGTACATCTGGTCCTAAACAGAAAATGATTTGTTTATTTAGAAAAATGTTCAAAATAAATTATACTGAAGACATGCATTGTGAGAGAAATATTATATTCACATAGTACTAGTTTGAATCACTTATTCTAATAACCGGCAGATGGGCTCCATAGTTTATATTCAGTTTTGTTTTTGTTTTTTATTTGAGAAAGTGGATGTGATGAGATGATGCTGAAAAATATGTGACTTAGATGATTTTAATGACTGGTGTCTTAAAATCTTGTCTTACCTTCATGTCGTCACTAAAACAATATTAGTGATATGTTGATATAATGATATAATAAAATAAAATTATAAGATATACTGAACCATATAAAGATGTGCAAAGGTTAGTAACTCCTCTTTTAATCTTTTAAGCCAAAAAAATCAAGTGCATGTGTGAGTGCATGTGTGAGTGCATGTGTGTGTGCATGTGTGAGTGCATGTGTGTGTGCATGTGTGTGTGCACGTGTGCGTGCATGTGTGTGTGCCTGTGAATGCTCATGACCCAGCAGCTGACACCTGAGCAGCATTATTGATTATCAAAGACTCCATTAACCAGCAGCTCATCACTCAACCTTTGTTTGTCGGTTCAGGGCTCTAACAAATTTCTGGCCAACCTCTGGTAATCAAACATTTCCCTGTGTGCTTTGCTCTAAAAAAATAAAAAAAATCTCTGGGTTTTTTCATGCTTTTGCCTGCCTCAGAGCCCCTGTTGAATCTGAGTTTATTTTCTGACAGATTTATTTTCATTTTGTTTGTCGTCTCTGTCTCTGAATAAATCCTTTCCATTTCTTGATCCGCCTCTAAATCTGGCTTTTTGCTGGCTTTAAAGCAATCAGCTGATTTTTCAGCTGTTCTGATGCAGAATTTCTATGATTCAGATCATTGTACTGTTGCATGACTCAGTTTCAGCCAAGCTTTAGCTGTCACACACATTCAAATTCAAAATTACTGTATTAAATCCCGAAGGGAATTAATTAAACATGGCCTGATATTTGCCTGTATACAGAGGACGACAATGACTGAAAGATTCCAAGGCTGCAAAATAACCCGAAACTTTCTTTTTCCCCCGCTGAGCTTAACGGTGGATATGACATCGGGTGTGCAATGTCTCTTCTGAAATGCTGTCTTTGGTTTTTGTAAACATGGTGCTGAGAATTAAGAACAAGCGTCTCCACCCTTTCTCTCAAAAGTGGAGACGCCCACTGTTGCCTATAAAAATGCTGCCACCCAAAGCCGCTCTAGACATTGCAGAACATCAACGTCACCATCGTGCCAAAAACATCCAAGACATTCCCAAGAAGTCTCCTGGCAACGAGTATCCACCATCACCCCATCCCTACTCTGATGCTCACCCTTTAACGGAGACGATGCAGGTTCCTGCACCTCTCAGGCATCGTCAGTGGCATCAGTATCTACGTCTCTGGCCTCCACCTTTTCTGTCAGCCACCGGACTTTCACCATAAGCTGGTCATACATGTCAAACTCCCAAACTGCAGCACAGAAGAGCAGCACTGTGACCAGGGATGAGCAGCCCTCGTCTTTAAAAACCTGTTCACAACTCGAACACAGCAGCTGGAGGAGACTAGTACGCATCCTCATCTCAGCCTTGCTGCTTCCTCCACCTCTCAGATGGACACCTGCTGACCACAGAGTCTTGAGGTTACATGTGTGAACCAGTGTCAACATTTGCGTAACTTATGGCTCACGTATGTGGGACATATGAGCTGTGTGCTGGGTCAAACCTTTTCAATGACCTCGCCATACCTGCACCAGCGTGCTTTATTGTGCTCTTACTTCATGCAAACCTTACCCATGACATATTTGACGTAGGCCCCTATATGCACCAAATTTTTCACAAGCCAGCATAAGCTGGTTAAATCATCAAGATGTGACAGGACCTTTAACGCACACGTGAATGCTCCCGACTGGCAAACAGCCAAAACATCTGCTTTCATAGGTTTCAGAGGTCTGCACATCTGTTGATCAGGTCATCAAGAGCTTGTGATCAGCAGCCGTATTTCTGTGGTAAAACATTAGGAAGATGTGGATAACTGTGTGTGTGTGTGTGTGTGTGTGTGTGTGTGTGTGTGTGTGTGTGTGTGTGAGAGATCCTGATCTGAGCTCTTGATCCTGTGAGTTTGTATTTGAACCCACAATCCTCATTTGATTTTTATTGTGTTTTACTATCAAAAATATAGAATAAAACAGTGAGTAGTAAATTTTGCATGACTGCATCTAAAATGTGTTTGTCATGTAAAAAAAAGAAAAAAAAAAGATGTCAGGTGATTTGTTGAACCGGATTATAGTAAAAATATAATGTAAGGTGTTCGACTATTGACTACAGCATTTTTTCTTCCTTCCAAAACTCAAGAATGTCACTTCCTCTTGCACTTAATTGTGGTTGAGTGTTGTGTCTCTCTTCTCCAGTCACTCAGAAACACACCAGACATCAGCTTAGGAAATCTAAGAAAAGACTTTCAAGCCAGCATTTTACTTGAAAGTTGTTCAGTGCTGGTGAGCAGTGTTGAAGCAAAGCCTTTGGAAGTCAATAAAAGACAATTATGGCAGTTATTGGATGTGCTGGGATTAAAAAAAAAAAAGAAGAAATGCCATCCCATTTCTGCCATAAACCTCCACGTGTTATGGATCGCGGAACAGAACCCCAGAGCAGAGCGCCAAGGATGGGTAAAAAAGGATTTATTTCCAACATGGAACGAAGAACAAGGCAGGAACAAGGCTTGGCAGACGTAGAATCCCCAACGCGGAACTGGGCTTGGCTTGGCTTGGCTTGACTCTTGGAATCGGACGCAATCTTCTGGCCCGGAACAAAGCTTGGCAGACGTAGAATCCCCAAAGCGGAACTTGACTTGACCTGACTTGAGAATCCCCAAAGCGGAACTTGACTTGACCTGACTTAAGAATCCCCAAAGCGGAACTTGACTTGACCTGACCTGACCTGACCTGACCTGACCTGACCTGACCTGACCTGACCTGACCTGACCTGACCTGACCTGACCTGACCTGACCTGACCTGACCTGACCTGACCTGACCTGACCTGACCTGACCTGACCTGACGATTCAGACGGAATCTTCTGGCACCCCGGAGTGGTGAGAAGGCCTGGTAAATAGGTTTGAGGCTGATGAGGGGATTGAGTGCAGGTGTTCGAAATGGCTGGCCACGCCCCTGCCATCCACCTGGTGCACTGCCCGTGACCGGCTTCAGGAGGGAGACGTGGAAGGTAGAGCTTGGCCCTGCTGTCCCAGGACAGCCTTCTGAGCGAAAATGGCCTGCTCGATCCCCTCGGTCTCGGACAGAGTCTGGGTCAGGTGTTGCGTCTTTGCGGGGTTCATTGTGGCCAGGAGATTCTGTTATGGATGAATGAAAAGAACCCCAGAGCAGAGCGCCAAGGAAGGGTAAAAAAGGATTTATTTCCAACATGGAACGAAGAACAAGGCAGGAACAAGGCTTGGCAGACATAGAATCCCCAACGCGGAACTGGACTTGACTTGGCCTGACTCTTGGAATCGGACGCAATCTTCTGGCCCGGAACAAAGCTTGGCAGACGTAGAATCCCCAAAGCAGAACTTGACTTTACTTGGCTTGACCTGACTTGAGAATCCCCAAAGCGGAACTTGGCTTGACTTGACTTGACCTGACTTGAGAATCCCCAAAGCAGAACTTGGCTTGACTTGACTTGGCTTGACTTGGCTTGGCTTGACTTGACTTGACTTGACTTGACTTGGCTTGACTTGGCTTGGCTTGGCTTGACTTGACTTGACTTGACTTGACTTGACTTGACTTGACTTGGCTTGACTTGGCTTGACTTGGCTTGACTTGGCTTGGCTTGACTTGGCTTGACTTGGCTTAATCTTCTGGCCCGGAACAAAGCTTGGCAGACGTAGAATCCCCAAAGCGGAACTTGACCTGACCTAACCTTCGGACAGAATCTCCTGGCACCCCAAAGTGGTGAGAAGGCCTGGTAAATAGGTTTGAGGCTGATGAGGGGATCACACACACACACACGCACACACAGCGGTTTATGATTGGGTGGATTCCCAATACACGTTTGGACAAATGCTGTAGCCCCTCTTTTTTCTTATTTTTGTAAAATGTTACATAATTGTTGTACTCCGCAGCTGCAACAGACTCTGCTAAAAAGAACCATCAAATATACTAAATTATACAATTTGTGTTTGTGAACAAAATGAACAATAACAGAAAAAAAGACAATAAAAACAAAACCAAAGACAGACTTCCTGCTCACTGTTAGAGTTTTGTGAGTTTGGGCCCACAGCGGTTTTGGCGAGTGACTTACAAGATTGATCACTGTATTTTTGTTGTGGTTGGCATCAATCTGCCATCAATCAGCCAACGGTAGACGCCTGCGTCTGCGTTACCTCTGCGCCTACCAAGGTCACCGCAGAGGTTGTCAATACGAGACATGATTCAGCACGTTGTCAGCAAGAACACCAACATGTTGCTTTCAGATACACATTTGTCCAGCTGCAGGCTTCTGGTGTGATCGTAAACTAGTTATTTTTCTTTTTTGTTATTCTATCAAAGCATTACAAAACTCGCCATCAACATATATTTGGTTAAAATCTCTGTGAGAAGGCTCTGCAGGATCTGTGCTGTCTAAAACTTTGCAACCGTTCTCCAAGCCACTGGCGTTCTTGCAGCCGTCATAAAGCACGGTGACAGAAAGTCTCACAAAGCTACTTATGCAGCTGCTTCTGCCAGCACTGACTGTGCTGTGCAGCTTTGTGACTGTGAGAATATGACTCTCTGTACCCTGTCAGGCATTTGCATCCTGTTCCTGTAAGAATCTTCTGTCTTATTCTGTGTCGTCAGACAGGAACCATCTGCAAGCTTGTGCTAAATTGGATGATTATTCATTTAATAACCTGTTTTCATGAGACAAAGGTCAATGAGAACAGATTGCCCTAAGGGTGGGTTCTTAACACATATAATGTCTAGAAACTTTATTTCTGGACAGAATTCTAGCTAACTCCTGCAACACCAGCTCTGGGCCATGATAGGGTTAAACTTTAACACACTGTTTGTTTTATCTCATTGTTATTTTACGCACTGTACACTGCTTGTCTTATAAGATGATTGTACACGTCAGAATATATGTTGTACAAGTTGCTTATCTACATGTCATCTGTGACCTCCTTATTTTCAATAAAAGCCTTAAAAGGCCACCAGAGGGGGGTTGCAGACAGAGACAAGACCAGCGGCATAAATGTGGCTGAGTTCTCTGTCCGTCCTCCGTACTGATGAATGAATACTTTGTCTTTCTTCCTTATTGTGTGTTTAATAAATGTTAGGTCGTTTAAACCTGACATATAGCATCTATTATAACACAAGTTGTCTCTAGGATCTTTCCAGAGACCAGAACATGACCCCCGAGCAATTATTACATAAACAACGTCAGGTAAAAACTCCCCTAGTGGAAGAAAAACCTTAAGCCGAACAGTGGCAGGAAAAACTCCCCTTTAAGAGGGAAGAAACCTGGACCAGGACCTGGATCATAAGGGGGGACCCTCCTGCTGAAGACCAGACGGATTTGCAGCAACAGTTCCTTCTCTGAAATGTCTTGCATCGTATTTAGACACACCTAAAAGCTCCAGAGCAGAAATCTGCCAAAAAGTCTGCTTTAATAAATATTGTTAACACTTGCTGACCATCAATTCATCAAGACCTAAAAACTAGTAACACCTGGCTGCAACATACCGTTCTAAATCCTGAGGAAACAGTAAGGAGGTACTTGGTATTGCCCACACATTTTTTATTTATTTATTTATTTATTTATTTATTTATTTATTTATTTATTTTTTAATTTAAGGCACAGATCATTACGCTCTACTCATTAACGCTTATGTTTTATGTTACGGATCACAGATGATCTGTGGTCTATCAAATGAACCACAGATCAATTTACTGACTTAAATAAACCCAAATAAAGAGATAAAAAAACAGCTGTAGTGATAAATATGCAATGCAGCAGGAACTTGAAAATCCTTTGGTTGTCAGTTTGGGAGAACTTTCTTTTCTGTCGACGACGGTCCAGATCACATCCACACATTTCTTGGGAAGTGCACATTAGATGGAGAGTAAACTTCCCCAGCTGTGGTAGACATATGTTGTAGGTTCAAAAAAGCACAAATGACAATATAAGTGTTTGGTTTATTTACAACTGTTATAAAAATGCACTAAACGCTTAATACCTGTGAAGCAAATAAGAGAGAATGATTTATTTTTGACATCCGGTTCATTCTCTCCAGCTGTCATCGAGGGATGGGGAACATCTGGAAACACAAACACCTGTGATTACTCATGTACATTTCACTAATCAACCTAATATTTTGGGAGAAACTGGAGAACCTGGAGAAAACCGTTTATTTATTTATTTTCCTATTTGTAATTAAAACAAAAAGTAATGGATCCTATTGTCCACTTCACCATCTGATGGAGACTAATGTTTTCATGGCTCGCTCTTTCAGGGCCTCAACAACTGAGCTTATAGCAGTGTAGCAACTGTCCAGTTCCTGTTCCTCCTCCCATGTGAAGGTATCTGAGGAGTCATCTGACTGGCTGTATTCTGAGGACCTCTCTTCAAGGTCAAAGTCTTCCTCAGGTGCGATAGGTGGTTCATGTTTGCCAGCTCCAACATCTTCAACTTGTGGAAACGATGCCGGTTCTTCCTGAACTGCAGAATATTCCTCAAGTGTAGTTGAGGATGAATATTCAGTAGCTACTAAATCCTCCTCAGATGTCTGCTGGACTTCAGGTGCAGACGTCTCTGTGGTGACTGTTGGCTCTTCAGAAACCGTTTTTTACCATGTTCATTAGTTGGTTCACGTTGTGCGTTTAACATGAAAATTAAAGACAAACATATGTTAAGAAGAATAAAACAAGTGACATGCAAAAATAAAGTGCATTCTGTAAATTATTGCAGCCGTACATAGAAACATGGAACCAAGTCACGACTAAATTATGAAATATTTTACTACGTGTTGTTTCTCAGTAGATGGCGCTAAAACACTAAAATGACCAATAAGCAGGGATAAGGGAAAGAGAAGCTCCGCCCCTGTCTTCAAATACGTTGTCAGACAGAAGTTATAGCGTGCAACTCCTCTGCTGCTGTTTCATTCAATAGTCAAAGCATCTACTTAAAAAAAAATGAGCGGCAGAGGCAAAGGAGGGAAGGGACTCGGAAAAGGAGGCGCCAAGCGGCACCGCAAAGTCTTGCGGGACAACATCCAGGGCATCACCAAACCCGCCATCCGCCGTCTGGCTCGCCGCGGAGGAGTCAAGCGCATCTCCGGACTCATCTACGAGGAGACCCGCGGTGTGCTCAAGGTCTTCCTGGAGAACGTCATCCGTGACGCCGTCACCTACACGGAGCACGCCAAGAGGAAGACCGTCACCGCCATGGACGTGGTTTACGCCCTCAAGAGACAGGGACGCACCCTGTACGGATTCGGGGGTTAAAAACAACCAATCTCCACTCCAAAAGGCCCTTTTAAGGGCCACCCACCTCATCTAAGAGCACCTACACCTGTCTGTTTAATAGTCACTTTATAAATACTTTCTCGTTAAATAACATTGGATGATCCTTAAAAACTGACATACTTCAGTTCATTAAGCATCAATTGTCATCCTTGCTCCTGGTTTCTTAACTTCTGGAAACACTTTCCACAGCCACTAATGTCAAATAAACCGCTTACTCCCAAAGTTCTTCTCTCTTCTCTGCACAAACATCCTGCTGCACTTTAACATCACAAACATAGGAATATTGTGTTCTGCCTCATTTTTTCACCAACTGCATCAAACTGGGAAACACTGAAGTCACAGTCAACAATGTCGCCTGCACTTGCTGCATGCTGGTTGAATTAAGTCAAATGTTTTGGCCTACTGTGAAATAAATTACTTGTTTTCTCCTACAAAAGTCCACTTATCGAACACATGTCAGGACTTTAACTTACAACTGTATGATGTGGAGTACACGCTAAAGAGGTACAAACTAACGGGAGTCAAAACAACATAAACGTGTCTGGGACTGTTTTTAGTCCCTGTGAAGTGATTTTTTTTTACTCATTACACGGGGAGAAGTGAATGATTAAGTTTACTTCAAACTTTGATCAGCACGTGACACTGTCAACCAAACTGTTTCAACCAATTTCGAGCAACAGTCCCTGCAAAGTGCCATGTTTCACGTACACGAGGATCCGTGAACGAGACAGCAGCGTGGAAGTGGGCTGTCTGCGCCGATTCAAACAACTCAGACTTCCACGGACACCGCCCCGCTCAGAGGCTCAACCAATCACAGAGGAGCAACAGCGCAGCCGGATTTGCTCTGGCAAGTGAATAAAAACAACCGCCGTCAGCGCCGACACTCATTCATCTGAACGATGCCTGAACCCGCCAAGTCCGCGCCCAAGAAGGGCTCCAAGAAAGCCGTGACCAAGACCGCCGGCAAGGGAGGCAAGAAGAGGAGAAAGACCAGGAGGGAGAGCTACGCCATCTACGTGTACAAGGTGCTCAAGCAGGTGCACCCCGACACCGGTATCTCGTCCAAGGCCATGAGCATCATGAACTCGTTCGTCAACGACATCTTCGAGCGCATCGCCTCCGAAGCGTCTCGACTGGCTCATTACAACAAACGCTCCACCATCACCTCCAGGGAGATACAGACCGCCGTGCGCCTCCTCCTGCCCGGCGAGCTGGCCAAGCACGCCGTGTCTGAGGGCACCAAGGCGGTCACCAAGTACACCAGCTCCAAGTAGACCAGCGACTCCACCACCAACACAACGGCTCTTTTAAGAGCCACGCATTTCACAACAAGAGCACGTGTTCTCCATGATTACAACATAGGAAAAGGGACAATTCAAATGACCAAATATTTAGCAATGTTGAAGCTTCTCTAGTACTATTTTTTTTTTTTTTTTTTTTTTTTTTTTTTTTTTTTTTTTTTTTTCTGTCCCCATTTACAGAATCAGAAGTTGGTTATTTACAGACTGATTCATCCTGTTACTTTGACACAAACGAGGGAAAAATCTGCTGTTTCAGTCACCACAGGAACTAAATACTGCGTTTGGCTTTTAATTAACTTCTGGCAGCAGCCAGGACCTGACTCAGGTACAGCACATCTGCATGTCCTCATGTGTCTAAATACTTTACGACCCAGATTCAGGCATTAATATACAACTGCTTCACATCAGTCTGTGGACATTTAAGCCACTTAGTGCTCCTGGTTATGCAGTCTCACATGACAAGTCAGTTCATCACAAATGTCAAGCACATCGCTGCTACACATCAACAGTTGTGGCTCTCAAACCACACAATTACCTTACAGATATTTAGAGATGCATCCATCATTTACATTTGCCTGTGTCCTCTGCCCATCTCACCTCTGGAGCTCTGCACCACCTGAGCTTCAGACCAGGGACTGGCTCATCCAAGTCTCAACTCTGAGAAGGTGGTGAAGAAGGCCCCCGCAGCCAAGAAAGCTCCTGCAAAGAAGGTGGCCAAACCCAAAGCCAACAAGGCAGCACCCAAGAAGAAGTAAACTTCTTCAAAACACCAAAGGCTCTTTTCAGAGCCAACACTTCATCCTTTAAGAGCACCTCTTTTTTTTTTTTTACTTTAAAAAATACTATTTTCAAAAAAATAAAATGTTCACTATAGATTGTAGAAAGTGTGACGTATCCAGAGGCCTCTGAAGTTTAGATACTAGCTAGACTAGAAGTTATTTAAGGATGGACATGTGCACAAACTGCTTTTTCTTCTTAAAGTCAATTTAACTAATATCTCTAATCATAGTTGCTAATTCACAAATTAAAATGTGTATTACTAACTTGTCACATTGTAATGGAAGAAATATAATCATTATTGCTTTTTTTATGCAATATTGCATTATTGCTATTGAGATGTGTAAACACTTTGGAGACAATTTAAATTGAGCAGTTCTGTGGTGACTAGATGTTGGGAGAAAATTCTCAGAGCAACAGTTTTAGTCTTAAAGTAAAAAAAACAAAAAAAAACTCCAGTCACTGCTGCTTTTGAAATAGTTTAGTGACAAATACAGACAGCAGAAGCAGCTGTTAGTGTAACGTGAGGTGGATCTTATATTTCTATATTTATTGTTCAAGTGTTTGTCCCCCCATGTGAAAAAGACACTTTGGTTTAAAGTTGAGAAGTTTCTATAACTAGACTACAACAATAACAAGTCTTTGTTTATTTTTTTAGGTGGTCTGAGTCAAAAATCCCCAAAAATCATTTCAGTACACAGACATAAATTGAACCTGGATTAATTGTTAATAAGACTCTGTTCACCACTACCACCACAAAAGACAGCTGACGTAGCTGTTTCTTAAGTGAATAAACTGAACGTTGGCTGATGTTTCTTCTTTTGACGTTTGTTTAGTGGAAAATGCAAACTATCACACACCTGCAGTAAACTAAAGCTGAGTTTTGAACGGAGGTTCTTAAGAGTTTAAAAGCTCTGATCTCCAGCGTTTACTTACCAAACTACATCCAAACCTAAATGTACGATGCTAAATGTTTATAAGTAAGTTTATAAGTTTATATTGTATAGAGTTTTATGACGCGGCTACTTTACTCTTTTTTTTAGTTTTTTTGTTAAATGAGTACCAGGTTCAGTAACATGGTTTATATTTATGTCTCCCTCTGCAACGTTGTCTGTGTGACGTAGCTGTGTGAAGGTGAACTTGTGAGTCAACCGTTTGATGTCAGTGGTGTCAACTTTTGACATAAAACGTTTGTGACCCGCTGAGATCAGGGTTTGGGTGTGAGGCAGTTGGACAAAACATTACTTTTCCAAAAACCCTCTTAGTTTTCCTTTTCACTGCATTTGCCGTCTGCGTCTGCGTCTAGGTGTCATTGTTGTCTGCATCTGAACAGAAAACTTTCGCTTTCAACTTTTGTCATCAACAACATCACAACAACCCATCTTTCTAGGTGTCTTCTTGGCTTTACCTGGTTAGTACTTGGATGGGCGATGGCCTGGGAATATCAGGTAATTAAGCTTTTCAAAAAGCAGCAGCCCTCCTCACTTGTTGGAGAAGTTTTTGAACATGTAAACACGAATAGATACTGAGAGGACTGAGATTATGTTGGTTTTTGCACCTGGATAATTCTGCAGAATGTACCTGTATCTGTAAACTATAACAAAACATTTATATTTGAATTTAAACAGCAGACGGCGCTGTTGACACATTTGGGAACATGCACATATCATTATCATCGCTTTCTGCAAAAAATGTCCAAGCATCAGATGCACATCGTTGTAAATACTTACTCTTTAAAATGTGTTTAAAATGTATTTATTGTGTAGCACCGAGGGTTTGAGGGTAACGCAATTTCGATTCTCTGTATGTATCTCACATGTGGTAGAATTGACAATAAACTTGACTCTGACTCTGACTCTTTCATGTGGCCGAGGAATGTCATCAGACATGTGATGTCATCGATGACGCCATAAAGAATAGTGCACAAGGAAGTTATACAAAGAACTCATTGAAGTGAAGATCTATTGTTCTTGTTATTGTTATCAACACTAGTAAAGCAGACACAAAACTGAAATAATTTTTCCACAGGAACATGAAACTATAACGACATCAGCAGGTCAGTATTGGAGCATAAAGGTGAAACATTTCTTTAATGAAATGTTTGATGTTGGATTGAGCTGCTGGCTGCTTTTGGTTTACTGGACATGATCACATTTCCTCCTCATGTCACATTTATCTGACATCTACAGCCTCCACCCACCGTCACCTCCTTCCCACCCAAACTCTGCCTGCAACCTCCAGGTCCTCTAGTCAACATGTACCAAGTTTATTTGAAGACGTCTGGCAGCTCAGGATAAAACCTGTTTTTATTATCCCAGATTCTGATTATCGGAGGTAAAACTGATGAAAACATTTCTAACGAGTAACAACAACCTCTTTATTTTTTGGTTACAACCGACACCAGACACCTACTGGTGAAATTACAGTATTACAACACTCCCACTTAATTTCACAACATTTAGACTTTAGATGCATAATCCTTCTCTTCTTTACAAATTAGAAAAAAACTAACATAGCTTTTCTCAAAAAAGAAACTTAAATTACAGATATCTGTCTTCAAACTCGCTTATTGTATTCAGTAACCATTTCCTTTCTTTTACATTTCTTATCTACAGTTTGATTTGTTACAAAAAAAAAAAAAAGTATATGATCAGGCTGCTTTCCGCATTTACCTGTCGAAAGAAATATTCAACTATTATCACACAAAACACAGTCCAATCTCTCCTCTGAGACTTTCAAACCTCTGTTTGGTCAACGGCTTGGTCAAGATGTCTGCTTTCATATCTTTTGTTGGACAGTACTGTAGTTGTATTTGTCCATTTTGCACACATTCACGGATGTAATGATATCGAATGTCTATGTGCTTTGTTCTGAAGTGATCCACTGGATTTTTTGCAATTGTAATGGCACTTTGATTGTCTTCCAGGATCACTGTGGGCGTATCCTCCACTCCAAGATCGCTCAGTAAACGTCTCAGCCAAAGTCCTTCTTGAGCAGCTTGACTAAGTGCAACATACTCTGCTTCTGCTGTTGAGAGTGCAACTGTTGCCTGCTTCTTGCTGAGCCAGCTCACCGCTCCTCCACTCAGTAGAAACATGTTGCCTGTTGTCGAGCGTCGGTCATCTTGGTCACCAGCCCAGGAGTTGCTACAGGATTAGCATTTTCCATCCCGTATTTCTTAAGTATGGCTTCAATATAGTTCCTTTGATGTAGAAAGACACAGTTCTTCTCTTTGTCTTGAACCACAGAGATGCCCAGGATGTAGGACAGCTCACCCATGTCTTTCATCTTGTAGCGCTTCTTGAGAGCTGCTTTCAGCTCATTCATGCTCTCAGTCGACTCTGTTATCAGAATGAGATCATCCACATAAACTGCAAGTATCTCAAGCTCCTGTCTCGATCTCACAAACACACAGGGATCTGATGTGCTCTGTTTAAAACCAAGTTCCATCATGAACTCTGTGAAGGCTTTGCTCCAGCAACGAGGAGATTGCTTCAGTCCATAGATTGATTTTTTCAGTTTGCACACCAGGTGTTCCTGTCCTGGTTTGATGTATCCTTCTAGTTGCTCCATGTAGATTTCTTCTTCCAGGTGTCCATTTAGAAATGCAGTAACGACATCCATCTGATGTACATGCAGGTTGTTTTGATTTGCAAAAGACAGTAATGTGCGAACAGAGCTGAAACGCACAACTGGTGAAAATATCTCATCATAGTCAGCACCATACAACTGCGAGTAGCCTTTGGCAACCAGTCTGCACTTGTATCTCTCCACTCGTCCATCACTATGATGCTTGACTTTGAACACCCATCTTGAACCTACAGCTTTTCTATCTTTCGGTAAGTCCACTAGATCCCACGTTTCATTTTCCAGCAGCGACTCATATTCCAGATGAGCTGCATCCTGCCATTCTTTTGCATTTGGACTTGTCAGAGCTTCTTTCATTGTGAGTGGCTCTGTCACACAACACATATTTGCATGATGATCCACGACGACTGTATCAGCAAACTCGTCATATCCATATCTCTTTGGAGCCTTTTTGATTCTGTCACTTCTTCTGACAGTGTCATCAGCAGGGACTTCATGTGTTTCATTCTCATTTGGATCCACAGTTATCTCATTCTCTGGACAGGGCTCTTCTGCTTCCTGTTTCCAGTCAAAGTTCGTTTCATTGAAAATGACGTCCCGACGGATTAAAATCCTCCTTTTTTCTTCATCATATAGACGATAACCCTTAGCGTTGTTTGCATAGCCTACAAACCGAAGCTTCATAGCCTTTTTGTCCAGTTTTTGTCTCTTCTCATCTGGGATATGTGCATACGCAATACATCCAAACACCCTCATGTGACTCAGGTCAGGCTTTTTTTCACACCATCTCTCATAGGGTGTCTCTTGCTTCAGTACAGATGTAGGCAGCCTGTTCTGAATGTAAGCTGCTGTGGCTACAGCTTCTGCCCAGTACATTTTTGGCAACTTAGCATGTGACAGCATACTTCTAGCTGCTTCAACTAATGTCCTGTTTTTCCTCTCTGCAACACCATTTTGCTGTGGTGAGTGAGGTACAGTTACTTCATGTTGAATGCCTTGAGCTTTCAAATACTCTTGAAACTCTTTTGATGTGTACTCACCCCCATTGTCAGTTCTGAGTCTTGCAACAGCTTGTCCACATTCGTTTGTGAATGTTCTTTCAAATTCTTTGAATTTGTTTAACACCTCATTCTTGTGTTTCAGGAAGTACACTTTGCAGCATCTGGAGTAATCATCAATAAAAGTCACAAAATATTTTGCTCCACCAATGGATTCAGTCTGCATGGGACCACAAACATCACTGTGAATCAGCTGCATTCTGCGTTTGGAACGAATCCCTCCAATTGACTTGTATGGCTGCTTAGACAGTTTGCCTTCCACACATCCCTCACAGAAGGAAACCTCTGTTTCTGTGGAGAAGCCCACTCCGTTCACCAGATCTTTTAGTTCCTTTAGCTTGGTAGTGTGTCCCAGGCGCTGCTGCCATAAGCTGGCAGCTACTGATGCATTGTGACAAACAGGTAAGCCCTCTTTAACATCCAGTTGATAAAGTCCATCAGCTCTTCGTATTCCTATTCCTTGAAGAGTTCCATTTTTTCCACGTATGTAACAGTGAGACTTCCGGAACTGCACCGTGTTGCATTTTTTGGTAGCTGCTCCCACTGAAAATAAATTCCCCGACAGCTTTGGAACATACAGCACATCATACAAGGTGGCTTTTTTTACACCACTTGTTTTGAAAGTCATTTTCAATTTGACGTTTCCCATTCCTAGGGCCTCGACCACCCTTCCGTCCCCGAGCTTCACAGACTGTGCTTCTGTGAACTGCTGGTAATCTTGAAGAATGTTGTTATCACACGTCATGTGCTTTGATGCTCCCGAATCTATCAACCATTCGAACTGTTGTGATGTATCAGTTGGATTTGCATCTTGGGTGATGAAGGCACTTTCACCTTCTGCATCATCACACATCATGCTTTTGGCCTTGTGAATTTTCTTTTTGGCTTTAAACTTCAAACTTGGACAGTCACGTTTAATATGACCTTCTTGTCCACATTTATAACATCGCCATGTGGTTGGTCTTTCTGCTCCTGCTGCCCTGGAGTTGTCCTGTACGGCTCCCTGACACTGAGATGACATAGCCGATGCACCACCTGAAGTAACACCGCTGTAACTTTCATTTGCATTCACTCGCTTTTGCTCTTCATTTATTAAAACTTGTTGAACAAACTGCAGCGTCAGATTGTCCATCTTTGTTTCTAATGCGGTGACAACAGTAGCATAACTGGGTGGCAAACTACCCAAAAGTGTTACAACTTGATCTTCTTCTTTAATATCAGCTCCTAGAGCTGATAGCTGATCAGTCAGTTCCTTCATCTGCTTTAGATGTTCAGTTAATTGACATCCTTCCTTCATTTCACATCGGAAATATTTTTTCTTAAGGAACAGTTTGTTTGCCAAGGTATCTCTCTCAAAATGACCTTTGAGTGTAGCCCACGCTTCTTTGGGAGTCTGGCAGCTTGTTACCAGGTACAGCTGGGGTGTACTCACGTTCAGCACCAACATGGAGAATGCTTTCTCTCTGTGCGTTAGCATCCGCGGCTAGCACGTCCGTCTCCTCTAGCATGCCCCACAGTCCTTTAGCCTTTAGCATTAGCTCCATTTGAAACTTCCATGTTGCCCAATTTTCCGGTCCGCTCAACTTGTCTATAAACAGCTTATCATCCATAGTGAAGGAAATTCACAACACTGTTTAACCCACAAAATACAGTGAAAAGACAGCTTTTTTAGCGTTCTCTGGGCCCATAACCTGATGAAAACATTTCTAACGAGTAACAACAACCTCTTTATTTTTTGGTTACAACCGACACCAGACACCTACTGGTGAAATTACAGTATTACAACAAAAACAGCTGTCAAATAAAACTGGACAAGTAAACGTTAGTATAAATGTCCAGAGTGGTGCACAAATGTAACATGTATATGTTAAGTGATCTTTAAATGGACCAGTTCAGTTGTGGATGGATGGATGGATGGATGGATGGATGGATGGATGGATGGATGATGGATGGATGGATGGATGGATGGATGGATGGATGGATGGATGGATGGATGGATGGATGGATGGATGGATGGATGGATGGATGGATGGATGGATGGATGGATGGATGGATGGATCAAAACCTCCACTATCCAGGGTAAGAACACAGCTTCCCCTGCATCATTTGAAGTTCTCTTCTGCTAATGATGTTTAATGTTAAAAAAGCTGTTCAGAGTTGGTTCAGTCGACTCTGAGATGCTGCAGCTTTAAAAAGCCGTCAGTGGGGCTCAGATACCATGAGTTACCATGGCAACGCATAGTGAGCAGAAGTGATCTTCTTCCTGTACAGACATCTGCAGTCAGTAACAGCTTATAAAATGAACAACCAAAGTATTTTGTGTGAAGTAAGAACATGCAGGATATTTGTCATGCACGGTAGATGAGATAAGTCTTAAGGCTCTTTACAACCATCTGGTTGACTGACTTGACTGCATTCATATCGATTCTGATTCTCAATGTACTTTTTTGACATAAATGCGACATGTCATCGATCAGACGCCTGTAAAATGCACATTATGATTAAATTGAACCTCTTTTAAGCTTCATGAAGTGGAGGAGACAGAAAGTAATTTGGGGTATCTTGAAGTAAACCTGCTATTGACCAGGTTTATGTCACAGAGTCAGTTACCATGGTGACAGACTCCATGTATGAGTTACTTCACTTTCTAAAACTCGACTGAACCCTCTTGCTCCACAACCACTCAGAGCCTGATCCAGATCACTGTCTGAAGAATCCAACGGCAAAGTCGGACATCCTCCACCCTGCTCTCACCAGATAGATACATACCAACTCTGTATTTTCTTCCAGAAATCATCCAGACGCAGCTCCACCTACAGACTTGAAGTAAACCTCAGACAAGGTGCAGCCCAGATGTTGACACCATGGACGTCAACAGAAACAAACTGGTACTGATCACATCTGCTTGAATCTGCCTGCAGATGTGAATCCACTTCTTACGTCCATCCTCAGCATGTCATTTCCATTTGCAGCTTCTAAAAACAAATTCACCTTCCATCTCCACCTGAAGTCTCCTCTGTCAACCAAAGGGGAAACACATCTTTCTAACTGCTCCAATCATTTTTATTCCCCAAATTTGAAAAAACATCTTCAAATCTAATCTCCAGTATTGTAGGAACCAGGAAAACTTCCACAATAAGCTTTAACCTCCACCTCCTGAGTTTGAAGATCAGCTGCAGGAACCTCCAACTGCAGCATCTTTTCAGAGAGATGAAGCCACCACCAGACGTCAACTAAAGCCTCCTGACCTCTTTTAGCAGTCTCCATGTGAACTCTGGAGACCCCTGAAGAGAACAGCTGAAAGGAAAAGATGAAGAAGAAGACCTGCATCCCAGCATCCTCGGTAAGTGTTCAGTTCCTCATGTTTCTGTGAGTTGTGAGATATTTTCTCTGAGGCTTCTCATGTGATGAATTTGAACCAGTGGTGAAGGAATCTTCCTTGCCTGGACTTCCCCTGAAGTGCTGAGTTATGGAGACTCCTCATATCTGACTGCTGCACGTGCACACACAAACACAACACGACGATGCTGCTTTCAGGTCCATCAGCTGCTTATGCAGATGTTTAATGCTCAGAACACTGTAAACTTGTACAGATATTGTCTCTGTTGCTGCGGTAACCGTCAGACTGTAAGCAGACCTCAGGGACCACCTCTGGACGAAGCAGGTTGTGATGTCCCCCAAATAAATGAGACTCTTGTTTTTTCTACAACCGTGTGGCTGAACCTCCGTCTGCAGATCATTTGTGACCGAACAGATTTTTTGATCTTTTACTTGGTCTGGGATAAAATACAGTCTTATACGTACAACTCTGCAGCATTTTTTCTTATTTTAAATTCTTTTTAATCACCTTCACCACCCACAGATTCCTTCAGATAAATAAAAACCACATTCCCATAGATTTTCCAGCAGATTTCAGCTGCTTCCAGTCTTCATGTTTTGTCAAACTTCCAATAACATCTGTAGCTACAAAAATGTTACGCATCAACCCGTTTGTCCTCCAAAATAAACCTCATCATCCATCCAGTGTTCAACTGCCTCCTCATGTTCAGGAGGAAACGGTGCTGGAGCCGAATCCCTCAGTCATTTGAGGAGAAGCTGGAGAACCGCTGACATGTGTTGAGTCCATCACTGGACCCCGTCCAAGACTCTGCCTTATTATCTTTTGGTTCCTTTTGTTTTGCTGCCGATAACTTTCTGATGATACTGAAAATAAAATATAAAGCTCCAAACAGATTCTTCATGTTTTGGAGTGAATCAGCTTCTATCTGATGTAAATTTACAATAATGAGGTTTTACTTTCTTGCACCATGAAAATTGAAGCTCTTATATCAGAAAAGTGGGATCAACCACGATGCATCACTTCTACTTTTTTTTAATGATAAATAATATATTTGAACCCACAGTCATTGTTATCAAACATGACTTTATTTAACAAGAAGGCGTCCATCAGTTGAACTGTCTGGAGACTGGAAAAATATGAGAACAGAAAGTCCAAACATTCAGTTGAAACCACAAAAGTGCAACCAGCTGCTTTCATCCTGAGGAAACGTGATGGAGACCATCAGGACCAACCTTGGCCAAGATACCAGAGTCCAGCAGTTTGGAGAAAACACACAAACAAACAATGAAGAATGAAAGATGGAGAACTTCCAGGTGGTTTGTAGCTCCAAGATCAGGAACATTTTATTAACACTTTGATGTAGCTGCTGGAATATGTTTAAAACAATAATTGTCAACAAAGTCGTCCTCTCTGGCATCTGTCCTGCCTCGTCATCCTCCTCCTCCTCCTCCTCCTCCTCCTCCTCCTCCTCCTCCTTCTCCTCCTCCTCCTCCTCCTCCTCCTCCTCCTCCTCCTCTCTCCTTTTTCATCACACATATGTTGTGGAGGATGCAGTGATAACATTCACAAATGTCCCATCAGAGATACTTGTGATAAAAATGAAGGAAAAACAAGAAGTTCCCTATTAATTTGTGACTTCTGAGGTTCTGCAGGATGAAAAATCCTGATGTGAATTCCATCAGCTGCATCAGCATGTGTGATGCTGTGTTGGCCAAATATAAAGCAAATGTCCACAGCATCACTGAAGTTAAGAACTTGTTTGAATTGATCAGTGATGCGATAAAAGAAACTACAGAACAGTTGAGCAGCACCTCTTCAGCTCATTGATCCCCACAGGACCCAGTGTGGCTGCTTCACCTCCCCCACAGTAACACAGTCTGGGAGTTTCTCCTAGTGGACCTACACTCACTCCTAGATGACTCGAAACCCTGGAGGACAAAACATCAATTTACCAGCAATATAATGACATGTCAACTAGGACACCACAGCATCACAGAAGAAAACCTCTCAGCCAGCAGGACATGCAAAGACGACTCCAAGTCTTCCAGGTCTTCTTCCAGGTCTTCAGCTTTGTGGAAACAGATGACTGTGTGAAAGATGCTCTTCATTTCTCTCACATTGTGCACAGTCCTGGAGACTGTTGAGACTGGCATAATAAGACATACAAACATTTCTACTTTTTTAATCAGTTCAATCAATTCAACTTTGTCTTTTGTACCAGGATTTCCAGTTAATCAGTTTCCTGCACAAAACAATGAAAATTAGTTATAAAATAACTATAAACAAACAAACAAACAAAAACAAACAGTTTTTTGAAACCAACGTGTCAGTGGTAAAAGACCAAAAACCAGCTCAGACTGGTCAGGAAAAAAACAAAGAACAACGGTGACATCTTGTGGTCGATTTGTGTTTTGCAGACTAATTGTGATATTTTTCATGTCACTTGAGAATAGGTTGAGTTATCATTAAAAAAAGAAATTTTGATATTTTTACAATCAATTGTTTAATTATGTTTCCTAAAAAGTCTAGAAACCTTCCTGTGGTCTCAGACAAACCAGTCTGTTCAAGATTAGAGGACAAAACATTTAGTTGTTCCTGAAGGTTTTTTCATCTGGTTGGGAAAAGACCAACATCAACTTTATGACTTTTATTTGTACTACTTTGTATCAAACACTCTGCTGTAATTATGTTTTCTACCGTAATAAATAATGATGAACTCTTTTTAAGGTGAAATGTATAGTAAAAACAAACATGTGATGCTGCTGTTCAAATATGATATTTTCATTGGATGTAAAGTAAGATGGATTTTATCTGGTAACTTGGACAGTTCATGGACAGTTGTCTCCGATGTATTGACAGTTGTCTCAGATGTATTGACAGTTGTTACAGATGTATTGACAGTTGACTCTGATGTATTGACAGTTGTTACAGATGTATTGACAGTTGTTACAGATGTATTGACAGTTGACTCTGATGTATTGACAGTTGTCTCTGATGTATTGACAGTTGTTACAGATGTATTGACAGTTGTTACAGATGTATTGACAGTTGACTCTGATGTATTGACAGTTGTCTCCGATGTATTGACAGTTGTTACAGATGTATTGACAGTTGTCTCTGATGTATTGACAGTTGTCTCTGATGTATTGACAGTTGACTCTGATGTATTGACAGTTGTCTCTGATGTATTGACAGTTGTCTCCGATGTATTGACAGTTGTTACAGATGTATTGACAGTTGACTCTGATGTATTGACAGTTGTCTCCGATGTATTGACAGTTGTCTCTGATGTATTGACAGTTGTCTCTGATGTATTGACAGTTGACTCAGATGTATTGACAGTTGTCTCAGATGTATTGACAGTGGACTCTGATGTATTGACAGTTGTCTCCGATGTATGGACAGTTGTCTGTGATGCAATACAGCAACCTGGTCAGCTAATTTGTATTGATCAGGTTCTGATCAGGTTGATCAGGAATTTAAAGTTGGGTCCAAACTTCCGAGTGACCTTCTAACCAGCACATGTCGCCGCCTGCGTCGTGTAGGCGAAGCAGAGTTAAAGTTTTTGTAGTCCTATGAGGGTGAGGGTTGCAGCCAGTGTCACCATGACACAAACCCCTATCGTATTATTTAGGATTCGAACAAACAACCTTGTAGCACCACAATAATAGTATGAACCAGCTCTGGTCCACGGTCTGATCAGACTGGAGTTGGAGTGGGTGGTGTTACACCAGTCACCAGGAACGGCTCCAAAATTCTTTTTTAAATTTAGGAGTTTAAAATGTTTAAGATGTTTAAGTTTAAGATGGGTAAAATTAAAGCAGGTATATTGCCACCCCTTTAGGAGATCAATATGTAAATAAGAGGCTGGATAGGCCCACAGTTTATCACTGAACATAAGTCAAACGTGTAACTGGTGGTACCCCCAAACACATAATTCATCGCAATGCCCCCATTATCCTTTATAAAGTTGTCTGCTGATGCCATTGATATGGATCTTTTTGACCTGTGCGGAAGCAAAATTTATAGAACTTCAAAGTGAGGTACTTAGGATTACCCTTAAAATAAATTCAGCAGTGTTACTAGTAGTCAGAAGCACAACTTAAAAAACTTCAAAGTGAGGTACTTAGGATTACCCTTAAAATGAATTCAGCAGTGTTACTAGTAGTCAGAAGCACAACTTAGAAAACTTCAAAGTGAGGTACTTAGGATTACCCTTAAAATAAATTCAGCAGTGTTACTAGTAGTCAGAAGCACAACTTATAAAACTTCAAAGTGAGGTACTTAGGATTACCCTCAAAATAAATTAAACAGTGTTACTAGTAGTCAGAAGCACAACTTATAAAACTTCAAATTGAGGTACTTAGGATTACCCTTTAAAAAATCCAATAGTGTTACTAGTAGTCAGAATCACAACTTATAAAACTTCAAAGTGAGGTACTTAGGATTACCCTCAAAATAAATTCAGCAGTGTTACTAGTAGTCAGAAGCACAACTTATAAAACTTCAAAGTGAGGTACTTAGGATTACCCTCAAAATAAATTAAACAGTGTTACTAGTAGTCAGAAGCACAACTTATAAAACTTCAAATTGAGGTACTTAGGATTACCCTTTAAAAAATCCAATAGTGTTACTAGTAGTCAGAATCACAACTTATAAAACTTCAAAGTGAGGTACTTAGGATTACCCTCAAAATAAATTCAGCAGTGTTACTAGTAGTCAGAAGCACAACTTATAAAACTTCAAAGTGAGGTACTTAGGATTACCCTTAAAATAATTTCAGCAGTGTTACTAGTAGTCAGAAGCACAACTTAGAAAACTTCAAAGTGAGGTACTTAGGATTACCCTCAAAATAAATTCAGCAGTGTTACTAGTAGTCAGAAGCACAACTTATAAAACTTCAAAGTGAGGTACTTAGGATTACCCTCAAAATAAATTCAGCAGTGTTACAAGTAGTCAGAAGCAGTACTTTGCAACCCACTGAGATGAGGGTTTGGGAGTGAGGCAGCTGGACCTGCCTCGACATTACCCTCTAAAACCCTCTAAAACCCTCTAAAACCCTCTAAAACCCTCTAAAACCCTCTACGTTTTCTTTTTCAATCATTTCACTGCATTTGCCGTCTACGTCTGCGTCTAGGTGACATTGTTGTCTGCATCTCACCAGAAAACTTTAGCCTTTAACTTTGTCATTGTAAATACTTACTCTTTCATGTAGCCTTGGATTGACATCAGACACGTGATGTCATCTAAAAAATGTTGTTTTAAATGTAAAACTGAATTATAAATAGAAGATTACATTCCATTGATGACATCATTGATGTAATGACGTCAAGCCCATGTCTAAATGCTTCTTCTAATCTGTCCTTGACGTCATAGATTGACGTTATAAAAGCTCAGAATATCTTCGGAACCTCTCAGTCAGACCGCGAACCGGGTCAGGACAGACGCAGATCAACATCACCAAACCAGATTTCTACCAAAAACTTTTCCAACAAACCAAAAATGTCTTATCCATCTATGGATCTATACATGATGGAGAACTCCGAACTCGAAGAGGAATTCGGAAGAATAAATCGTCTGTTGGGACTACAACAGACCAAAGCCTCCGATGCAGAGTCCAGAGTTCTCCAGCTGTCCAAGGACCTGGAAGAAATGAAACTCCAACTGGAGCAGGAGAAATCCCTGAAGGAAACGCACATCAGCCGGTGCAAAGAAACACAGATGAAGCCGGACAAAGTACAGGACCCACATCTGTCCAACAAGCTTCGGGTGGAGAAAGAAAGGAACAAAAATCTCCTAGAAGAGCTGAAGTCATCCCAGAATTCATACCAGGAGCTGAAAGTTCGTTTTGAAAGCGACGTCCTTGTAGCGAAGCAGCAAGTTGACAAACTTAAACGACAACTGGAGACAGAAAAGAAATCTCATGCGGACAAAGTCTCCGAGAACCAACGGCTCCTTGACAAGCAGAGATCTGAACTGGACACGCTTCGTCAGAAGATGGTGCGGGAGAAGACCTCGCTGCAACAAACCTCACAAGAGGAGCAGGAGCGTTTACAGGCAGAGCTGCAGCACATCAAGGCTTCACACCAAGAGCTCAGCTCCAGGTATGAAAAGGAGCTTTCAGCAGTGAAACGGGACGCAGAAAAGGCGCAGCGGGATCTCCAGGAACAAGTGAAGGAAAACACTCTAACGGTGACCAAAAACCTGCAGCTCATCGACAACATCAGAGCTTACAAGGACGTCGTCTATGAAGCAATGATCCGGGAGAGGGACGCCCTAAAACAGACTTGTGCTGAGAGAAAGATGCATCTCCAAGCGCAGCTGGACCTTCTGAAGGCTCAGCTGAAACAACTGACCGAAGATCAGCTCCGGAAGGACGTTCCTCCAGAAGAAGCGAAAGAGAAACCTTCATTCTGCAGACGAGTCAAGCGCTTTTTTGGGCTGAAGAAATCAGAAAAACGAAAGAAAGACAAGACCTCAGCCAACAAAAGCTCCAGAAATCAGCAGGTGCCCCGCACCTAGACCAGACCAAACCACCTGAAGCCAAACTGGAACAAAAGAACTCAAATTAAATGAAATTAACTGGTTAAATATCAGTCAGCACGGTTTTCTCCGGGAGCTCCGGGTTTATCCTGATGTAAAAAAAAAAAAAAAAAACATTAAAAAAAACAAAGTTAAGTTATTTGGCCATTAATATAGACACTGGAGCAGAAACCAGCGCCACCCAGCGGCGCCTCAAGGCCGGATAGAGAGAGATGGGCCAAGAAGAACATATGTCATATTTATTCATATAATTAATCTGATTCAGATCTAAGATCTGAATCATCAATAAGATATGTATTCATCAATACATATATTATATAATATATATATATAATATTTTGACTTTATTTCATATTTGCTAAACTTTTATTCTCCATACTAATAAAGCCCATTTGAAGTTGAACATGTTTTATTTATTTATTTTGACTATGTCACTATTATTTGTTGCTCAGGGGTGGCGGTTGGGGATTTAGCTGTAAATCTGTAGTTCACATGCATCTATGAATAATGTTTGTTAAAAAAAAACTTACCTATTGTATTTATAGACATTATTCATTTTCGGCTAAAAAGAGGAAGTGTAAAGTTTTGTTTGTTATATTTCTGCTTGAACGGATCCTGCACTGTTTTAATCAGTTCAATCAATTCAACTTTGTCTTTTATACCAGGATTTGCAGTTGAGCAGTTTCCTGCACAAAACAATTACATTTAGTTATAAAACAAGAATAGATAAAACAAAACAAAACAGTTTTTGATACCAACGTATCAGTGGTTAAAGACCTAAAACCAGCACAGACTGGTCAGGAAAAAACAAAGAACAAAGGTGACATCTTGTGGTCCATTTGTGTATTACAGACTATATTTGATATGTTTTAATGTCACTTGAGAATAGGTTGAGTTATCAATCCAAAAAAGTTTTTTTTTAAATATTTTACAGTAAATGGTTTAATTATGTCTGTTCAAGATTAGAGGACACAACATTTATTTGTTCCTAAAGGTTTACATCTGGTTGGGAAAAGACCAACATCAACTTTATATTTTTTTCTTGAAATAAAAACTGAAATAAAACAAACGTTTGACAGAAATTGCCCGTAAACAGACGTCTACAACACCAGCATGGTTTAAAGATTAGAAATAACACAATAATTCTCTCTGTGAGTCTCCGAACCAGATCACAGGAGCTGATAAAAATCCAGTTGAAGAAACGACTCTACTTTTGACAACTGGATTGAAGTGACGAAGCTTCCAGCTATTTTCTAATGAGAGAAAAATAAAAAGAAGGGTCAGCACGGTGGCCCGGTGCTTAGTACCGTTTCCTGTTGCCACACAGAAACAGGAAACAGTCCTACCGGTACTAAATGCTCCACCTGTGCTTTCATGGCTTCCTTCCACCTTTCCATAATATTTGGAACATTCTCATATTCTTGAACATTCAGTGTCTACAAAACCACCAGACAGTTAGTCCATAACATCAAATTTCACTCCCAGTTACATCACATATTATGATGTCCTTTAACTCTGCAAATGAATAAATAAGCAGTTGGTTACTAAATGTCATTATATTCTCTACAACTAAGCAGGTGTTTTTTTAATCATGCAATGTTATTATATTTTCTACAAATAAGCAGGTGTTTATTATTAAGCAAGCATGTAATGTAAATTTATTTTCAACAGGTCTTTTGGCACAGCTTGCATCCCATTTGAAGTATTGATTATCCAGATTTCGTCATCTTTAAAGGTCGGACCCAGTTCATCATTTATTATTTTAGAGCGGATTGGCGCCGCTGTGAAGTTTGTCCCAGCTGAGGATCCGTACCAGGACCTCGTTTCAGTCCCAACTTTCCGTCGTCATGGAAACGGTCTTCAAGGCTGCAAATCTGGGATGTTTTGGCACCTTTGGCTCAGGTGCAGTTTTGCCAAGTGTGAAGGATCTTTTCTGTTGAATGGTTCTTATCAGCTAGAGCATCACTGGTATCAGTATTGAAACAATGGTGTAAAATCCAGTTTAAAACAGCTGAATCACGGCAGGTTTTAGTATTGGACAAATATACAGTCGTTGCCAAAAGTTCTCAGTGTGAAACAAATATTAGTTTTCACAAAGTTTACTGCTAAACTGCTTTTAGATCTTTGTTTCAGTTGTTTCTGTGATGTAGTGAAATATAATTACAAGCACTTCATATGTTTCAAAGGCTTTTAAAGACAATTACATGACATTTATGCAAAGAGTCAGTATTTGCAGTGTTGGACCTTCTTTTTCAGGACCTCTGCAGTTCCACTGGGCATGCTCGCAAACAACTTCTGGGTCAAATCCTGACTGACAGCAACCCATCCTTTTATAACCACTTCTTGGAGTTTTTCAGAATTAGAGGGTTTGTCCACCCGCCTCTTGAGGATTGACCACAAGTTCTCAATGGGATTAAGATCTGGGAGTTTCCAGGCCATGGACCCAAAATGTCAACGTTTTGGTCCCCGAGCCACTTAGGTATCACTTTTGCCTTATGGCACGGTGCTCCATGGTGCTGGAAAATGCACTGTTCTTCACCAAACTGTTGTTGGATTGTTGGAAGAAGTTGCTGTTGGAGGGTGTTTTGGTACCGTTCTTCATTCATGGTCATGTTTTTGGGTAAAGGATGGAACCAGAAGGATGAACCAGACTGTAACTACTATTCTTTCAAATAAATTTGTTATATTTGCAAAAAAAAAAAAAAAAAACCTTTGCAGCTTATGCAGTGCTTATAAATGTTTACCACTGAAATGTCATTAACGGAGCATCTGAAGAGTCGAGGAGCCAATGGAGCAAAAAGTCAGATAAAGGATAAAAACCTCCTCAACAGCCGGTGTCAGTGTGGGATTTCTGAGCTCAGTCTTGAGAGAGACATTCATGCGTTAAGCAAAAAGGAGCTGAAAATGGCAGATTAAAAGACCAGAAGTTGACAGTTTGGCAGCCTGATGGACTTTATGTCCATCGTAACCTAACTGTACAAGAAGTGCTTGTTGCCAAACAGACACACAAAATGATCCTGACTAAAGATCTTAGTGAAGCCGTCAGGAACAGAGGATCCCTCGAGGGAACATTGGACTTTGGACTTTGGCTTTAATCAACTTATTAGTTCTGCTTTTTTTAATCCTAAAAGTTCAGGTTTACTGAAATGATTTGAACATGAGCTGTATTTTGTTTTATTAAATTAATGTTTTTACGCTGTATTTTCTTCTGCAACAGAGAAAAGTGTGAAACAGGAGAAAGTCAGATGGTTCCCAGGGCTCTGCTGGAGAAACACAGAATCCAGATGTGGAGGAGGCGACGCCAGAAGCTCCTGGTTCCATGAACACAACTCAGGTGAGATAACTGTATTTGTTTATGTTTTCTGTTTGCTTTCTTACTGTATTTATTACTTACATATCTTCCATTAACACTTTGTGAGATCAGTGTTAATGAATGACTTTTTAACTGAGCAGCTTGTTCAGTAACGTTCAGTATCATGGACAGGTACAACATGGTCCACCATCATTTTGCAAGAGGAAATGTGCCACATGCAGGAAGAGCCGATATCCGTCCACCTGGTCCTCCAAATTCTCCAGTTGAAATGTTTGATGAGGATGTTGATCAAGTTTTTCAAGTCAATGTGGCCAGACCAGTCAATGGGGAAGTCCCTGAAGGATTTGCTGTTGCGCACCAAAGACAACAGCTGGGACAGCAAAGTCCCCCGAGGTTTCTCCTCTTCCTGGAGGATCGGGAATGAGGCCAAGAGAAGGGCATTCCTCTACCTTCATCATGATCGACAGCAAAAGTGACAGTGACATAGACTCCGAGGATGACTCTGAGGATGAGTCAGTACCTGGGTCTTGTCCTTTACAGACTGGTACTGAAACCGCGGAGTTCTGTCTTCATTCGTTGTCCGATGTCCCGTTACCATTCCTTCTTGGCAGTTGGGTACAACGATCGTTTTTACAAACATTGTAAAAAAACGACTGAAGCTCAACAGTCAAAAGCTCCAACTCACGTAAAATAAATATGTGAGCTACGGTGCTGCACAAACGAACCTACGCTGCCACCTAGTGGTGATGTACATCATACTGGCAGCTGGTTGGTTTTATTTCTGCTTTCCGATTTCATTTCTCATTAATCTTATTCATGTTTATTTCCCTAATTACTTCAGATATTTACATTTCATAGTGAGCAGCTGTCGACTTCTGGTAAGGAAGCTTTTCAGCTCTTTTTAAAGCTCATTCATTTCACCTTTTATTTTTGGTAACAGTAACTTATTTACGTCCTGTAAAGATATAACTCCAGAAGCATTTGGGTCCGGCGCTGTTTTAACTATGGAAACACAAACAACGTTCCCTCATGTCTGTGTTTGACTGATGGCCGCATGAGAGAGAAACAGCAGAACTTCAGATTTACAGATTTTGGGGGCGGTTCCCGGGGTTGCCAGGGTTCCCAGGGTCCCCGTCAGAACCAGAACTCATCTCCTACCAGGAAAGACCGAGAGGTACACAGAAACAGCTCCCGTGATGCTCCAGCTCGATCCGATTAAAGTCCGGAGTGTCACTCCGAGTCTGGGCCGTCCGGTTTGAACATCTCACAGTGGTGATGCCCGTCAGACTCACGGCAGCGCCGTCGTCGCCTCAGAGTTGGTAAAAACTTCCAGGTTCCCTTTCTTCAGGTATGGCGCCACAGACCGTCTCATTCCAGGTCCGGGTCCTTGCCGTCGTCACCACCGCTGGATGAGCGGCTGCTGAGGTCGGCTACGCCCGACTCCAGGTCGCTGCAGTCGGAGAGCTCCTCGGCGTTCAGACTCTGGAGCTGCAACGCCAGCGGCGAGAGGAGGGCGGAGTCCTGGCTCTGAGCGTTCTGACTGGCCAGCCCATGAGACATTGCGCTAACAGGTCTGCTGATTGGTTCTGTGTAGGTGGTGGGCGGGTCCGGCCCACCACGTCTCTGCCACAGCTAGTTAGTCCTCCTCCTCGGAATGTTGATCTTCTCCCACATGACTGGCTTCCCCGTCAAAGCTGCGATCCTCTGCAGAAACAATGTTAATGAGCTGACACATCATTCTCATCACAGTCACCATCATCATCAGTCACCATCATCATCATCATCATCACAGTCACCATCATCATCACAGTCACTTTCATCATCACTTTCACCATCATCATCACAGTCACCATCATCATCATCATCATCATCATCATCACAGTCACTTTCATCATCATCAGTCACCATCATCATCACAGTCACCATCATCATCATCACCATCATCATCACAGTCACCATCATCATCATCATCATCAGTCACCATCATCATCACAATCACCATCATCATCATCAGTCACCATCATCATCTTCATCACTGTCACCATCATCATCACAGTCACCATCATCATCATCATCATCATCATCACAGTCACTTTCATCATCATCAGTCACCATCATCATCATCATCATCATCATCATCACAGTCACCATTATCATCATCATCATCAGTCATCATCATCACAGTCATCATCATCATCATCATCACAATCACTGTCATCATCATGAGTCACCATCATCATCTTCATCACTGTCACCATCATCATCACAGTCACCATCATCATCATCATCATCATCATCATCATCATCATCACATTCACCATCATCATCATCACAGTCACCATCATCATCATCATCATCATCATCATCATCATCATCATCATCACAATCACTGTCATCATCATCATCATCATCATCATCATCATCATCATCATCATCATCATCATCATCATCACAGTCACCATCATCATCATCATCATCATCATCATCATCATCATCATCATCATCATCATCATCATCACATTCACCATCATCATCATCACAGTCACCATTATCATCATCATCATCATCATCATCATCACAATCACTGTCATCATCATGAGTCACCATCATCATCTTCATCACTGTCACCATCATCATCACAGTCACCATCATCATCATCATCATCATCATCATCATCACATTCACCATCATCATCATCATCACAGTCACCATCATCATCATCACAGTCACCATCATCATCACAGTCACCATCATCATCACAGTCACCATCATCATCATCATCAGTCACCATCATCATCAGTCACCGTCATCATCATCAGTTACCATCATCATCATCATCTTCATCACAGTCACCATCATCGTCATCATCATCACAGTCACCATCATTATCAGAATCACATTCATCATCATCACCATCACCTCCATCTTCACCATCATGAGCAGCAGTGAAAAACGCATCTTCATCACCATCATCATCATCATCATCATCATCATCATCATCATCATCATCATCATCATCATCATCATCATCATCATCATCATCTTCATCATCACCATCATGAGCAGCAGTGAAAAACTCTCCTTTTAGGACGTCAGAGCCAAGTTTTCAAGTCTAACATGTTTTTATTCTTGTAGAATAGTGAATGTGAAAATATGAACCAGTGTGTTAAAAACGTTATTGATCGTTCTGACGGTCTGGTCACATGTTCCTCTAGGAGCCACCTGAATCAAATGAAAGTCACTGATGCTCTGCAGACTGGCGTTTGTGTCACAGCAGCTGTTTAAACTGGGTCTGAGCCGTCCGCTGCTTCTGGAGCAGCGTGGACCTCAGAGGAACCTGATCTGACTCTGCTGTTTTCATAAATTGGACTCGAAGCAGGTATGAAAATGTTTAAAGACCAAACTGACCGAGCTGAGGTTTGAAAAGGATGTAAACGACCCATCTGTGTCCTGCACTGATTTCATTGGAGTGAGGAGGTGAAAGACAAAAATGTTGTTTCAAACAAGTGATGCGAACAGCTGACTGTAATGATTCGTACTAAAGTACTGAGTCTGACAGACACTGTCAACAAATGTGTGATAAACCCACAGAAACGTTTAAAAACAGTGTTCTTCAACTGAAGGGACCTCGGATCCTCAGACCACATCAACAGTTAATCGACCCATACGACCGGGTCACCATGGAAACCGTCGTCAACACTAACAAACTGAAACACATTCACTAATGACACATGACGTCTCCTCGTCTGTGATGTCTGGATTTGTCTCAGTGTCCTTGTCACTCCTCGTCTCCTCGTCCGTGATGTCTGGGTTTGTCTCAGTGTCCTAGTCACTCCTCGTCTCCTCGTCCGTGATGTCTGGGTTTGTCTCAGTGTCCTTGTCACTCCTCGTCTCCTCGTCCGTGATGTCTGGGTTTGTCTCAGTGTCCTTTTCACTCCTCGTCTCCTCGTCCGTGATGTCTGGGCTTGTCTCAGTGTCCTTTTCACTCCTCGTCTCCTCGTCCGTGATGTCTGGGCTTGTCTCAGTGTCCTTGTCACTCCTCGTCTCCTCGTCCGTGATGTCTGGGTTTGTCTCAGTGTCCCTGTAACTCCTCGTCTCCTCGTCTGTGATGTCTGGGTTTGTCTCAGTGTCCTTGTCACTCCTTGTCTCCTCGTCTGTACTCTGAGATTGTACATCAACATTTGTTGCCTTCAAGAACACATCTGGTCCACTGGCTTCCATGAATTCTTTAATGAGACGATGTAGAACAGGCTTCTGGACAGACGGGACTCATGAAGACTCATGAAGACGAGGGTACAGGGACATACTACCTGTGGTCCTGATGTGTCTTCGACAGAAAACACTGGAGAATTGCTGAGAATTCTGAAACAGAAATGTCCGGCGATGACCCAGTAATGTACAAAATAAGAGACAAAATAAGAGCTGAAACTCTTTGTCGCTGGGAATCCTCGACGACTTGTTGTGAGAGGCAGCTAAAACATTAAAGTGGTTAAAACCTCCAGGTCTTAACTCTTTCCTGTGAAGTGCTGCAGGTCTGAATTTTCAAAATTGATGTTTTTGACAAATGAATTAAAACTGATGAGAAGAAAACTTTACATATCTTGGGCTCATGCTGTCTGCAGGGAAGTAAAAGTCCAAGTAACTTTGTGTTTTACTCATGTTCATTTTCCATGTGGTCCCAACGTTTTCTCTTCGTGACTCTTCCACCTTTAATCACATCTAGTGGCGCTTTAATCTTCACATTAGATAAACGTCTGAATGTCGATGTAACGGCGCTCCTTGCTGGTGAAACTCAAGTTCAGCAGAAACCAGGTGAATTAGAACTCCTAATAAAATACTGCACAAGAACAAACATGATTGAAATATTTCACCATCTAGTTTTGGGAAAGCAGATGCTGAACAGATGTGAAAGTCTGTGTTTGTTATGGAATTAAAAACATGGCGCTGTAGGAGGGTCTGAGTGGGTGTTCTGGGTGTGGTTTGATTTAAGACCTGTAATAACGCATGTGTTTGTGTGTTGGATGCCTCGTCTGCAGCTGGGGGAGTGGTGCTGGTGGTGGTGGGCGGGTCCTCCGGCTGGTACCTTCTGGTGATTGGTCAGCTCCTCCTCCAACTGCTGAGATTCCTCCCTCACAGCAGACAGGTAGTCGGCGGGCGACTGGCGAGGCGGCGTCGATTTCTCAACGTGGTTATAGAGACCCTCCCACATTCTGGAGAAAACCATTTATACAGAGACTCAGAACCACAGCTGCCTTTACATCCATGTCTTTATAGGAGGCGGAGTCCAACACGCCCACCTGAGTCCTCACAAGCTGCACATTTTAGTTCAGTTTAACTTACACTAACATGACGTGATTTAGACTGTCGGACAGTTAGTCACAGGTATGAAGAACCGCTTGTCATGTTGGTTCTGGATGGTTAAAGAAAAAACTGTCTCCGTCGTCTGAAGTCGTCTTTTCTCATTCAGATTTGTATAAAACGTGTGACTGTTTTAGTTTGTTTCTTAGGTCTCGTTGCCTTGTAACTGGAAAACCAAAAGCAGCAGCGCGTATCTCTGAGGGAACATCTCCATCACTGGCCAGTTAAAGTTACAAATGAAAAGTGATGTGATGTGAAAGGCTGACACTGTACATCTAAATATGTAATAAACTGAAGATTTTTTAAATAACTAGAATAAATCGCATAATAAATCGCTTTTAACAATATATTACAGATGTTGAGGCTTATTAGAACAATCTAAAGCCTATAAATTTAATTAATCAGCGTTTAAGTGAACAACATAACTGGATGAGGAGTGAACGCTCATACTGAAGTAAACTGAGGTCGAGCTGGAGACAGGGAGGCTGGTTAATTCTATCGAAGATCTCAGCAGCTCTGTGAGGAGCTCTTTTCAGACTGAGATGACCCAAAATAAAGAGACAGGAACTGGTAGTTACGTCAAGCGTCAGACGTCAACACAGAACGATGTGTATGAAGCTTTTCTTGTAAAGGACGTCTGTCTCCAACAATCTCTGCAGCATGAAAACACTCTTCAACCCGCAGGCAGCCTGAGGTGGTGCGACCACCGGTGTGCCTCTGCTCTAGGAGCAAGGGTGTGCTGCAGTGACTCACTTGAAGAAGTAGGGGGAGGTGTTGGGCATCAGGACGCCCTGACTCTGGCTCAGCTCAGCCTTGTACAGCGGGTTGGCGTACTCGGCTCTGTCCTTCCACAGCTGAGGCCACGCCGAGTGACTGCGCTCATGGAGCCTGCAGCGAAACACAAACGTCACTTCCCGTCTGCTCACCCCCACCGGCGCAGGGGCTCCGGCTTAGGTGCCTGTCGTTACCTCGTGTCCCTGCGCTCCTTCTGGCTGTTTCCCAGGAAGGTCCCGTACTGACAGGAATGGACGTGTGCGTGCACGGCGATGAGGAAGCGCTCGTTGAACTCGAAGGCACACGGAAACTGGTCTGACAGCTGCCACACACACTCCAGGAACTGGTCAATGACTGGGAACACCTCTTTGGGGTCTCCATCCAAGTGGGCGTACCTGCAGAGGCAGAGCTGCGGGTTTACAGCAGATCTGATCCAGCGTGACACTTCTCAAGACTCCACGCTGTGCAGGTTGTATCTAAGATGGCTGTGCAGGTTGACCCACTCACGTCAGACTCGTGGTTACCCCGGAGTGTTGACGTGTTTTAAAAAATAAAACGAAGGCTGCAACTACTTTAGATGGAGATGTCTCCAGCCTTGGTCCTCGAGGGTCCTGCAGGTCTGAGATGCTTTCTGATCAGCAAGCTGCTGATGGTCATTAATGGGGATCAGGAAAACATCTCAACGTGCAGGTCTGAGGACCAGGGTTGGAGACCACTGACCTATCGACTACTGTGAAAGCTGTGCACAACTCTGTTATTGACATTCAGTGAACACGCCCCTTGGCTGGTAATTTCAGCAAATATGACAAAAATAAACTTGCCGACTGCAACTTTAAGAGATGATTTACGTTCACTTCCACAGCATGAAACAGACTAACGTCACCAACTAAGAATCCAGTAATAAATTAGCTGGCAGCTCATTTTGTTATCAATCATCAATCAACTACACTTTGTCCAGTCGTGCAGGTCAGCTTCCGTCTGTTACTGGTGAAAACCATTAGTTCAAGTCCGTGAAGACGTCACGTCACTTTGACAGACAAGTTTGGGCCTTTTGAAGGTGACGTCTGCATCAAAAGAGCTCACCAGGAACATCCAGAACCTTCTGAAGGTTCAGAGAATACGTGGGTTGGAGCCGAGAGGAATGTTCCTTCAACCAAATGTGTTTAGATATTATTACTATAAAATTAGTTATTGATCAGCACAGACTTCCTCAACGTTTCTCTTTCAGCTTCAACAAATAACTCAATTCTCCACCATGAAAATTATTGAGGTGGAGGAGATGGAGAACCCAGATGAACCCAGAGACAGTTGGTTCCTGGAAGGGTCTTCCATGGCATACGGGTCCTGGATGCAGAACCGGGCAAATTATTGAAAAAGGCTTACGATGAATCTACAAGACACCTGAACATCTTGCCTGGGTTATCGATACCAATACTTCACCCAGGAGCCAACCCTCATGGGGATATTCCTGGGGGAGCGCTTGGTGCGACTCCCCACTTGCAGGAGTTCCCTTAGCAATCCCAGGTGGTCCAGTCCCCAGCTGCTTTCATTGGTAGAGCGAGAGACCAAGGTTCTGTTGGAGGGTGTTTCAGGTTTGAGTGGTGCTGTGCAGCTCCACTGGTTGAGTGGGCGCCCCATAAACACAGACTTGCGTCCTTGGTGCACCCACCCGGGTTTGAGTCCTGGTCTGTGGCCTGCAGCTAATCCCCCAAAACCACAGTATGTGGTCTTATGGAAATGATGAACCAGGGTGTGTCGTCACTTATCATCAAAAAGACGAGTTACTGACCTGTGGGAGAACTTGTGCCCAAAGGAAACCCAGTCCCTCTCTATCAGCACCTAGAAGACAGGATGAAGGGAGGCAGGCAGAGGAGGGGACGAGGTGTGGATGGAGTTAAGACAGCGAGTTGAGAGGAAAAGGAAGTATCAATACCAGGACTTTTTTTATTACGAATCACTATGTGAGCTACCATGAGTCCTTTGATGGTCCTGTAGAACGGGTCCAGCAGGATACTGGCCACCGAGCAGGCCTGGGCGGTCCTGTCCCAACCATCTGAGCAGTGGTCCAGAACGCTGATGCCTTCATCAACCACCGCCTGCACACAGACAGATCACAGCAGTTCACCATCAAACCTGCGGTGATGGAGGACGCCAAGGTTCCTTGGGTTCTCAGTTCTCAGACCAGGTCCCAGCCTGGCTCCAGGACACAAACACCCTCTTTAGGTCTGAAACCGCTATGCTTTTATGAAGCCAGAGTTTGCAGAGTTTTTGGGAGGAAAACAAAAACCCTCCTTCACAACAAAAAGCCACCTTCAAGTGCTGCTGGTGATGGAGGTCATGTTCTGATCATTCCCATCAGGTCCATGCTTCTTGTGTGACTGTGGCTGCGTGAGTGTGTGTGTGTCTGCGAACGTGAACGCACCCTGGCTATGAAGACCCCAGTGGTATGAAGATCTCTTGCAGCGGTCCGGAGGATCTCCTGCAGCAGTCTGAAGGATCTGACACAGACACTCTGATGTTGAATCAGTGTTTTGAGGAGGACGGTCAGTGTTGTCGTGCCGTTTTTCATTTTAGAATTAATACTTTTTTACATTTATGGTAAAACTCCTCCTTGAGACGTTTGAACCTGTAAGAAGATTCAAACTCATCCTCCCAAGTTCCTGTAAAATGCGTTGGACTGTAATTCTGTATGGTTAAATGGGAAACACTGCAGAGCAGTTTAGGTGTTGAACAAAACACACAGATGCAGAGGTGTGACTGTTGACTTGTTTTACTTGTCTGAAGATGGACATGCTCGTAGAGGCCGTCATATTGAAAAGTTAACAAATATTGTACTTCATCTTCTTTTAGACATGTACATTGTCCCATCACAGTCTCACCGCCAAAATCTGTAAATACATAGAGCCCAATATAAGATAGTCAAACATCTACAACTTCTCTAAACTCACTCCCTTGTATAAAACCGATGCTTTTAAAATTACACTGCACATAAGCCACATAAGACACTGGAGCTATGAAGTGGACTGTCCTGGACGACGACCGCTCTGCCAGACGTCACAGTTCAGGGAAGCCCAACATGTGATTGGACATCTGAACGAGGCCTTTACAGCGCAAGTATAGTTATAAGTAAGAGCAAAGTCCAAGATGCCTGCAAATACAATTAGTACCTCACTTGCTGTAGATTAAGGCATATTTTAATTCAGCTTCAAACTGACGACAGGAAGATAATTGCAAGATGTGTAACAGTGTTGAAAAGAGGCACTTAAATGCTCAACTGCATCACTGTATTACATGTATTTTGGTGAGTTTCATTTTTACACTTGAAAAGAAGCAGAAGACCTCAAGTGGCAGGTTAACAGGACGCTGAGGTCAGTCTCTGACCCAGACTGAAGGACCATTCCTATGCACTTTAGAGCAAAGAGGCCTTAGACCAGGTCCAGGTCAGAACCCACGATACTTGGACAGCTCAAACCTGGAGTAAGTTACCTTTTAGACACTAAACAACATCTTCAACACAGCTTGTGATATGTGAAACATTTAATCTATTTGTAGAAAATTGTAAATAGGACCATTTCACTCACTTTTCACTGGTCCAAATATTAAAAATATTGTGTAAAAGCAGAATTTTTATTACAAATAATGTCATTTTTCGGTTTGGTTTAACCTTCAGTGTTTTGTCAGTACCAGCCTATACTAATAAAAACTGGTTCGGGAGGCTTGGAAGTGTCAGGAAATGAACTAACGGCTGATGACACCACTCTATTTTTTTAAATAGTAACCTATAGTAACTTACTAACTTAAGTCCTACAAACCACACATTTGTTTTCTAAAGCTTCAGGTTTACAACTAAATATAGATAAATGTGAAATTTTTGCATTAGATTTCATCTCAGTTGTACACAAAGGATGTGAAACAAGTTTATAGAAGCAATACCAGTGGACAAACAGCTTTTGTTTTTAACAAAGATTGTCCCTGAACTGAGACAGCGCCACATACAAAATATTCAACAGAAAAATTACAACTGAACGGATCAGAGATACATTAATGAAAGAACTTTGTCCCAATCAAACCAGAAGACATTCTGCGTGTCTTTGGCTTCAACGTGGTACCGTAAAGATGTACGTGCCTTTGTTTTGTTTGTATATATGTTAATTAAAGTTCGGGGGGCGAGTTTGCATGTGTGTGTTTTTATTTATTTTTTTTTTTATTTTCTTTGGCACAGCATCGGAGCACGTGACATCAGGCTGGCCTGTGATTGGATGTTTCTTACCGCAATGCTACATGGGGGAGGTATTTCACTAACACAACGTTGTGAATGTTCACTGCTTAGTCTTTTGAGTTTTTTTTTTATCCAATTAGTTCAGTTGACTGTTGACCTTAACCACAGTTCACTTACAAATAAGGTAAATATAGAGCTGGAACTTGACTAAAACTGGATGTAAGTACCTAAAACCACCTGTCAGACTCTTGTCAATTCGTAAAAACAGTTACCGATCTGTTTGCTTCGTCTCAAAAGGGAAAAAGCACCAGCTTAAACAATAATACAGCTACTTAATTCGCTAACTCGTTAGTAAATTATTATTCAGTGCACCTAACATTGGCATTAGACACCGTAGCGTGTCTTTCGTTCGTGTTATTAACAATTTAATTGATGTGTTACTACTCGCCTCTCCGGATCCTCCAGCGTGTCCAGCAAATCACATCCAAACATTTGTTGTCGCTGGTGAAGAAGTGAGTTAAATGACAGTATAAATATACCGCTGTCTTTACCGTAACGGCGGGAACCGCGCAGGTCAGCAGCGCCACTGGCGGGAAGCGCGTGCGTGAGCGTCCGCCTGTTGCCATGGTGACCAGACACAGCGCGTGGTCCAGTGTGGCTCCTGTGAAACACCTCCGTGACTCTTGATGGACATGACAGCTTTTCTTTGTTCAGCTGTCGTGCTGCTATTTTGTCCACCTCTTTTAAAGTACAAAGACTTGGGGGGAATGAAACACTTAACTGCTCATATATTTATTTATGAGTCATTTCTAAGTAGTCTCGGAAATAGTACAAACCTGCTGTAAATGACCCCTGAACAAGCTGAAATAGTTGTTATGCTTCAATATTCACTTTGGGTTTTATATGTCTCTGGTGCTCAGAGTCCGTGGCGTCCCACGTCCATCCTGTGCAGACCTGCTCTCTATGTGGACATGTGGATCTGCAGTCACATGGGGATGACACGGCAGGGTCTTGTACCAAGTACTACAAGTACCAAGGTACCATTTCTGCTGCCACACACAGACACCGTTTGCTCCATGCTGCTGTATTTTCCTCTCACTGTCACTTCATGTGCTGCTCTTATTGACAGCTGCAGGACCCAGCTGTTTGACAGTTGAGAGGTTTTACGTGGACACGGACACATATTAATGTCTTCTTTTTTATTTTGCAGAATCTCTATTTTCTTCTTGCGTCTGTGTTTGCAGAACATGAATTTATTTCTTTTTAAAACATGATTCTATGTTTGCAAAACATGATTTTATGTTTCAAGAACATGAATTTTTGTTTTGTAAAACATGTTTTTATGTTTGTAAAGCATGATTTTTTTGTTTCAAGAACATTCAATTCTATTTGTAAAACATGATTTTATGTTTGTAAAACATGATTTTATGTTTCAAGAACATTATTTTATGTTTGTTAAACACATTTTTATGTTTTTATAAACATGGCTTTTTGTATGTAAAACATGGTTTTAAGTTTGCAAAACATTAACTTATGTATGTAAAACATGATTTTATGTTTCAAGAACATTATTTTATGTTTGTTAAACATGTGTAAAGTGTGAAAAAAGTTTTGCTTTGTTCAACAAATGCTTTGTGCAAGAACAAAAGAATATCCATCCATCATCTATTCCCGCTTACTCTTTTTTTAGGGTCACGGGGGTCTGTCAGAGCCTAACTCGATGCCTCCCAGGTGACAGGCAGGGGTCCACCCTGGACAGTCCATCGCAGGGCCACATACAAAGACAAACATGCACATTCACACCTACGGGCAATTTAGTATGATCATTTAACCTAGTATGCATGTTTTTGGACTGTGGGAGGAAGCCGGAGTACCCGGAGGGAACCCACACAAGCACGGGGAAAACATGCAAACTCCACACAGAAAGATCCACCGGGCCGGGAATAGAACCAGGATTTCAATTCAATTCCATTCAATTCAGTTTTATTTATATTCCAACACAAGTTGTCTCTAGGCGTTTTCCAGAGACCCAGAACATGACCCCCGAGCAATTATTACATAAACAACAGCAGGTAAAAACTCCCCTAGTGGATAAACAAATTAAGCCAAACAGTGGCAAGAAAAACTCCCCTTAAGAGTGAAGAAACCTGGATCAGGACCTGGATCATGAGGGGGGACCTTTCTGACGAAGACCAGCCAGGTAGAACAGGAAGTAAAGAGAGAAGAGACAAAGACACACCATCAAAGGTACAAGACAGGATACAATAGTATAATTATCCATCAGTAACAGAACTAAGTCTTCTATATATATGGGCGATATATGGACAGTTGATGATCCACTAATCCACCGTGCTGGCAAACATAAAATCATGTTTTAAAAATGTAAAACCATGTTGTAAAAACATAAAATCATGTTTTACAAACGTAAATTAACATGTTGTGGACAGACAAACCAGAAGAGGGTGCAGGTAGTGGACTGACCTGATCCCAGCAGAGAATGTGTTGAGAAACCAAAAATAGGACAGTGACGAGCCTGTACGGTTGCAAACTGGAGCTCCATGTAGAGTTGCTTCTTGCAGGATGCAGCATAATGACTGAAAACTATGGAGAGAAAATCGATTCAATATATCTGTGCGTGCGTAACATTTGATTTGTGCGTGTACAGCTTTGTGTACTTGTATGTGTAAAACATGATTTGTAAACCGTAAAGAACATTTTGTCCCCAACTTAACTGAAGCATTGTGAGAGACCCCACCCACCCGTCACACAGCCTCTTCAGTCTGCTGTCGTCAGGGAGGAGGCTGCGGACCCTCCGGCCAGAACCAACCGACTGAAGGACAGCTTCATCCACCAGGCCGTCAGGAAGCTGAACACTCTCCCATCTCTTCCTCCGTTTCCCTCCCTTGCCCCCCCTCACTCACTCTGACCTCTGTATCTGCACCAGGCACTTTTGGCAGAACTGGACCTCCTTTTTTGCACCAGGTCACTTTAACCAGACCGATAAGCTGAACACCTGCAGGACAATCACACACCTTTAAAAACTGTTGTACATTTCACCGTCCTTATTTCGACACAGTTCATCATTAACAATAATGCCTATCATCGTACTGCCATTTCACTGTTTTTACTGGCTCTCAAACCCAGCGTCATGTTATTACTTGCTTCTTTTTACATTTTAGATTTGCACTTTGTGTTTAGAATAATTTATTTATTGTGTAGCACTGAGGGTTTGAGAGTAACGTCATTTTGATTCTCTGTATGAACCTCACATGTGGCAGAATTGACAATAAACGTGACTTTGACTTTGACTTACGTCTCATATGCACAAAGTATGAACTGCTTACTGAGCATGATCATTGTTTTTCCACATTTTACCAGCACACAGATGCACAAGAGCAAAAGTTTGATGGACTCCTCAAGGAGGAATCTCTCCAGAGCATGCCAGAAATCCCAGAGTCACAAGAGTGGGGTGTCAATGCAGACGGTGAGTCTCGGATAGCTGGGTGTTTGTTTTTTAAAAAATCTAATTTATTAGGTATCATTACATTGAAAGCAATCTTATTTCTAGTTAAACAGTCGTGTAAACTGTTGTCCTTTTTTTTGTACTATATTGGGTAATAAATATGCGATTACAGGCTCAGGTGAACAACAATGTGTCACTTTTTCCATTGGGCCATTAGCCATTTAACAAAAACGGAGCCAAGAAAAGAACCAAAACACAGTCTAAGGATGAGTCCTTCTCCTGCATTGAGATCTCCTTGGACTTCATACTAGTAGCCCCACTCAAGCAGCTGCCAAATGTCAACTAAATACCTGATGTGAATTCAACATCTCCTGCAGATGTGCAGATGTTTTGGCAGTTTGCTGGTCCAGAGCATTCAGGTGTCCATTAATGCAATTCCAAGAAGCACCAACATAAGCAGTGGTCTTAGAGAAGCTCTTATTTCTCTTCTTTTGTAAAGCCATCCAAACTTTGTGTAGTTCAACGTTCTTCAGGGAAACAGAATATTCATGTGGATGTTCTAGTAAATTTAGCCCCACGTCAAATCACACAGTAATCAGACAAATACAAGTTGTGCAAACCTTGTAGGGCTGTCTGAGCATGTTACATGTTAAAGTGTGTGAGACCATAATTAGAAGAAGACTGAACAAGAAGGGTTTGTCTGGATACATTTGGTAGAGAAAGCCTGCTCTGTGTTAAAAGATCATGAAAGTACTACTGAGGTTCATAAAACTACATGTGAACAAGACATCTGGAGCAATGTCCAATTAACAGGTGACTTCCAGGTGCAGTTATTTGGCAGGACATCGGTACGTGTCTGACTGCATTGTGGCGAGTATAAAGTTTGGTGGAGGAGGGATTATGGTGTCGGGTTGTGTTTCAGGACCTGGTCTTGGCCCCTTAGTTCCAGTGAAAGGAACTCTGAATGCTTCTGCATACCAAGACATTTTGCACAAATCCATGTTCCCAACTTTGTGGGAACAGTTTGGCGCTGGATCCTTCGTCTTCCAACATGACCGTGCACCAGTGCACAAAGCAGGTCCATGAAGACCTGGATGACAGAGTCTGGTGGGGATGAACTGGACTGGCCTCCACAGAGTCCTGACCTCAACCTGATAGAACACCTTTGGGATGAATCAGAGCAGAGACTGAGAGCCAGGACTTCTGGTCCAACATCAGTGTGACCTCATAAATGCGCTTCTGGAAGAATGGTCAAACATTCGCTTAAACACTCCTAAACCTTGTGAACAGCCTTCCCAGAAGAGAGAGAAATAAATAAATAAATAAATAAATAAATAAATAAGTTTTGGGTCCTACCAACTTGGTATCAACCATTAATATATGTGTAAACAAGGGCAAAGGTCATGAAGTTTCTAGAACTCCCTCTTATGACATCACAGGGCTGCTGTAAACTCCATAAAGACAACATTCTCTTCAACACATTACTTACTTCTCAGAAGCCAAGGACAGAGCCAACAACTCTCTGAAACAGCTCAGACACATTTTGCATTTACTCCACTTTGCATTGCAACATCACAGTATTTTCTCAGAAATTGTAGAAGGAAGTACGTTTCAGCGCCGTCTGTGAATGACTTTTTAACTGAGCAGCTTGTTCAGTAACGTTCAGTATCATGGACAGGTACAACATGGCCCGCCATCGTTTTGCAAGACGAAATGTGCCACGTGCAGGAAGAGCTGATATCCGTCCACCTGGTCCTCCAAATTCTCCAGTTGAAATGTTTGATGAGGATGTTGATCAAGTTTTTCAAGTCAATGTGGCCAGACCAGTCAATGGGGAAGTCCCTGAAGGATTTGCTGTTGCGCACCAAAGACAACGGCTGGGACAGCTCATTCCCCACTGGATTCCAGAACCTGACCATTTTTTCGCTGGAGGAGATGGCCTCCACATGGATCTTAATCAGCAACAACGCCGTCCACTTCGTGTTCCTGCATATCTACAATTCCACCAGCCTCAAGCTCAAGTAGACGCTATGTTGGAGTTTGATCAGGACATCGATTTGATGTTGGATGTCGATGTTTACAACTCAGATGAAGAAGAGGTGGACATTTATGAGGAAGAGGAAGAAAATTATGAGGAAGAGGAGGAAACTGATGAGGAAGAGGAGGAAACTGATGAGGAAGAGGAGGACATAGATGATGTGAACCAAATTCAGGAAATAGAAGATCCTCTTCCTGGTGGATCGGGAATGAGGCCAAGAGAAGGGGATTCCTCTAGCTTCATCCTGATCGACAGTAAAAGTGACAGTGACATAGACTTCGAGGATGATTCTGAGGATGACTCTGAGGATGAGTCAGTGCCTGACAGATACTGGAAGAGGAAGAGAGAGGACGATGTAGACTGTGAAAGTCCGAGCAACAAGCGTTCACGCTGCTCATATGAAAATAATGAACCAGATCAAGTGGTCATCGCTCCTCCTGATTCTGCTGGGCAACAAGATATGAACCACATGCAGGAAATAGAAGATCCTCTTCCTGGAGGATCGGGAATGAGGAGAAGAGAAGGGGATTCCTCTAGCTTCATCCTGATCGACAGTAAAAGTGACAGTGACATAGACTTCGAGGATGATTCTGAGGATGAGTCAGTGCCTGACAGATACTGGAAGAGGAAGAGAGAGGACGATGTAGACTGTGAAAGTCCGAGCAACAAGCGTTCACGCTGCTCGTGTGAATACTGTGACACCAGCAGTGACACAGACAGCAGTGGAGATGGCTCCCCTTCATCTTCTGCCTCCTCTCCTTCACCACATCAAGGATCTAGAAAAAGAGGAAGGGAAGACATAGACAAGGATTATGGGAGAAGCCCATGTGTAGATGCTTCTTCTAATCTGTCCTTGACGTCATAGATGGACGTTATAAAAGCTCAGAATATCTTCGGAACCTCTCAGTCAGACCGCGAACCGGGTCAGGACAGACGCAGATCAACATCACCAAACCAGATTTCTACCAAGAACTTTTCCAACAAACCAAAAATGTCTTATCCATCTATGGATCTATACATGATGGAGAACTCCGAACTCGAAGAGGAATTCGGAAGAATAAATCATCTGTTGGGACTACAACAGACCAAAGCCTCCGATGCAGAGTCCAGAGTTCTCCAGCTGTCCAAGGACCTGGAAGAAATTAAACTCCAACTTGAGCAGGAGAAATCCCTGAAGGAAACGCACATCAGCCGGTGCAAAGAAACACAGATGAAGCCGGACAAAGTACAGGACCCACATCTGTCCAACAAGCTTCGGGTAGAGAAAGAACGGAACAAAAATCTCCTACAAGAGCTGAAGTCATCCCAGAATTCATACCAGGAGCTGAAAGTTCGTTTTGAAAGCGACGTCCTTGCAGCGAAGCAGCAAGTTGACAAACTTAAACGACAACTGGAGACAGAAAAGAAATCTCATGCGGACAAAGTCTCCGAGAACCAACGGCTCCTTGACAAGCAGAGATCTGAACTGGACGCGCTTCGTCAGAAGATGGTGCGGGAGAAGACCTCGCTGCAACAAACCTCACAAGAGGAGCAGGAGCGTTTACAGGCAGAGCTGCAGCACATCAAGGCTTCACACCAAGAGCTCAGCTCCAGGTATGAAAAGGAGCTTTCAGCAGTGAAACGGGACGCAGAAAAGGCGCAGCGGGATCTCCAGGAACAAGTGAAGGAAAACACTCTAACGGTGACCAAAAACCTGCAGCTCATCGACAACATCAGAGCTTACAAGGACGTCGTCTATGAAGCAATGGTCCAGGAGAGGGACGCCCTAAAACAGACTTGTGCTGAGAGAAGATGCATCTCCAAGCGCAGCTGGACCTTCTGAAGGCTCAGCTGAAACAACTGACCGAAGATCAGCTCCGGAAGGACGTTCCTCCAGAAGACGCAAAAGAGAGTCCTTCATTCTGGAGACGAGTCAAGCACTTTTTTGGGTTGAGGAAATCAGAAAAACGAAAGAAAGACAAGACCTCAGCCAATGAAAGCTCCAGAAATCAGCAGGTGTCCCGCACCTAGACCAGACCAAACCACCTGAAGCCAAACTGGAATAAAATAACTCAAATTAAATTAAATTAACTGGTTAAATATGAGTCAGCACGGTTTTCTCCGAGAGCTCCGGGTTTCTCCTGATGTAAAAAAAAAAAAACATAAAAAAAAACAAGTTAATTTAATTGGCCATTAATATAGACACTGGAGCAGAAACCAGCACCACCCAGCGGCGCCTCAAGGCCGGATAGAGAGGGATGGGCCAAGAAGAACATGACAATGTCATATTTATTCATATAAATATATATATATTATTATATATTTATTTAGATTCAGGTAATTTTTCCCCTTTTGCTCACCCATCTTTTTGACACTGTGAAAAACTGAAATAAAACAAAAGTTTGTCAATGTTTCATGTCTCCAACACCAACATGGTTTGAGGATTAAAAACACCATTAATTCACTCTGTGAGTCTCCGAACCAGATCACAGGAGCTGCTCAAAATCCAGTTGAAGAAACGACTCTACTTTTGGCAACTGGATTGAAGTGACGAAGCTTCCAGCTATTTTCTAATGAGAGAAAAATAAAAAGACGGGTCAGCACGGTGGCCCGGTGCTTAGTACCGTTTCCTGTTGCCACACAGAAACAGGAAACAGTCCTACCGGTACTAAATGCTCCACCTGAGCTTTCATGGGTTCCTTCCAGGTGCTCTGGCTTCTGCATCCATTTCAAAAAGACGTCTCCTCTCCAGCATCCTGGCATAGACCTGACCAGGTTGGCTGGGGAGTGAGAGTCTCCTGTAACGGGAACAAACCCTGTGCTCCTGCTTCCTGACTCTTGCACCCCGTTCAGATTCACCCCCCTCTGGACCCTTTTCTCAGAAAAATGTACATAAGGGATAAAAGAGGGAGTCAATCTCCATTGACCTGTTAAAATGTCCCACTTTAGAGCAGAAATACACATATTTACTGCCTGGTTAAAAAAAAAAAAACAACCCAAAAAACGTTTTTTCGTTAATCGTTTTATTCCACAAACATGACAGCTCCATGGGGGGCTAGGGGGGATTTTTTTCGTACTACGCCAGGAGAAGTTATTTGAAGAAATAACATCCTGTGTGAGTTTGAGCACGGGTCCAAGAGACTTTTTCTAGGTCTTCGTCTGTTTAGTCAGTCACATAAATGTCATGGATGTAGATGAAAGCGTATTGCGGTGTTCGTCTAAAAACATGTAGGTGGCGCTATCGAGCTCGTTTTTGTACACTCAATCCCGTAGATGCTCATTTCCTCCTGTAGAAACAATTCATGCTGTAAATGTGATCGGACACTTTGCTGCCGCCTTGTGGCCACAAACAAACACATCCATGTAGGACAATTCTCACTTTTACGTCGTCCCAGAGCTGCTTGTCGTCAGTCAAAACCCCAGAAGTGTGCAGAGGCGTTGGAGGGACCACCATTGATTGCTGTTGTGTAAAAACTTAAACCACCATTATTACACAGGAAAGTGGCCGCATGTTTACACACTCAGGGTTGGAGCTATAAACATGCACTAATCCCAGGATGAGTCATGATTGTCCAGTTGTCATCCTCTCACTGGGGTCTGTCTTCAGTAAGTGAAGGATGAGCTTCATGCAACGTGCATCTACAACAATGTCACAACTTATCAACATGTCTTAAATGTAAAAATATTTGAATTTCCAAAGGTGTAATATTCATTAATAAACAGGCAGCAAAAATGCAGCGTATCACATCCAGCACTGTTGAATTTAAGAGAAATGTCTGTTTTTTCCACAGTATTTCATACACTGGGACTGGAAGCCTGACCTTCCTCGGAAACATCAGCCCACTCTGGATTTGGAAACTGTATGTCCCACTACAAAATAAAACCAAATATCATACACATTATCTTCTTACTTTAAAACAATCAGTTGTAAAAACAAAGCAGAAAAATGCCCCTGTTCAAGAGAAACTGCTGCAACACTCCAGCAAAGTTAACACACAACAGCTTTGACATACAAGGTTTGTAAAACACTGAAATCAGGGTTTGGGGGGGCTGCAGCTGGATGTGGTTTGGAGAATAAAGTCACCAGTGCTGCTTTGCACCAACATTGTTTTTTATGCATTACATCATCGCTTCTTTAAAGTGTTTGAAGACTTTGGGTTTATTTTTTGGATTATCTTTTACTTTATAACAGTAATGATGTCATTGACTGATGTCACAATTTGCTAAATATATTAAAACTTTGTTGATATTGTTTCTAATGTTATAAAACCCTTGAATATGATGACGTCATTGATTGGTGTCATCGTCTGCTGCACCGAATAAACTTTGATGACGTGGCATGTTTAGTTTATATCCTCTGCCGGAAGACTATCTCCCATTCAGGATGACACAGATCTCGTGGAGTCCATCTCAGTTCTCTTCAGGCAGTGTAACACCCTGGACGGGTCTCCAGTCCATTACAGGGTCACAGATAGACAAACAACCACAATCGCTCCTATGGGCAGTCATGAGTCAACCCTAACACACATGGGTTTGGATTGTGAGAGAAAGCCATCGTACCCAGAGGAAACAGATGCAAACTCCACACAGAAAGACCCCAGGTGGGATTCAAACCAGGAGCTTCTTGCTGTGAGGAAACAGAGCCAACCACCACTGTCACCCTTCACATGTCTGCTTGTATCTCCTGGCTGTGGACGCCAGCGTCACCGGCAGATGGGCTCCATAGTTTATATTCAGTTTTGTTTTTTATTTTTTATTTGAGAAAGTGGATGTGATGAGATGATGCTGAAAAATATGTGACTTTGATGATTTTAATGACTGGTGTCTTAAAATCTTGTCTTACCTTCATGTCGTCACTAAAACAATATTGGTGATATATTGATATAATAAAATAAAATTATAAGAAATACTGAACCATATAAAGATGTGCAAAGGTTAGTAACTCCTCTTTTAATCTTTTAAGCCAAATTATTTTAAAAAAAAATCAAGTGGGTAATATTAATTACTCACACAATTCAGTATCTTTAAGATGCACCTTTGGCAGCAGTGACATGAAGTAATCTTCTTCTTTATGTCAGTCATGAGGCCACACTGCTTCTGTCCCCTCGTTATTTTCCTGTTTTTGTGACTCCACTTCCTCCTGCCTTTGTCTCCCCCTTTCTGTCATGTGTGTGTGCATGTGTGAGTGCATGTGTGTGTGCATGTGTGAGTGCATGTGTGTGTGCATGTGTGAGTGCATGTGTGCGTGCATGTGTGTGTGCCTGTGAATGCTCATGACCCAGCAGCTGACACCTGAGCAGCATTATTGATTATCAAAGACTCCATTAACCACCAGCTCATCACTCAACCTTTGTTTGTCGGTTCAGGACTCTAACAAATTTCTGGCCAACCTCTGGTAATCAAACATTTCCCTGTGTGCTTTGCTCTAAAAAAATAAAAAATCTCTGGGTTTTTCATGCTTTTGCCTGCCTCAGAGCCTCTGTTGAATCTGAGTTTATTTTCAGAGATTTATTTTCATTTTGTTTGTCGTCTCTGTCTCTGAATAAATCCTTTCCATTTCTTGATCCGCCTATGAATCTGGCTTTTTGCTGGCTTTAAATCAATCAGCTGCACATTGTTGTGGAGAGATTTTTCAGTTCACTGAGGTTTTTATTTTCACGTATGCACAGATCTCCTATGATCCCGCCACAGTATTTCAGTTGAGGTTTGAACTTTCTTTGATTTTCCAGCTGTTGTGATGCAGAATTTCTATGATTCAGATCATTGTACTGTTGCATGACTCAGTTTCAGCCAAGCTTTAGCTGTCACACACATTCAAATTCAAAATTACTGTATTAAATCCCGATGGGAATTAATTAAACATGGCCTGATATTTGCCTGTATACAGAGGACGACAATGACTGAAAGATTCCAAGGCTGCAAAATAACCCAAAACTTTCTTTCTCCACCGCTGAGCTTAACGGTGGATATGACATCGGGTGTGCAATGTCTCTTCTGAAATGCTGTCTTTGGTTTTTGTAAACATGGTGCTGAGAATTAAGAACAAGCGTCTCCACCCTTTCTCTCAAGAGTGGAGACGCCCACTGTTGCCTATAAAAATGCTGCCACTCAAAGCTGCACTAGACATTGCAGAACATCAACGTCACCATCGTGCCAAAAACATCCAAGACATTCCCAAGAAGTCTCCTGGCAACGAGTATCCACCATCACCCCATTCCTACTCTGATGCTCACCCTTTAACGGAGACGATGCAGGTTCCTGCACCTCTCAGACATCGTCAGTGGCGTCTACGTCTCTGGCCTCCACCTTTTCTGTCAGCAACCGGACTTTCACCATAAGCTGGTCATAGATGTCAAACTCCCAAACTGCAGCACAGAAGAGCAGCACTGTGACCAGGGATGAGCAGCCCTCGTGTTTAAAAACCTGTTCACAACTCGAACACAGCAGCTGGAGAAGACTAGTACGCATCCTCATCTCAGCCTTGCTGCTTCCTCCACCTCTCAGATGGACACCTGCTGACCACAGAGTCTTGAGGTTACATGTGTGAACCAGTGTCAACATTTGCGTAACTTATGGCTCACGTATGTGGGACATATGAGCTGTGTGCTGGGTCAAACCTTTTCAATGACCTCGCCATACCTGCACCAGCGTGCTTTATTGTTACTTCATGCAAACCTTACCCATGACATATTTGACGTAGGCCCCTGTATGCACCAAATTTTTCACAAGTCAGCATAAGCTGGTTAAATCATCAAGATGTGACAGGACCTTTAACGCACATGTGAATGCTCCCGACTGGCAAACAGCCAAAACATCTGCTTTCATAGGTTTCAGAGGTGTGCACATCTGTTGATCAGGTCATCAAGAGCTTGTGATCAGCAGCCGTATTTCTGTGGTAAAACATTAAGAAGATGTGAATAACTGTGTGTGTGTGTGTGTGTGTGTGTGTGTGTGTGTGTGTGTGTGTGTGTGAGTGAGTGAGTGAGTGAGTGAGTGAGTGAGTGAGTGAGTGAGTGAGTGAGTGAGTGAGTGAGTGAGTGAGTGAGTGAGTGAGTGAGTGAGTGAGTGAGTGAGTGAGTGAGTGAGTGAGTGAGTGAGTGAGTGATCCTGATCTGAGATCTTGATCCTGTGAGTTTGTATTTGAACCCACAATCCTCATTTGATTTTTATTATGTTTTACTAACAAAAATATAGAATAAAACAGTGAGTAGTAAATTTTGCATGACTGCATCTAAAATGTGTTTATTGTCATGTAAAAAAAAGAAAAAAAAGATGTCAGGTTATTTGTTGAACCAGATTATAGTAAAAATGTCATGTAAGGTGTTCGACTATTGACTACAGCATTTTTTCATGCTCCCAAAACTCAAGAATGTCACTTCCTCTTGTACTTAATTGTGGTTGAGTTGTGGTTGAGTGTTGTGTCTGTCTTCTCCAGTCACTCAGAAACACACCAGACATCAGCTTAGGAAATCTAAGAAAAGACTTTCAAGCCAGCATTTTACTTGAAAGTTATTCAGTGCTGGTGAGCAGTGTTGAAGCAAAGCCTTTGGAAGTCAATAAAAGACAATTATGGCAGTTATTGGATGTGCTGGGATTAAAAAAAAGAAGAAATGCCATCCCATTTCTGCCATAAACCTCCACAGGTGATAACAAAAATTAAAACAAAAGATAATAATGAAAAGGTAACTCCTCCAACACCAGTTCTGGACCAAAAAGTTTGACTTTTTATCAAGTCAAAGACTCTAACACCAGATAATATCACATTAGACCTCAATAGTGTAGCTCAACACAGGGAGTTGTGTAACCTTGAAGGAAAAGGACAGAAGAAATACAGTATAGTTGCATGTTTCTGCAGAAAAGTCAGGAAAAGACATTACACACACACACACACACACACACACACACACACACACACACGCGCGCGCACACACAGCGGTTTATGATTGGGTGGATTCCCAATACATGTTTGGACAAATGCTGTAGCCCCTCTTTTTTCTTATTTTTGTAAAATGTTACATAATTGTTGTACTCTGCAGCTGCAACAGACTCTGCCTCTGTGTTATTTTTGACATGCTCTCATCCTCTCCAGCTGTCATCGAGGGATGGGGAACATCTGGAAACACAAACACCTGTGATCACTCACGTACATTTCACTAATCAACCTAATCTTTTGGGAGAAACCGTGGAACCTGGAGAACTAATGTTTTCATGGCTCGCTCTGTCAGGGCCTCAACAACTGAGCTTATAGCAGTGTAGCGACGGTCCTGTTCCTGTTCCTCCTCCCATGTTAAGGTATCTGAGGAGACATCTGACTGGCTGTATTCTGAGGACCTCTCTTCAAGGTCAAAGTCTTCCTCAGGTGCGATTGGTGGTTCATCTTTCTCAGCTCCAACATCTTCAACTTGTGGAAACGATGCCGGTTCTTCCTGAACTGCAGAATATTCCTCAAGTGTGGTTGAGGATGAATATTCAGAAGCTACTAAATCCTCCTCAGATGTCTGCTGGACTTCAGCTGCAGACGTCTCTGTGGTGACTGTTGGCTCTTCACAAACCAATTTTACCATGTTCATCAGTTGGTGCACGTTGTGCGTTTAACATGAAAATTAAAGACAAACATATGTTAAGAAGAATAAAACAAGTGAGATGCAAAAATACAGTGCATAAATTATTGAAACGCAGCCGTAAATAAAAACATATGGAACCAAGTCACGACTAAATAATTAAATATTTTACTACGTGTTGTTTCTCAGTAGATGGCGCTAAAACACTAAAATGACCAATAAGCAGGGATAAGGGAAAGAGAAGCTCCGCCCCTGTCTTCAAATACGTTGTCAGACAGAAGTTATAGCGTGCAACTCCTCTGCTGCTGTTTCATTCAATAGTCAAAGCATCTACTTAAAAAAAATGAGCGGCAGAGGCAAAGGAGGGAAGGGACTCGGAAAAGGAGGCGCCAAGCGGCACCGCAAAGTCCTGCGGGACAACATCCAGGGCATCACCAAACCCGCCATCCGCCGCCTGGCTCGCCGCGGAGGAGTCAAGCGCATCTCCGGACTCATCTACGAGGAGACCCGCGGTGTGCTCAAGGTCTTCCTGGAGAACGTCATCCGTGACGCCGTCACCTACACGGAGCACGCCAAGAGGAAGACCGTCACCGCCATGGACGTGGTTTACGCCCTCAAGAGACAGGGACGCACCCTGTACGGATTCGGGGGTTAAAACCAACCAATCTCCACTCCAAAAGGCCCTTTTAAGGGCCACCCACCTCACTTAAGAGCACCTACACCTGTCTGTTTAATAGTCACTTTAAAAATACTTTCTCGTTAAATAACATTGGATGATCCTTAAAAACTGACATATTTCAGTTCATTAAGCATCAATTGTCATCCTTGCTCCTGGTTTCTCAACCTCTGGAAACACTTTCCACAGCCACTAATGTCAAATAAACCGCTTACTCCCAAAGTTCTTCTCTCTTCTCTGCACAAACATCCTGCTGCACTTTAACATCACAAACATAGGAATATTGTGTTCTGCCTCATTTTTTCACCAACTGCATCAAACTGGGAAACACTGAAGTCACAGTCAACAATGTCGCCTGCACTTGCTGCATGCTGGTTGAATTAAGTCAAAAGTTTTGGACTACTGTGAAATAAATTACTTGTTTTCTCCTACAAAAGTCCACTTATTGAACACATGTCAGGACTTTAACTTACAACTGTATGATGTGGAGTACACGCTAAAGAGGTACAAACTAACGGGAGTCAAAACAACATAAACGTGTCTGGGACTGTTTTTAGTCCCTGTGAAGTGATTTTTTTTTTTTTTTACTCATTACACGGGGAGAAGTGAATGATTAAGTTTACTTCAAACTTTGATCAGCACGTGACACTGTCAACCAAACTGTTTCAACCAATTTCGAGCAACAGTCCCTGCAAAGTGCCATGTTTCACGTACACGAGGATCCGTGAACGAGACAGCAGCGTGGAAGTGGGCTGTCTGCGCCGATTCAAACAACTCCGACTTCCACGGACACCGCCCCGCTGACAGGCTCAACCAATCACAGACGAGCAACAGCGCAGCCGGATTTGCTCTGGCAAGTGAATAAAAACAACCGCCGTCAGCGCCGACACTCATTCATCTGAACGATGCCTGAACCCGCCAAGTCCGCGCCCAAGAAGGGCTCTAAGAAAGCCGTGACCAAGACCGCCGGCAAGGGAGGCAAGAAGAGGAGAAAGACCAGGAGGGAGAGCTACGCCATCTACGTGTACAAGGTGCTCAAGCAGGTGCACCCCGACACCGGCATCTCGTCCAAGGCCATGAGCATCATGAACTCCTTCGTCAACGACATCTTCGAGCGCATCGCCTCCGAAGCGTCTCGACTGGCTCACTACAACAAACGCTCCACCATCACCTCCAGGGAGATACAGACCGCCGTGCGCCTCCTGCTGCCCGGCGAGCTGGCCAAGCACGCCGTGTCCGAGGGCACCAAGGCGGTCACCAAGTACACCAGCTCCAAGTAGACCAGCGAATCCACCACCAACACAACGGCTCTTTTAAGAGCCACGCATTTCACAACGAGAGCACGTGTTCTCCATGATTACAACATAGGATACATTTAAGACTACTTTTACAATGTGGAAATATTTATCAATGTTGAAGCATAACCAAAATCTAGCAATTTCAGACGCTGACACTCAAAGACAAGAAGAAACTGAAAATCTACAAAAGTTGCTTATTTACAGACTGATTCATGTGTATTTCTGTTCATTTGACACAAACGAGGGAAAAATCTGCTGTTTCAGTCACCACAGGAACTAAATACTGCGTTTGGCTTTTAAATAACCTCTGACAGCAGCCAGGACCTGACTCGGGTACATCACATCTGCATGCTCTCGTTTGTCTAAATACTTTAGGACTCAGATTCAGGCATTATTACGACTGCTTCACATCAGTCTGTGCACGTTTAAGCCACTTAGTGCTCCTGGTTATGCAGTCTCACATGACAAGTCAGTTCATCACAAATGTCAAGCACATCGCTGCTACACAACAGTTGTGGCTCTCAAACCACACAATTACCTTACAGATATTTAGAAATGCGTCCATTTACATTTGCCTGTGTCCTCTGCCCGTCTCACCTCCACGGCTCTGGAGCTCTGCACCACCTGAGCTTCAGACCAGGGACTGGTTCATCCAAGTCTCAACTCTGGACCCATCTGGTCCAACCAGCCGACTCACCTGCAGCCTCTGCAGAGTTTTTATGTTTTATTTAATGTCTTTTCTTATTTATTAATCATATGCAGGATGACCTTGAGTGTAAAAATGCACCAAATATAAAACATTGAACTATTGTTGTATTGATATATTGGCCTAAAGAAAAAAAAAAATATTAGAAGTAGTTTGTATGTATTCATGTCTTCAGTTCTATGTTGCCTGATATTTGGCATAAGTATAATTTATTTTGAACGTTTTTCTAAAGAAACAAATCATTTTCTGTTTAGGACCAGATGTACCTTTTCATCTGATCTTATTTAGGTTTCCATTTGCATAATAAAAACCTACCTTGTGAGACATTTATGCTTCATTGGATAGTCAAAATATTTTGTTCAATATTTTAACTCTAGATGGTTGTTAGTTATTGTTTGTAGTAATATTATGTAGTTTATACTTGCACTTTGTGTCTAGAATGTATTGATTGTGCAGCACGGAGAGTTTGAGAGCAACATAATTTGGATTCTCTGTATGAACCTCACATGAGGCAGAACTGACAATAAACGTGACTTTGACTTCTATTGAAGTTTTAAAATATGGTCACTTTCCCTGTAACGGGTTGACCTACTTCTGTTTAAAAATGATTTACAGGATGAAGGCAAAGTAAGTTTTGTTTTATACATATAATCTAAATATGTGTAACATCAGGGATTTGACATTTTAAAACTATTTTAGTTGATTTTGGGGCCCGTTGTCTGCTTTAGTTACCCAGGACCAGGAAGCAGTGTGCGCTTGAATGTCTGACTTTATGTAGCAAAGTGACATTTTCTACATTTAATTTCATTAGAACATTATTAACCTTTGTTGTATGTGGAACAAGTGTTTGACTTTATTACAGTGAAGTCCTCCGACGGGACGTCGGGCTGCGGCAGGAGTGTGTTTGCTGACGCCACATTATCGGGACTCTGGAAACAAATAATCACCAATCGATTATTGTTGTCCCTCCAGATCCATACAGAAACGTGTTATACAGCTGCACGCTGTCTCGTCTGGCAGCTTTAATACACATTAAGCATTTTAGATGAAAAACAAGTGGGGATATCGGCTGAGCATCGAGGTGGCTCGGTGACGTCTGGAGGCTCCTCAAACGAACCACCGGGAACATGAGAGCTCTACATGAGCGGGACGCGCAGAGAAACGAGTCCGCGGTCGTCCGTGTTTGTGTCCGCCTCTAACGCTGCTCCAGCACTCGCTTTTTATCTTTTATGTACGACGAGAAAACACAAATGGAGCCGCTCAGCCGCGGCGGACTCGCGGCGCGCCGGCTTGAGTCTCCGCGGTTCTCATGCTGCGTTTAAGTTCCGCCTCGCGCTCCGGGAATCTCACTTCCTCGTTGAGCGAACACGAACACGCGAACTTGGACAAATGGCAGAAGTAGCTCCAGCTCCGGCCCCGGCCGCCGCTCCGGCCAAAGCAGCCAAGAAGAAGGTTTCCAAGCCCAAGAAGGTCGGCCCCAGCGTCAGCGAGCTGATCGTGAACACCGTGGCCGCGTCCAAGGAGCGCAGCGGCGTGTCCGCGGCCGCCCTCAAGAAAGCTCTGGCCGCAGGCGGATACGATGTGGACAAGAACAAAGCCCGCGTCAAGACCGCCATCAAGAACCTGGTCGCCAAGGGGACCCTGGTCCAGACCAAGGGCCAAGGCGCCTCCGGCTCCTTCAAGATGAGCAAGAATGTTGACACAAAGGCCAAGGCGCCTGCGAAGAAGAAGGCGGCTCCTAAAGCCAAGAAGCCCGCCGCCAAGAAACCCGCTGCAGCAGCCAAGAAAGCCAAGAAACCAGCCGCTGCTAACAAGTCCCCCAAGAAGGTCAAGAAGCCCGCAGCGGCCAAGAAGGCGGCTAAGAGCCCCAAGAAGGCCACCAAGAGCCCAAAGAAGACCACCAAGAGCCCCAAGAAGGTGGTCAAGAAGGCCCCCGCAGCCAAGAAAGCTCCTGCAAAGAAGGTGGCCAAACCCAAAACCAACAAGGCAGCACCCAAGAAGAAGTAAACTTCTTCAAAACACCAAAGGCTCTTTTCAGAGCCAACACTTCATCCTTTATGAGCACATTTATACTTTTACTTTTTTCACTATACATTGGACAAAATCACATATCCAGAGGCCTCTGAACTTTACATACTGACAACAAGTCTGTTACTTAAGCATGGAACTCTGCACAAACTCATTTTTATTACTTATTAACCTCACTAATGCTTACTAAATTAACACATTCAAATGTCTATTACTAACTTGTCACATTGTAATGGAAGAAATATATATTGTTTAATCATGATTGCTATGCACAAAATATTTACTGCTATTTATGTCATATACTTAGAAACACTTCAGTACTTTCATTTTCAGATGACCTTATATTATACCACCACCGACTTTAAAAACATGACAAAATAAAATATTCAAGGTGTGGATCTCAAAGTTCACTTAAAACATTTTTTCCATCAAAAAACACACACACACACACACACACACACACACACACGCACACACACACACACACACACACCTTTCCACATCTTTATAGGAACCTTTTACAAACATCCAAACCATTATCTGGACCTTGATGACATCAATCAACATGCAAAGTCCTCACATACCAAAGACACACGCGCATTTTCTTTATCAGTAACTGCAGCTACTGAAACAAACTTTAAACAAACTGCTTTATTAGGACATGAACAGGATGTGAACTTGTTTAGGCTGTTGACGTGACATGTTCTCTAAACACTATGGAGACATCATTTAAATTGAGGAGCAGTTCTGTAGCGACCAGATGGACAAAAATGTCACAGCGACACTTCATTAGTCTTAAAGTAAAAAGAAAAACGCTCAAGTCAGTGCTGCTTTTGAAATACTTTGGTGACAAATACAGACGGGAGAAGCAGCTGTTAGTGTAACGTGAGGTGGATCTTATATTTCTATATTTATTGTTCAAGTGTTTGTCCCCATGTAGGAGATGTGTGGTTGGTGACGAGAAATCTCAGAGGTGAGTTGATGACAGCTGGTTATAAGACAGCATATTGGGTATAAAGAGCATGTAGGTAAGTGTTCAGGTGTTTTAACTTGCCACACACGTTTGGGAAAGGCCTTGTTTTTGTATCGTACAGATTCTAATGACAGCATATTTGTATAAAGACGCAGCACATTGATAAGAGCAAGAAAAATGAGCTCTTTTTGTAAAGTGAGGTGGCTCTTAAAAGAGCCGTTGTGGTCGGTGGAGGCGGTTTAAGCTCTCTCTCCGCGGATGCGGCGGGCCAGCTGAATGTCTTTGGGCATGATGGTGACTCTCTTGGCGTGGATGGCACAGAGGTTGGTGTCCTCGAAGAGCCCCACCAGATAAGCCTCGCTGGCCTCCTGCAGGGCCATGACGGCGGAGCTCTGGAAGCGCAGGTCGGTCTTGAAGTCCTGAGCGATCTCTCTGACGAGCCGCTGGAAGGGCAGCTTGCGGATGAGCAGCTCCGTGGACTTCTGGTAGCGGCGGATCTCCCTGAGAGCCACGGTTCCGGGCCTGTAACGATGGGGCTTCTTGACGCCGCCGGTGGCCGGGGCGCTCTTCCGAGCGGCCTTGGTGGCCAGCTGCTTCCTGGGGGCTTTGCCTCCGGTGGACTTACGGGCGGTCTGCTTGGTTCTGGCCATGACTACAAGACTCTCGGGTGAAGAGAAGAACGTTGAGTCTAGCAGAGACTCGCCGCTCTTAAAGTGTGTGAACCGGTGACGCTGCTTCAGACCTCCGGCCCTGATTGGTGAGCGGCTCCTCCGCGGCGCAGCGCAGCGCAGCACCGCCTCCGTGCGCGAGCCCGAGCCTCAATGCGCGCTGTTGATTGGAGCAAAATGATTTTGAAAAGTCCGCGCAAACTGAGAGCGGCGCCTTCTGCCGTCTCTCTTTTGTGGTTGGTCCGGCGAGGATCGTCCCGCGCTCAGACACATTTAAGGAGCGTTTCAGCTGCAGGAGCCTCATTTTCTTTGAGAACAAACTTAAAAGACAACAAGCGTCAACATGAGTGGCCGCGGAAAGACCGGTGGGAAAGCCAGAGCGAAGGCCAAGACCCGCTCCTCCCGTGCTGGACTGCAGTTCCCGGTGGGTCGTGTCCACAGGCTGCTGCGGAAAGGAAACTACGCCCAGCGAGTCGGTGCCGGCGCCCCCGTGTACCTGGCGGCTGTGCTCGAGTACCTGACCGCTGAGATCCTGGAGCTGGCTGGAAACGCCGCCCGCGACAACAAGAAGACCCGCATCATCCCCCGTCACCTGCAGCTGGCCGTCCGCAACGACGAGGAGCTCAACAAGCTGCTGGGGGGAGTCACCATCGCTCAGGGCGGCGTGCTGCCCAACATACAGGCGGTGCTGCTGCCCAAGAAGACCGAGAAACCCGCAAAGACCAAGTAGACCTCCGTCCCTGCTGGAAACCGGACCCCAAAACGGCTCTTTTAAGAGCCACACACATATACTTAAAGAGCTTGGATTTAAAAAAATTAAATAAAATTAAAAAAAAAAACGCATGTGAATTCAAACAACAAAGAATATCCCGTGACTTATCAATGTTTCGTGCTTGCAGTCATACATAGTAAGACATTTTTATCCCACCACAAAAACCCTCAATGTACGTGTTTAGGAATTACTATATAGCACTCAATCACTAGCGTTTTCATCAACACGCACCACTCTGCTCTCTCACTACACATAAACACACAACACAAGTGACCAGGTCAGCGCACTAAACATGGCGCAAAGAGGCGGAAGGAAGGAAGGAAGCTGCCAGAGAGTTGCATCCACCTCAGTGTGTCCACAAGGTTTTAGAACAAGTTGAAGACCTTTGCTGGACATTCTGTGGTTTACTTGGGCAAAGTGTCTCTAGTAAACAGGAGGTTTGGGGTTCAAATCCCAACACATTCACCTCAGTAATGTGAACTCTCCTGGCAGGATTTTACTTGTAATTTATGTTGTACACAAACCTTTTAGATTTTCTGGATTTTCTCGTGCAGCTGGGATCATCTGGCTCATTCCCCAGTTTAAAGAAAAACTGCTGCTTATATCTGCAGCTTATTTCACACACGACTTGCAGAGCAGATGTTTTGCTCAAACATCCATTCATGTCCTGCACCAGTAATTCATCAGCAGGATCCTTGTCTGCTAGTGAACTTCAGCTGTAGACGGACTGTCAAATATCAACATGCTGCACTGAGTGTTGATGGAATAGTAACGGCTCACTACAGGAACATCTGTGATCCTGCAGGCTTGGCTGTTTATCAGCACACACATCTACAAGTCTGATATCAAATGAAATCTAACGTTTCACATGAACGTGGCTTCGTCCATTCACCACCTCACCATCTGCAGCTTTGATGTGGACCTGGAATTATATTATTATTATTATTATTATTTATGGCCTGAAAAAAAGAATCCGATAAGACCGACGCTTTATTTTGAAACATTATTTTGTTTCAGCCTCCCAAAGAGGGCTTTTACCAAAAACAACAGCTCTTTAAAGAGATGCTCCCACATCCACAGTGACCAGAAAGAAGTTTACACTTCATTTGTCTGCATGTGTGTTAAAATCGGTGTCAGAAGTGGGATTTGAACCCACGCCTCCATCGGGAGACCAGAATCCTCAGTGAAGCTGAAGAACCCGTTCTTCTGAAGAGAACAGCTGAAAGGAAAAGAAGAAGAAGAAGACCTGCATCCCAGCATCCTCGGTAAGTGTTCAGTTCCTCATGTTTCTGTGAGTTGTGAGATATTTTCTCTGAGGCTTCTCATGTGATGAATTTGAACCAGTGGTGAAGGAATCTTCCTTGCCTGGACTTCCCCTGAAGTGCTGAGTTATGGAGACTCCTCATATCTGACTGCTGCACGTGGACACACAAACACAACATGACGATGCTGCTTTCAGGTCCATCAGCTGCTTATGCAGATGTTTAATGCTCAGAACACTGTTAACTTGTACAGATATTGTCTCTGTTGCTGCGGTAACCGTCAGACTGTAAGCAGACCTCAGGGACCACCTCTGGATGAAGTAGGTTGTGATGTCCCCCAAATAAATGAGACTCTTGTTTTTTCTACAACCGTGTGGCTGAACCTCCGTCTGCAGATCATTTGTGACCGAACAGATTTTTTGATCTTTTACTTGGTCTGGGAAAAAACACAATTTTATACCTACAACTCTGCACCATGTTTTCCTATTTTAAATTATTTTTAATCACCTCCACCACCCACAGATTCCTTCAGATACATAAAAGCCACATTCCCATTGATTTTCCAGCAGCTTTCAGCTGCTTCCAGTCTTCATGTTTTGTCAAACTTCCAATAACATCTGTTGCTACAAAAATGTTACGCATCAACCCGTTTGTCCTCCAAAATAAACCTCATCATCCATCCAGTGTTCAACTGCTTCATCAAGTTCAGGAGGGAAAGTTGGTTGGAACAGTTGATCTTCAGGTTCTTTAAAACATCTCCTACTAAATTCATTTCAAATGACACCTTTAGATCCTTTTTTTCATTATTTAGTCTTGTAATTAATGCATCTTTTTTCAAATGATGCTTGTTGGCCTCTTCCAATTTGAGGTCAAGATCTTTCACAATTGTCTCCAGATATTTATTGTCATCTTTTCTCAAATCCTCAATTTGTTTCAGCTCATCTTGGAGCTTCCTAATTTCCTGTTCCATGATTTTATTATCCTGCAAATCATCAACATCACACTCCAAATGTTGAATTGTTGAAGGTGGTCTAGTGGTTACAGTGGTGGGCTTGGGTGTGGAGGACCCAGGTTTAAGCCCAGGGCTGCCCACAATGGTAAATCCCAATTGCTCCCCTGCTAGCAGCCCCACTGCTCACTAGTGAAAGGGAAAAAAAAAAAATCATAGCAGTTTTTGAGCTGAGATGTAAGTGAGGCCACTTTCAGTCTCGCGCTGTTATTTTCCTTTTCTAGGTCAGTTTCCTGTCAAATGAAGCCTGGAGTTTTTCTGAAGTTTCCTCGTGTTTTGATATGAGTTTCTTTGCCGTGTTGTTGCCATATCCAGCATCTCTAAAGCAGTCTAAACCTGAGAGTCACTCTCACTCTCATACTTAGACTCAGTTGTTTCCCTCTGCTGTTGGTCCCATTCATCTGAGTCCATGTTTGAATTAGACTGATTCAAATGGGAACAAAGCATCTCGTTTTTACGTTGGTCAAACGTGAAATTGTGCGTCTTTAACAAAAGCTTTTTAGTTTCAAGGTTCACTTTGACAGCATCCATTTCTGTGGTGGACATGTGTGCATGATGTTGGTGAAACACATGAACACAAGTGTCTTTGTGAGGACAGTTCGATACCACAGAATATAACTTTCCTTTTTCCACCAAATAGTGCATATTCAGGTTCACAGGTAGTTAAAAAAATAACTTTGGCTGCACTATAATGGAAAATATAGGATAATATATTTATGAAAAAAGCAACAAAAAAGGCCATCAAACAAAAAATGCTACCAGATTTACAAGATACATGTTCTCCCTGTGCTTGCGTGGGTTCCCAGCTGGAAACTCCGGCTTACTCTCACAGTCCAAAAACATGTGTACTAGAACCTTCTAAGTTGCCCGTAAGTGTGAGTGTGCATGCTTGTTTGTCTTTGAATGTGGTCCTGCGATGGACTGGTGACCTGTCCAGGGTGGACCCCCGCCTTTCACCTGGAATGTGTTGGGATAGACTCCTGCAGACCCCCGTGTCCCTGAGAAAAAGTAAGCGGGTATTGATAATAGATGGATGGATCCTCCTTGGATTAGTGCATGTTTATAGCTCCAACCCTGAGTGTGTAAACATGCGGCCACTTTCCTGTGTAATAATGGTTGTTTAAGTTTTTACACAACAGCAATCAATGGTGGTCCCACCAACGCCTCTGCACACTTCTGGGGTTTTGACTGAGGACAAGCAGCTCTGGGACGACGTAAAAGTGAGAATTGTCCTACATGGATGTGTTTGTTTGTGGCCACAAAGCGGCAGCAAAGTGTCCGATCACATTTACAGCATGAATTATTTCTACAGGAGGAAATGAGCAGCGCCTCGACCACCGTGCACAGAGACTCTGAGCAGGTAAAGACCAAAGACTTGGACGTATCCAACTAGCCTCTATTGAACAGGAGACGCAGGAGGCCAGTGGCTGGAGGAGGTGATGGTGCAGAGGAAGCTGACGGAGGAGATGGTGACGGAGGAGCAGAGTGTAACCGTCACAGAGGAGGTGCATGAGCTGAACAGCACGGTGAACAGATGACTGCAGTTGTTTACTTCCTTGACGCTGACACAAATAAAAAGCATGTTAATCATTTGGAGAAAGTTCTACATAAATGTTCATCTGCACATCTGTGATGAGAATTACAGACGGCTAAAATGATCCTCTGAAAACCCTCAGTTCATCCTGATCCGTTCACCCCGAAAGATCAGTTCACGTTCAGCCACTAAGTCACTCACTTGTAAAAAGTAAAGTCCTTTATTTTATTAAAATCACTTATTATTGGAAATAACCTAAAGATGAGGTAAACTTCTTTTTAAAATCATTTGTACCAACGTTTTAGGGAACTTTCTTTTTATTAACATTTTTGAAGAATGTGTGTTTTACTTTCACGCATATTTAGGACCCGAGCACCGAGGGTGCCGGGACCCGACTGGACCTATAACGGAGATGGACTCCCTCTTGGATCCAGACTCCAGCGGCCGGTCGAGGAACTGCAACGAAACTTTGTTCTGCCTGAGCTTCCACGTGGAAGCGAGATGGTCGGCGCTGGAGTCATACATTGTTTGATCCAGTCCAAAACTGATGTGTATGATTGGAGTCTGAGCCTTAACACATTTACAGGAACGGTTGTAGCGCCACCTGTTGGCAACAGGAATTGTCCTGTTTTCTGTTATGCATCCCTGGCCTAGTGGTTACAGTGGTGGGCTTGTGGAGGACCCAAGTTCAAGGGTGCTGGTTCTTGCAGCCCACTAGTGAAACTATTTGATGGGTTAAAAGCAGAGGTGAATTGTACATATGTGGTGTCATTTAAGACATTTATGGGAGAGAAAAAAAGATACTGAAGATACTGGTCTACTGATTTAATAGGAGTTTCTTTCTTTTTTGCAAGAAAAGGGTCTAGAGGGTGGTGAATCTGAACGGGGTGCAAGAGTCAGGAAGCAGGAGCACAGGGTGTGTTCCCGTTACAGGAGACTCTCACTCCCCAGCCAACCTGGTCAGGTCTATGCCAGGATGCTGGAGAGGAGACGTCTTTTTGAAATGGGTGGAGAAGCCAGAGCACCTGGAAGGAACCCATGAAAGCTCAGGTGGAGCCTTTAGTACCGGTAGGACTGTTTCCTGTTTCTGTGTGGCAACAGGAAATGGTACTAAGCACCGGGCCACCGTGCTGACCCTTCTTTTTATTTTTCTCTCATTAGAAAATAGCTGGAATCTTAGTCACTTCAATCCAGTTGTCAAAAGTAGAGTCGTTTCTTCAACTGGATTTTTATCAGCTCCTGTGATCTGGTTCGGAGACTCACAGAGAGAATTAATGTTGTTTTTAATCCTCAAACCATGCTGGTGATGGAGACGTCTGTTTATGGTCAATTTCTGAGAAACACTGACAAACCTTTGTTTTATTTCAGTTTTTAATTCAAGAAAAAATATATAATTAAATATAAAGTTGGTGTTGGTCTTCTCCCAACCAGATGAAAAAACCTTCAGGGACAAATACATGTTTTGTCCTTTATTCTTGAACAGACTGGTTAGTCTGAGACAACAGGAAGGTTTCTAGACTTTTTAGGAAACATAATTAAACCATTGATTGTAAAAATATCAAAGACATTTTTTTTGTAATGATAACTCAACCTATTCTCAAGTGAAAATATCACAATTAGTCTGCAAAACACAAATCGACCACAAGATGTCACCATTGTTCTTTGTTTTTTTCCTGATCAGTCTGCGCTGGTTTTGGGTCTTTTACCAAATATATTTTGGTATCTTTTCAAATATATTATTTATCATTAAGAAAAGCAGAAGTGATGCATCGTGGTTGATGCAACTTTTCTGATATAAGAGCTTCAATTTTCATGGTGCAAGAAAGTAAAACCCCATTATTGTAAATTTACATCAGATAGAAGCTGATTCACTCCAAAACATGTACAATCTGTTTGGAAATTTATATTTTATTTTCAGTATCAAAAGAAAGTTATCACCAGCAAAACCAAAGGAACCAAAAGATAATAAGGCAGAGTCTTGGACGGGGTCCAGTGATGGACTCAACACATGTCAGCGGTTCTCCAGCTTCTCCTCAAATGACTGAGGGATTCGGCTCCAGCACCGTTTCCTCCTGGTGAGGTGGTGAATGGACGAAGCCACGTTCATGTGAAACGTTAGATTTCATTTGATATCAGACTTGTAGATGTGTGTGATGATAAACAACCAAGCATGCAGGATCACAGATGTTCCCGTAGTGAGCCGTTACTATTCCATCAACACTCAGTGCAGCATGTTGATGTTTGACAGTCCATCTACAGCTGGCTTCCTCATCACCAACCACACATCTCCTACATGGGGACAAACACTTGAACAATAAATATAGAAATATAAGATCCACCTCACGTTACACTAACAGCTGCTTCTCCCGTCTGTATTTGTCACCAAAGTATTTCAAAAGCAGCACTGACTTGAGCGTTTTTCTTTTTACTTTAAGACTAATGAAGTGTCGCTATGACATTTTTGTCCATCTGGTCGCTACAGAACTGCTCCTCAATTTAAATGATGTCTCCATAGTGTTTAGAGAACATGTCACGTCAACACCCTAAACAAGTTCACATCCTGTTCATGTCCTAATAAAGCAGTTTGTTTAAAGTTTGTTTCAGTAGCTGCAGTTACTGATAAAGAAAATGCGCGTGTGTCTTTGGTATGTGAGGACTTTGCATGTTGATTGATGTCATCAAGGTCCAGATAATGGTTTGGATGTTTGTAAAAGGTTCCTATAAAGATGTAGAAAGGTGTGTGTGTGTGTGTGTGTGTGTGTGTGTGTGTGTGTGTGTGTGTGTGTGTGTGTGTGTGTGTGTGTGTGTGTGTGTGTGTTTTGATGGAAAAAATGTTTTAAGTGAACTTTGAGATCCACACCTTAAATATTTTATTTTGTCATGTTTTTAAAGGTGGTATAATATAAGGTCATCTGAAAATGAAAGTACTGAAGTGTTTCTAAGTATATGACATAAATAGCAGTAAATGTTTTGTGCATATCAATAATGAATAAACAATATATTTCTTCTATTACAATGTGACAAGTTAGTAATAGACATTTGAATGTGTTAATTTAGTAAGCATTAGTGAGGTTAATAAGTAATAAAAATGAGTTTGTGCAGAGTTCCATGCTTAAGTAACAGACTTGTTGTCAGTATGTAAAGTTCAGAGGCCTCTGGATATGTGATTTTGTCCAATGTATAGTGAAAAAAGTAAAAGTATAAATGTGCTCATAAAGGATGAAGTGTTGGCTCTGAAAAGAGCCTTTGGTGTTTTGAAGAAGTTTACTTCTTCTTGGGTGCTGCCTTGTTGGCTTTGGGTTTGGCCACCTTCTTTGCAGGAGCTTTCTTGGCTGCGGGGGCCTTCTTGACCACCTTCTTGGGGCTCTTGGTGGTCTTCTTTGGGCTCTTGGTGGTCTTCTTTGGGCTCTTGGTGGTCTTCTTGGGGCTCTTAGCCGCCTTCTTGGCCGCTGCGGGCTTCTTGACCTTCTTGGGGGACTTCTTAGCAGCGGCTGGTTTCTTGGCTGCTGCAGCGGGTTTCTTGGCGGCGGGCTTCTTGGCTTTAGGAGCCGCCTTCTTCTTCGCAGGCGCCTTGGCCTTTGTGTCAACATTCTTGCTCATCTTGAAGGAGCCGGAGGCGCCTTGGCCCTTGGTCTGGACCAGGGTCCCCTTGGCGACCAGGTTCTTGATGGCGGTCTTGACGCGGGCTTTGTTCTTGTCCACATCGTATCCGCCTGCGGCCAGAGCTTTCTTGAGGGCGGCCGCGGACACGCCGCTGCGCTCCTTGGACGCGGCCACGGTGTTCACGATCAGCTCGCTGACGCTGGGGCCGACCTTCTTGGGCTTGGAAACCTTCTTCTTGGCTGCTTTGGCCGGAGCGGCGGCCGGGGCCGGAGCTGGAGCTACTTCTGCCATTTGTCCAAGTTCGCGTGTTCGTGTTCGCTCAACGAGGAAGTGAGATTCCCGGAGCGCGAGGCGGAACTTAAACGCAGCATGAGAACCGCGGAGACTCAAGCCGGCGCGCCGCGAGTCCGCCGCGGCTGAGCGGCTCCATTTGTGTTTTCTCGTCGTACATAAAAGATAAAAAGCGAGTGCTGGAGCAGCGTTAGAGGCGGACACAAACACGGACGACCGCGGACTCGTTTCTCTGCGCGTCCCGCTCATGTAGAGCTCTCATGTTCCCGGTGGTTCGTTTGAGGAGCCTCCAGACGTCACCGAGCCACCTCGATGCTCAGCCGATATCCCCACTTGTTTTTCATCTAAAATGCTTAATGTGTATTAAAGCTGCCAGACGAGACAGCGTGCAGCTGTATAACACGTTTCTGTATGGATCTGGAGGGACAACAATAATCGATTGGTGATTATTTGTTTCCAGAGTCCCGATAATGTGGCGTCAGCAAACACACTCCTGCCGCAGCCCGACGTCCCGTCGGAGGACTTCACTGTAATAAAGTCAAACACTTGTTCCACATACAACAAAGGTTAATAATGTTCTAATGAAATTAAATGTAGAAAATGTCGCTTAGCTGCTACATAAAGTCAGACATTCAAGCGCACACTGCTTCCTGGTCCTGGGTAACTAAAGCAGACAACGGGCCCCAAAATCAACTAAAATAGTTTTAAAATGTCAAATCCCTGATATTACACATATTTAGATTATATGTATAAAACAAAACTTACTTTGCCTTCATCCTGTAAATCATTTTTAAACAGAAGTAGGTCAACCCGTTACAGGGAAAATGACCATATTTTAAAACTTCAATAGAAGTCAAAGTCACGTTTATTGTCAGTTCTGCCTCATGTGAGGTTCATACAGAGAATCCAAATTATGTTGCTCTCAAACCCTCCGTGCTGCACAATACATACATTCTAGACACAAAGTGCAAGTATAAACTACATAATATTACTACAAACAATAACTAACAACCATCTAGAGTTAAAATATTAAACAAAATATTTTGACTATCCAATGAAGCATAAATGTCTCACAAGGTAGATTTTTATTATGCAAATGGAAACCTAAATAAGATCAGATGAAAAGGTACATCTGGTCCTAAACAGAAAATGATTTGTTTCTTTAGAAAAACGTTCAAAATAAATTATACTTATGCCAAATATCAGGCAACATAGAACTGAAGGCATGAATGCATACAAACTACTTCTAATATTTTTTTTTTCTTTAGGCCAATATATCAATACAACAATAGTTCAATGTTTTATATTTGGTGCATTTTTACACTCAAGGTCATCCTGCATATGATTAATAAATAAGAAAAGACATTAAATAAAACAAAACTCATAAAAAAAAAAAGGCAGCAGGCTGCAGGTGGGCACGCTGGTTGGACCAGATGGGTCCAGAGTTGAGACTTGGATGAGCCAGTCCCTGGTCTGAAGCTCAGGTGTTGCAGAGCTCCAGAGCCGTGGAGGTGAGACGGGCAGAGGACACAGGCAAATGTAAATGATTGATGCATTTGCTAAATATCTGTAAGGTAATTGTGTGGTTTGAGAGCCACAACTGTTTTTTTTTTTTTTTTTTTTTTTTTTTTTCCTCCCTTTCTTGTCAGTGTGGACATCGTGCACACGCTGTATGTACGATACACACCGAAATTAGTTTCTGCTTTTAACCCATCAACTAGTTTCACTAGTGAGCAGTGGGGCTGCTAGCAGGGCAGCGCCCCGGGGAGCAATTGGGAGTTAAGGGCCTTGCTCAGGGGCCCCCAGTGATTTACCATTGTGGGCAGCCCTGGGCTTGAACCTGGGTCCTCCACGCCCAAGCCCACCACTGTAACCACTACGCCACCACTTCACACAACTGTTGATGTGTAGCGGCGATGTGCTTGACATTTGTGATGAACCGACTTGTCATGTGAGACTGCATAACCAGGAGCACTAAGTGGCTTAAATGTGCACAGACTGATGTGAAGCAGTCGTAATAATGCCTGAATCTGAGTCCTAAAGTATTTAGACAAACGAGAGCATGCAGATGTGATGTACCCGAGTCAGGTCCTGGCTGCTGTCAGAGGTTATTTAAAAGCCAAACGCAGTATTTAGTTCTTGTGGTGACTGAAACAGCAGATTTTTCCCTCGTTTGTGTCAAATGAACAGAAATACACATGAATCAGTCTGTAAATAAGCAACTTTTGTAGATTTTCAGTTTCTTCTTGTCTTTGAGTGTCAGCGTCTGAAATTGCTAGATTTTGGTTATGCTTCAACATTGATAAATATTTCCACATTGTAAAAGTAAAGTCTTAAATTTATCCTATGTTGTAATCATGGAGAACACGTGCTCTCGTTGTGAAATGCGTGGCTCTTAAAAGAGCCGTTGTGTTGGTGGTGGAGTCGCTGGTCTACTTGGAGCTGGTGTACTTGGTGACCGCCTTGGTGCCCTCGGACACGGCGTGCTTGGCCAGCTCGCCGGGCAGCAGGAGGCGCACGGCGGTCTGTATCTCCCTGGAGGTGATGGTGGAGCGTTTGTTGTAATGAGCCAGTCGAGACGCTTCGGAGGCGATGCGCTCGAAGATGTCGTTGACGAAGGAGTTCATGATGCTCATGGCCTTGGACGAGATGCCGGTGTCGGGGTGCACCTGCTTGAGCACCTTGTACACGTAGATGGCGTAGCTCTCCCTCCTGGTCTTTCTCCTCTTCTTGCCTCCCTTGCCGGCGGTCTTGGTCACGGCTTTCTTGGAGCCCTTCTTGGGCGCGGACTTGGCGGGTTCAGGCATCGTTCAGATGAATGAGTGTCGGCGCTGACGGCGGTTGTTTTTATTCACTTGCCAGAGCAAATCCGGCTGCGCTGTTGCTCGTCTGTGATTGGTTGAGCCTGTCAGCGGGGCGGTGTCCGTGGAAGTCGGAG